>VYXF01002475.1:280379-354031 GCA_013397295.1 Polioptila caerulea | reverse complement strand
CAACAAAAAAACCACCACTGAAGATGTGTAGGACAAGAAAACAAAAAAGCAATTTTCAAAGCACAGTTGTTCACCATGTGTTTATAACTAGTCTAGAGACACTGAAAATAGCTTCAACCAATTATTTTGCCTAACACACGCTCCTTCTAGAGGAGAGCTGCGGGCCAGCTCTGCTTGTCCACGGCCTGTCCCTTCAGCCACAAGGAATCAGAGAAGGCAGCTCTAACAGCCACCACAGCTCAGGGACATCACCTCCCAAACAGCAATGTGAGCATCCCTATGGACACAAGGGAGACTCCACAAAACTAGAGATTTCCAAACCTCATTGCAGATTTTATGAAAGATTCTTCTTTTCTGTTGGCTTGGCCCCTTCAGTTTCAGATAAAGCAACTAGTTTAGATTTCATAGCACTGAAAAGTATTCCTTGTTGCTCATCCAAGTAATTACTCTAGACTTCCCTTGAGCACAGCTAAAAAACAATTGAATGGAGTCGTGTAAGCTAAAGAGAAGTCTGGTCCCTGTGCACAGATATCACTTGTTCTTAATATTTCCACATGAAAAGCAGTTTTTTCTGCTCGGCTATTTTGCCATTAGGTGTTCTCCTGAATGTAGGTCACAGAGGCACGAATACACCTCATATTGGCAAATACTGCACAGCTGATCTGAGGCCCAATTTCAGTACCCTACAATAATTATTTCTCCATTTTTTTCCCCACAAATATCCTCAGATCACAGCCTAAACAAAATATTGTGATGACTTCCAAGTAATTTTGGTCTGAAGTAGATTGCTGATGCGATGTCCAGGGCTGGGTCAGTTTTACAATTCCATTTTTAAAAAATCAAGGTTAATTATAGTTTCTGTCCCCAAAACAGAATATGCAGGACAAAAATTATGGACTGATGTTGTATGTTCCCCAAGGTGAACCTCAGCACCTGCAGTCTCACTCATCTTCTGATTCTCCAGACCAGGACATAAAAGACCTAGGCTGATTCCAGATTAGGCATAGTGCAAGAGTTTTGTTGAGGAGAACCATGAACTTTACCAAATTTTATACGTCCCACTGTGAAAGCAGAGGACTATCTCAGTGGATTGTCCCCTCACACTTTTGGTCTGACACACATTTCTAACTCATTGTCCACAAGAACATGAGGAATCTCAGACAGAAGCTGCAAAAGCATGGCCAGCTTGGCAGCTCTCAGTAGATTCAAATACCCTGAGCTCCAGTTTGGCCTCAGCTGCACACCTCATCTACCAGGGTACTATGTGGGGTATCTACAGCAAGTAACAGACAAACTGCACATCTGAAATTGTTCCTGAGCTTCAGATGCCCTGAAGAGATCCCCTCAGAAAAATAACAGCCTACTCCACATTCCAGAAGCTTCTACTGAGCACAGATACTTTCCCAGCCTGTGGGTCTGCTGTGCTTAGACAGTTATTGAAAGGATCATACAAAGCTGAAGGTAGCCTTGAGCAGACTAAAATACTTTTCACTTAATTTTGGCCTCTGTCTGTTGTCAGTCTCCCTGATTCACAACCCCTGAATACATTCAGCAGAGCCATGTTTATTACTCCAAGGCTTCAGAAGCAAGCTAAATTTTCCAGTAAAGATGGTTCCTAATTCATATCCTACAGAAGAGTTAAGTTCAGTGGAAAAGAAACTACACAACTCAAATTATTAAATTTTGCCAATCTGGAAGGTTGGCTCAGGACCACCCCTTGCAAATCCAAAGGACTTCTTAATTGTGGAAGTTCCCAATGTGCTGTTTAGAGGTATGGGATTGGAGTTCACCAGAAGAGAAGATGGTCAGTACTACACAGTACTGAAAATCTGGGAATTAAATAGGTGTTAGTACATCAGGACTCGAGTCTTTTCCTTAACTTTGACAAGTAGGTAATTCTGCTCTGTTGTCAGACCAAAAGGCTACATAGGGTCAGAAGGCACAGCCAGGACTACATGAAGGTTTTAGTTCTTCAGTGGGGGGGGTCAAGGACCATCCTTTTGGTGTGATGAAACACCAAAGATTGTCCTAGCCAACCATGAGCCAGTGCTTCCTGCTGGGCCAGCCACCTCTAGACTGGAGGCTGCAGCAGCAGGAGAATCTCACTCTGAGCTCCAGAGAAGATCTCAGGGCTTGCTGACAATTGTCAGGAGTAAATATCAACTACTGCTTAGCCTTGAGGCAGGGGAATCTTGTGATAGCAAGACCAGGGGTCAGAATTCAGACCCTTTCCACACAAGTGGGGCTTGCCATTGTCTTACTCCATCATCACTCATTATCCCAGCTGTGGAGCACCCAAAGACAAAGGCCAGGTTGCCCCCAATCTTCCAGCCAACTTTTATTCCCACCTTATTCATAGACCATATCCAGCCCAGACTATACAGAACTCAATCAATCTCTGCTGCTAGCAGAGTTTCTTATAGCAGCGCAGGCTCAGCAAGATAACTGCAGAGGAAGGGAAGATGTTAAAAGGTTTGATCTGGAGTAGAAAAGTACCACTGAGGGGAAAAAACGAGCAGGGGAATGATCTCACTATTTCCCAGGCATTATCAGCAGGCATAGACACTACCAGTAGGAATGAAAAGGAAAGTAAGACTTGATCCAGGACCAAATGTATGAAAGGGAAATCTGATGGATAAGAGGACTGAAAGGAACAGAAAATCCAGGAGAAGGTTGTTTGGGGAACTAAAAAAAAAAAAAACAAAAAACAACAACCAAAAAAACCAAAACAAAAAAACAACAAAAAAAGGGGGAGTGCGAGAGGAAGGGCAAAAACCAGGACTATATCTGTCACTCATTTCTCCCCACCCACCCTGAGAAGCTTCAAAAGAGATCTGAAAATAGAAAGGAAAGAAAACGACAGTCAGATATTACTGTTCCAGCCACTGAGTCATGGCAGGAAACTACTGATACTGTAAACTTAGTTCTGTAAGGTCAGAGACGATTTGAGTTTTGTCAAGGCTCACTGTAAAAGGAACAAACATTTAGTGGTGAAGATTTGCCCCTTTCATAACTCTTGAGGTTACCACAGAACCATTTCATGAAGCATGTTTGAAAAAAGCTGCCTTTATTTTATCATTTCAGGCAAATGCAGACATTTCTTCTCTTTCTCTCTTCCTGCATCTTTGATTTTATTGCAACAGATGCTTATTAAGAAAAGGATGTGGACAAAGTAGAAAAAGCCACCAGTCTTTGGTGTGCTATTGGATGTTTGGTTTACTCCAACTCTTATAATTGCTGTGCAACAGAGAAATCATTTTACTATGATCTTCTTATCCTTTCTTCAAATTAGTCACTGACAGTTGTCAACACTTATGTGGCATTTTTAGACACAGTCTACATCAGCACAGTACATGTACTGGGTGGAATTGCTTCTACCAGAATGGCACAGCCATCCTAATTCCCAGAGAAATATAACAAAGAAAAAAACCTGGAACTTGCTGTTGTGCAGAGGACTCAGCAGACTCCTCTCAGCCCTCTAGGAAAGCACCCTTGCACTCCTTGCACTGCCTAGACATGTTTAGGTGCTTTTGATTCCCCACCAAGAGTTGAACAGGTAGTGCATCATGGGATTCCCAGCTGCCAAAAAACGGCACATGCTTGCCATCCAGGCAAATGACATTTTTCCACTGACAAGCCCATTTGGAAAGGTAAGATGCTACTTAGCCCTGAAGGACTGAAGAAAGAAAAACAGCTGACATGGGATTCAGAGATTATTGGGGAGAGAGCAGAACAGTATGGAACATGGATTCTTGGGAAACTGCTATCTGTGTTATCTGTTAATTAAAGTTTTTAATGACCAAGTTTTGCTTCTGTTGCCTGGGCATACCCAGCACAGCTTTGCAGGCACCCATCACATTGAACACAGCCAGGAGCTCTTGTCCCTCCTCAGAGGTTAAGGCGTTATGGGACACTTGTGTATCTGCTACAGAAAACTAGAAACCTACTATGCAGCCCACTAAGCAACTTTCCAAATCAGTCATCTTAAGCTAATTTCTTCCATAAGTCCTGAGGGTCTCTCTGCAGCCCATTTGAGTTGCTGTATCAAGCCTGAACCAGATCTGGTCATGCACAGCTCAGCAGAAGGACATGTTGTCAAGAACAGCCCTGTGGTAGCAATGCCTGCCAAATCGAGGAAGTCAGTGATACCAGGGAAAGACACTGGTGACCCTGGAAACTTGTCTCATTCTTCCTCCACCAGGAAAACAGACCAAAACAGAACTTTACCTTATGAGGCTGGAGGCGTTCAATCCAGTGACACATGGAAAAAGAGGATGCACAAAAGTTGCAGGGCAACTTCCTGCACAATCTTCTTATGAACTGGGAAGTCATGGCTGGAGGCAATATACCTCGTGGTGGGCTACACAAAAGCACAAACACAGGCACCTGCTGCTGAGAGAAGCACTGAAGGACCTTGAGTGTGGAATCCCTCCACCTTTTCCTGACAGTAGCTTTAAAGGCTGATTAATAGTTTTGATGTTTTAACAAATAAAAGAATTTGTGATGTTACAGAAACTAGCCAGATTCTATCCATGGTGCATCACCATAACATATAATGTGTATGAACCTTAAAACATTCCTGTCAGAGACCACTGGCCAAAACCAAAATCTATTTCCTTTTTTTGGGGCTTACAGGTACTGACAAACTTGATAACGTGGTGATGATTTCCAGCAGGGGAGCAATATTTGTCTCAGTTTCAACACCAAAAGCAGCCACGGAAAAGGGCAAAGAATATAATGACTCAGCATCACAGGGTGGAGACTAATAAGCAGCAGATCAGGACCAGGCAGTTGTCTCTGGAAGAAGATGCTGTCATGAACAGAGCACAATTTTACTCATCACCTGTCTTGATCAACTGCAGAGGTTTCCACAAAACAAATGCTACAGCTGCATCAAACTGACCAAAAAACTTTGGTGGTTTTTGGTTCGATTATTTGAAAAGTAGTGCCACTTTTTGGGACCTTCCCTATTCTTTTCTTCCAGTATCCATTTAATCCTGGTAGAATGGGACCCCACCTCCAACAACCAAAATCTCACTGTACAGCAGGAGTGCTTATCAGGGAGTGCCTCTCCATCAGCCCTCTCAGCTCACTGTGAGCAGATAACAAAAATATTTAGGTTATGAGGACAGCAGAGGACAGCATCATCCTTTCACTCAATCAATGTACATGCACTACAGGGTTGTTTAGCAGTTGGTTTGCTCAAGACATGTTATTCTCCTCTGTGATTTCAGGCAACCAGTGAACTCACAGCACATGCCTTTTTACTGGTACAAAACCACTACAAAGACATTTTATCAAGTTAGTTATCACATTACCCCATCATCAAGGTGGATTTTATTCCTGCTTTAACAAACCTGTCATCATTTTGGGTTTATCAGAAAGGTATATTGTGAATACACTGAAAGATAATTCTGGTCTAACAAATTATTTAGTTGTTTTTCCTAGGAATATACTGAGAAACGATGACAAAATGGAGACTTGAATCTGAGTCTCCTAGTGCTCCAGCTACTCCTAGTGGGACTCACTGGATTGCCTCCTAGTAAGTTTTTTCATCTAAAAAAATCTGTTGCTTACTTAAGGAAGCTTAAATGCTAAAAGCTCAAGAATTGATTAGTTTATTTTTTAACTAAATCAGCAAGTGCATTTTTCAGGAGTTGATGTATGTCCATTCATATTGAGAGAGGCCTTGACAATTAGCATTTATCTTGAGCTAAGCAGAGCAAACGGATAGCAGTGACACAAATTTTAAAGTCTCCATTCCTCAGAGAGTAGAGTGTGTCTTCCTGCCATTCTCAGCTTGGCTGGAACTGCAGGAGGGTCAGTCAGGATGTCCAATAAACCAAGAGAATTTGGGCTGTGTGCTAAGCATCCATCTCCCTGCTGGCACAGGTGCCTCCAAGCAGCTCCCCTATCTCACATAGGCTGGAACATTGGAGGAATTCCCTCCTGAAATAACAGAGACTACTTAAGCACTCCTGCTTAAAAAAATTACAACAAACATGGGCAAATGCATGGCCTGTAAAATATCCGAAAGGGTTTTAACAATCACATTGTTGTTTGGTGACCAAAAGTTTGTCAAGCAAAGGTGATAGACACCACCCACTCAACCCATCTGAGGTCTGAACCAAGCCATCAGTATGACACAGTGACAAGGCCTTCTGGCTCTCTCTTGCCTTGCTGGTCTGTCATTGCATATCTTTAATGCAGCAGGAACTCTGGCATCCCAAAAATCCTCCTCTCCAGGGCAACAAACTGATTGACTATCTCAATCATTGACATTTCTTTGGGTTTTTTTCATTCATTCTCAACTCTACAACTGGCAGTTGCATCTATTATGTTCTCTATTTCTGCAGCTTATGATTTTTTGAAGCAGACAAAGGGATTTAGGAACTTAAACCTCCCTGCAGCAGCAGATGGGCAGATTTTTACGAAAATCAGCCAGGCTAGAAAAGGCACATTAAGCACTTGCTCTGACACAGCACAGTCTGGATGACACACCTGGGTGCTCACACAAGCTGAGAAGGCGTGTGGCTCTCTGTGGCAGGGTGAAAACAGAGATGAGTGGGGACAGATCCCTTGATTTATTTTGAAAACACCGCCCATGGTCAGTTAAACTTGTTTCCCAGGCAGCCTGGCCATGCATGGGGCAGGCCACAGTTTTACACTGCTCTGCAGGCTGAAGGATGTGCCAGCAATAGCACCAGTGAGCAGTGGCACAAGCAGAAGGCAGCAGTCCCACACACAGGACATGTGCCACCAAGGCAGCTCTTGTCCCTCTCCTGAGAGGGCACAGCTGGTGAGAAGCACCTAAGGTAAGAGTCCATGCTGCATTGCCAGACCTGTGTCCTTCAGAGAGGCCTGACAGAATTTCACACCATGTGCAGTGCTGTGGGATGAGTGCACAAACGTCCCCACTGGTGGCCTCAAACTCTTGTTTGGTGTATAAAATCTTCCAGCCTAACTCCTGAACATCCCCTCGGATAGAGCAGAACACATCCCCCAGTCTCAAAGCTCATTCCACTCCTGTGACAGCTGCAGAAGTTACTATGGAGAAAAACAGTTCAGTACGAGAAAGAACTGCAGTAAATCTCTCTCTACAGTTTATCATTAGAAACAAGGAGGAATGCAAGAGACCAGGCTGCTTTCTTGGGTCTCACAGTGGCCTCCCACAGCCCACCACTGCTGCAGCCCCTGAGCTCCCAAACTGCTCACTGATCTTCTGCTGGATAGCTCTAGGAGCCTCCAACCAATGGGTATAGTTCAGTTATGTATAAAAAGCCAAATTCACTACACATTAAAGCATGGCAGTTTTAACCTAACACATTTAAGCTTTTCCCTGCTTCTGCTGGCAAGACCACTGTATTTTCTCATACATGTGAGGAAGCTTTCCCAAATAGTATCACAGGGAAAAAAACCCCTATGTACATCATCCTCTGCAGGACGCCCAAATCCCCAAGCTTGCAGCGAGTGGTGCAGTAGCTGGGGAGTAGCTGAGAGGATTGAGCCTGTGCCTGCTCAGTGGGAGGCATGAGGATCTCCTCAAGGCGTCAGCAGATGGCTGGGTGCTGGAGGTATCTCCCTGGTGACACCCACAGGAAACAACTGGTAGGAACCGAGGGTGAGGGACATTGCCTCACAATTTAGCCACTTCTGGGCATCTACAAGGTCTTCACTGGGCTGAGATCGTGGCACAGGGCACTCGGGAGGCCACTGCTCCTCTACAGCAATAGCTGTAGTTCAGATACATCAAATGGCACGAGTCCTCTACGTTTACACACTTGAATCATTCCTCTGCAAAACAAACAAAAAACAACAGGGAAAGCAGGTAATCACAAGAGCTCAAGTCATAGTGCTCCTGTCTGCCTTGTTAAAATTAGACTTTAGGGTTCAATATGTGAATATCATGAGCTGATAACAATTAACAGAAAAATACCAACCTAAAGGGCAGTGACACACCCTCCCTGCTCTGTTTACAAATGTCATGGTCATATGAGATGGTAGTCAAACATATCAGCAGACTGAAAAAAAACCCCACATAGGATATGTTGATAAATATTTATTTCAAAACAGTATAGCTTTTCACATGACTAATGTGATTTAATGTGATTTCAGACTGAGAAGAAAACAACCAATGTTGGTTGCTTGCTAACTGTGTTTGGAGGAATGACACAGGTAATGAACTACCATCAACTAGCATTTTATTCTCCTGGCAGAAAATGTGAGTAGGTAGATCAGTCAACACCAATATTGCTTTTAATACACCAGGGAGGACTAGTGCAGGATGCAAGTAGAAGGCCACAGGTATCACCTTGGAAGAGGAACAGCCATTTGCATGCAAAAGGGTTCATCCTTCACAGCAATGTGGGCTGGTTTCATGCACCAGCCAACACAGCCTGTATCACAGAGAGGTTCAAAAATGTCTGCCTGGACCTTTAAGACAATTTTATTCCCAGTTAGATCACCACCAAACCCTTTTCACAATAGCATCTGCCACTGAACCACTGCTAATTAGTCAGCCCCTGTTTAGCGAGGGAGGAAGACGTGACAGCAAAGATGAAATTCTTTTTTAAAACGGCCCAAAAAGCCCCAATAAGGATTGCAGAACTCTATGACCTACACCATGCTTGTCACAGGGCAGGGAGAGGGAATTTGCCTATCACTACATGTTGCAATCACTGCGGAAATGTCTCTGTCTTCTTGCTTCCTCTCCACCCTTGTTCAGAGAGTTAAGGTAAGGTGGGAAAGCAGCTGCAGCTGCTGGGACATCCCATCTGGGGAGCCAGGACAGCATTGGCAATGCTCCTTCACCGTGCTCTGTAAGCCTCAGTTGCTTTAATGTTTTCTCCGTTAAGTATCATTTTTCTCTAACTGTTGTGAGCAGCATGAAGAAAATTCATGGAAGATCTTGAACAGTTCGGGTGTGGTGCAGTAAGAGTCACACAACAGACAATGCAGTCAAGAGATTTACTGAAGCAAATAGTTTTGTTGTGCTGGGGGAGACAATTGGGAGAAGCCTGTTGACCTAGGGAGAGGGATTCATAGCTCAGTGAAAGTCTGTGGAATGACTTCTAACATTTAGAAGTTTTCAGTCTGCACACCAGAATCTCCAAGTGAAAAAGAAGAGATCTTCCAGGGATAAGTTTACCAGGCTGAAAGGTAAACTGCTGAGTCCCAGGAATGTGAGTCTTCATTTAGCTCTTTGGTCTCATGGACCTGGACAGACAGAGCCTGACTACCTAAGCACAAGAGTGTCGCTGTTGACTTTGTTTTAGAGGGACAAGATATTTTTTATGGAGTGAAAGAAGCTACAGGTTTATTTCACCCCTCCTTTTATATGGAGTTTCATAAACATATTGTTTCTATCTCTAATTGGTCAGTAGTAAGCTGTTACCCTGTATTGATTGGTCAGTTAAATTGAGGTGAGTACATACAGGAAAAAGTTCATTTTGAGATACTGTTTTTATTCTTTTACTTGATGGTTGGCCATAGTTCATACAGGTGCAGAAAAAGGTTCTGATCTATAGAATTCTTTCTCAGGGAAACAAGTTGGTTTTTACCATTGCAGGGTTCTGTTCTTGGAAGAGGCTGGTAACTTCCTCATGGCTATGTCAGACTAAGTTAGAATTCAATCTGTGAGGCTTTTTGCTGTTTAGCCCCCACACAAGAGCAGGCTTATTGGAGTTCCTTGTCCATCATTCTCCCAATAATATGGAGAAGGAGATGGGATTGCACAGTTGGATATTTCTGCAGTTCCTTGGTGAGGACAGAAGCATACAGTCCACAAGGCTTGGAGAAAGATCTTTGAAAAGATAAAGTGGTGTGTTTCAAAGGAGACACCCACCTTCTCTAGAGTGATGTACTGGCAATACTTGAAAGTAATGAGCTGCCCTGATGGCTCCTTGAAGACAGGAATGCTCAGCAGGAGGATGGCAGATTCTGCATCTCCTCTCTGTTACCTCTTCCCAAACAAAGCAGGGCTCTCAGCACTGGAGAGGACTTGCTGCCTGTAGCAGTAACCTCCACACTATGGTACCCTCATCCATGGAGCTTGATGTAGGCTACATGCCCACTAGAGCATCTTCCCACTCCTGACTGCACAGGGAACAGAAACACTAAGCACACTGCCCCAAAAGCAATTGCCATTTTATCATAATGATACTAGAATTGTGTCCACCCTCCTAAATGCACTCAGCTTAGCAGCTTACCAAACACACTTGGAAGGGCTGACAACAAGACAGGTACCAACTCTGACAGGCTGAATTTAACAATGTTAAGGAATGGGTTAGAGAGAGAATATGAAATATTTCATCTCCTTAAGTTGCACTAGTAGTCAGCACATTTTCTCTATAATTCTCTACTTGCATGAAATAGAACTTATTTCTGGTGAAAAATAATATATATACCCCAACACTGTGTACATCATTCATTCAGAATAGCAAAGCATTCAGTGCAGTGGGAAAGTGTCATCTTCCAAATGCTGCAAAACCCATCAATTGACAAAAGTTACATTCAGTTCCTAAGTATTAAGAAATACACATAAAAAGGGGACCTCCTGGCAAGATGGCAGAAAGCTCAAACAAAAGGAAGAAGGAAAGGACAGTATGATATCCCCTTGTGTCCTTCTATTTTTTATTATACTGGAGTGCTCTACTTACCTAGAGTGTGCAATAAGAACATGCTTGTACAGTAAGGTAGAGTCAACCAAAATCATCAGCAGAAATCTTATGCAAAACCACATTTTTTCCAAGTGCTTTCAGTAATAATACAAGTTCAGAAATTAACCTTAACAAGTTCAGAAATTACACTGGTGAAGTGTTATTTCAAGAAACACTTTGGCAATGGTGTTTGTGTAGAGCATTGCTGAAAGCTCTCAGACCTTCTGAAACCTGCCATAGTGCAAATGTCTGCTTTAGTTGTGTTCCATTTCTCTGTAGAGGAAACTAAATCAAAGACTTAGCTCTCTATGAAGCAAGGTAGATGATAATCACCAGGTGGAAACTCCTCACATTTGAGAATCTAAGACATCTTCCTTCTTTTCCAAGGCATCCTTAGCTTAATCCTGACCAGTCATGGGAAGAGAGAGAAATAAATATGCCAACCAGTCAATACAGCAAGCAAAAAAGTTAACCACCTTTCTTCCCTAATTTATTTCCCCCAAGACTCTTCTATAATCTTTTCCTTTCCACACAGCCCAGCTACTTGAAAACCACAGGCTTTCCCATGCTATTGGACTGGTTGGGTTTTGTAATGGCTGCTAGCGTGAAAATCCTTCATAATATTCTAACATGAACAAGCAGTTTTAGCCAGTCCCCTTAAGTACATATGTTTATTTTCCTCATGTCAATTTAAATAGTAATTTAAATCAACTACTAATTAGTAATTTAAATAAATGACGTAATAAAACTGAAAAAAAAGTATTTCCTAGTAAAATGTTGAAAAGTTGATAGGAACATGCAATTCATATATCATGTTAATTTTTAATTACATTTTGTATGGGATCATTTCAGACATGCTAAAAACAGAGGACTTATCCAATATATAACTTTGGCAAATATATTTACAAATATATTCCAGAGATGCTGCTAGAAGTTGATACTAAGGATAAGAGTCATCAATTACAAGGAAGGCAATAGATACTAATCCTTGTGGTGGAAAAGCTATTTCAAAATGTGAACTTAACCACATCCTCTTTAGTATCTTCAGTACTTAGCAACAGTGAATACAGCCTTCCTGAATCTGAGAAAGTCTGAGACAACAGTTAGAAAAGCATGGAAATATACATTTCAGATTAAAAGAAAGGCTACCTCTGAAAACCAGCTATAATAATTTGACATTAATACTCAACAGCTGTGTCCATGTTCGGGCCTGGAACAGGTCTGTGCTCTCTCAGAGCTGCCAGACACTGCCAAGGCTGCAGGAAGACCATCAGCTCTTTGGAACAACAAAGAGTAGGAATTAATAACCCAAAGCCTTCGATGAAGGGAAGGGAACCCTGAGAACTTCTTTCAAGTCTAGCACCTTATAACTGTACCCCAGCTCCAATGCTTTCCAGGGTGGCAGCACCTCCTGACTCCATCTCCCACACCTGCTCATCCAGCTTCCTCAGACCTCCAAAACAGAGTCCATTCTGCCCAGTGAGCCTGCAGAACACTTAGTCTATGAAAAAGACTGTCTCTGAGCACAGCACAAAGCCAAATCTTACTTTCCAGCAGTCAACATGAGGAACAAACAAGAAATTAATTGCTTCCAAGCTTTGTGCTTTTCATAGTAACAGCTTAATTTCTGAGCTTACCTTTAGCTGCCACATGCTTGGAGTTTACTGCAGATCCATAGCTGTCTTGCAATTTTGATCACAAAAGTAACAGGTAGGAGTGTTGTTCTCTTCTTTCTGGGAAGCAAATGAAAGACACAACTGGTTTGTGGGTATTTATTTATCCCACATTCCAGTCATTTAATTAATGACCAGGGGAAGGAAGCAGGAAAAGGAGAAACAGAGCCAATTTTAACTCAGCTTAATAATCTTCAAGCCATGTGTCCACACCTTTGCACACACAACAGCCATGCAAGTGTGCCATGATGACAATAAGTGGTGGCCAAATCTACAGTCTATGCCTCTACATGGGCAAACTCTCAAAGAACTGGGCTGCTAATCCCAAATAGTTTGTTGCACTACTGAAATAGCTGATGCTCAGGGCTATAATGACATAGAACACACTTGATCTAGTTGGGACTCAGCCTTGGAAACAGGCCTTTGTCATCAGCACAGCAGGACACAAGAAAGCTTCAACGATTAAGTGTGCAACAAAACTATTCTCTTGCTTTTCTTTCTTTTAGTAGTTTCTTTATGATGGTATAAGCACTGAAATGCTCTTAACGTGGTTGTTTGAAGTTTAGAATTTTTCTGTGCTAAAAGCAACGAGCTTTGTCCACTGAGGCTCCTATTTGGCTGCCAAAGGCAAAGCAGAGAGAGACCAGGGGTTTGCAGAGCCCAGCACTGTGCTCCAAGGCAGGAGCTCGCTGCTCAGGAATCTCTCCAGAGACTACCATGGTGTTGCCAAGGCAGAATCACCACCTATTTTACTTATGTGCAAGTCTGGGAGTCCTTTTGCCCCCCTTCTTTCATGCAAAACCCCAGTTTGTGCTATTCTATCTCTTTTCAACCCCACAGCTCTTCAGGGAGGCCCCTGCAAAGAGAAGCATGGGGAGGGGGATTGCAAGTTCAGCCTCATCTCACAGCCTGCCTGACACAGGTGCAGGGGCCAGCACCTCCCCAGCTCCTCCACAGGGCTGGGGAAAAGGGGGCAGCCAAAAGCACATTAAGGAAATTTATTTAGGTCTTGCTGAGACTTTAAAGTAAACACTTCCAGAAAGAAGTGCAGGGGAGAGTCACAAACCTACAATGGCTGGCCTGTTCAGCCATGTCCACAAGGCAAAAGCTGCCCAACTGCACCCACGCCATGCTCCAAGCATGATGACAGCCAGAGACACCCACAGCCCTCCTGCCATGGCCTGAACCCACAGCCACCCACAGCCCTCCTGCCATGGCCTCAGCCCACAGACACCCACAGCCCTCCTGCCATGGCCTCAGCCCACAGACACCCACAGCCCTCCTGCCATGGCCTCAGCCCACAGACACCCACAGCCCTCCTGCCATGGCCTCAGCCCACAGACACCCACAGCCCTCCTGCCATGGCCTCAGCCCACAGACACCCACAGCCCTCCTGCCATGGCCTCAGCCCACAGACACCCACAGCCCTCCTGCCATGGCCTCAGCCCACAGACACCCACAGCCCTCCTGCCATGGCCTCAGCCCACAGACACCCACAGCCCTCCTGCCATGGCCTCAGCCCACAGACACCCACAGCCCTCCTGCCATGGCCTCAGCCCACAGACACCCACAGCCCTCCTGCCATGGCCTCAGCCCACAGACACCCACAGCCCTCCTGCCATGGCCTCAGCCCACAGACACCCACAGCCCTCCTGCCATGGCCTCAGCCCACAGACACCCACAGCCCTCCTGCCATGGCCTCAGCCCACAGACACCCACAGCCCTCCTGCCATGGCCTCAGCCCACAGACACCCACAGCCCTCCTGCCATGGCCTCAGCCCACAGACACCCACAGCCCTCCTGCCATGGCCTCAGCCCACAGACACCCACAGCCCTCCTGCCATGGCCTCAGCCCACAGACACCCACAGCCCTCCTGCCATGGCCTCAGCCCACAGACACCCACAGCCCTCCTGCCATGGCCTCAGCCCAGCCCACAGACACCCACAGCCCTCCTGCCATGGCCTCAGCCCAGCCCACAGACACCCACAGCCCTCCTGCCATGGCCTCAGCCCCTCAGGACAGGGATGGCCTCCCCACAGCCCTCTACACCAACAGCCCTCCTGCTCGGGAGCCCTGACTGTGGAAAAAGTGGAGCCTTATGGCTGTGGGGCAGGAGGCCCAGTGCCTGCCGCTATGAGACTGCCCTTGCCCAGGCCATTGGAACCTTTGAAGTCAGAGAACTCCCACCAATGTAGAAATGATCTTCACTGTGAGTGAAACAAAGAGGAAACAAAACAGTCCATGAGGTTACTGGAGAAGAGCAACTCAGCCCAGATACACAGGAGATCCTGCTAGAAACATCTTAACTCCAACCGAACACTAACAGCAATTAACAAAAAGGTATAAAAATGGAAACTGAAAAAGCATGGAAAACTGCTCTCCAGCTGGTGGGCTCCTCCTTGCTGCATAATCAGTTAGGAGCACTCAGGAGAAAAACAATTCTATCTAAGATGAAGAGCTGCCTTTACACTGTGGTGTGGTGATCTTGCTGGTAGAGCCTGTGCGGTGCTGCAGGAAACAGTGGCAAGAAAGGGGAATGGAAAGCCTTGAGGGAGCACAGAGAAGCCACCTTCTCCACAGCTGCTCCCTGTGGCCAAAAACACCCAGACAGGACAACTGCGGGTGGACAGGGGTTGTGTGGGCAGGGACATGTGAGGGCACTGGATCGAGCAAGGAGCCAGGGCACCTCCTCCTATCCATGGCCCCGTGGGATGGCTCAGACCATGCCTACATCCAAGCCTCCCTGCTGGCACTGAGTCCCCCCTCAGAGCATCCTCCCTTCAGGCTATCAGAACCCAAGGCAATGGCCAGTCTTACTGACATTCCCATCCCTAAATACATTTTCACCATGGAGACCGTCTGCCTCATTCATCTTTCATCCCAGGAGATGCAACTTCGTGGGACTCCAGCTCCTGCTTATTAGCTCAAGCCAAAAGGAATAACTATCAACTAAGAATAAATACTAATTAACCTGGATCTTTCATCATATCGTGATCTGAACCAGATGCTATCTCTAACTTTAGGCTGCTTTGAGATGTAACCTCTATCTGCAGCAGGCAAAAATAAGATTCCTTCTTTTGATAAAGTTAATTGTGGGCCTCAACAAGACACATTTCTTGGCAATACTGTGCTCTTATCTTTAAATGCAGTGAACTCATAAAGGTTTGAAAGGTCTTACATTTTGAGTGCCTCTCATATGAGTTTTGTGATTGAGAATTCAATCCAGGAAACTTTCTATGTCGTGCTGGAAAAAGAGGTGCAGTGAAGGCAGCTTTAACCCTGCACACATGTGCTGAATAGAGGCTGTCTCAGAACACTCAGCCAAAGGCTGCACAAGAGCACAGCCAAGATTTAACCCCTCAATGCAGGGGACAGTGGGGTGAAAGCCATATGGTATCTTCTGTTGAGCTGATTGAAATCAATAATGCTTTATATTGGTTTTAGTACCAGAGAAAGAGTAACAGAGCAGGATTAAAACCAAAGGTTTATTTGCTGAAGCGTATCAACATTTTCCAAGCAGCTTTGATTTTTTTTCATTTGTTGGATGTAGCTCCAATGCTTTTTAAACTACTGAGAATCACTGTTAAAAATTCCTGTATCAAAACTGTGTTTTTCATTATGACTATTGGTACTTATGCAGACAATATACATAGAGAGAGGAAATGATACAAACCAGACTTACTGTAAAAGCCAAGACCTTTCATAAATGCAGTTGTGTTCCCTTGCAGAAAAATAGGTTATTTGGGGGAAAATATTTTTGGACTTCAAGGAACAGTGACAGGGATACCAAACAACTCTTGGCAAGAGCTGTGCAAAGCTGAACTCTGCCCAGTTCCACCTCTCTGGCACCTTCTGTGCAACAGTCTATGTTGGTAACTAGGATTAGCAATTTAATCTTCACACCATTTCAGTGTGGACATGTAAATTTCAACAAGCCTGCAGATGAAGCCATAAAATCAAGCTTCTACCATGTTAAAGTTGCATAAACAGCGTTTAAGTGGTTTAATAGTGGTGTTTGTTTGTACAGCACAAATGTCATTGTGTGTAGCATCTCAGCCTGTCCTAAGAGGTGTCCAGCAGTGCCAACTCCCCAGGTGCTGGCACACCTTCCCATCCCCAGAGTGCCTGCTGCAGATCACCAAGGGCCTCTTGGTCTGTGAGACACACGTGTCACCTGTGAGGACAGACACTACCCAACCCCTTGGTACGTGGCACAAGGAACTGCTTTCTGTGTCCCCTGAAATACACCTTGCTTTCCTAGATGAAAGCTCTCAAATTTGTGCTAAAGTGACAAATGGCAGCTCTATCTTCAAGGGAATGAAGCACTGCTCTACCTTCTTGAGGAGTCCAATCACCACCTACCTACCTCCCCGCTGTGTCTTGCAAGTGGTTGTTTCCTGTTGTGGTAAGGCACAAGTGAGCAGTGAGAACCACTTGAGATAACCAGAAGTTACCTGATTCTTACCAAAACTGATGGGAATTACATAACCAATGTTTTTTTAAGAACTCTGTGAAATTTAATGCCAAAATTGCTCTTAAGTCTTCTATTTAGGGTACTGGCTGACTGTACAACTCTAAAGGTATGTAGTCAAGTGGAAACACCAGCCAGAGTTTCAGCCACCTGAACAGTCCCAGGTGCTCAGGTGTATTTTAGGTACTGGAAATAACCTTTAAAACTTGAGTCAAGATTCCTTTCCTTGAACTGAAGGTTCATAATCTTTGATGAGTCCCATAAACAAAACTGCCATCATAACAAATGCACAGGCATCTCCTATCCTGGATGTGGGTGGTTTTGATGCCTGCACTGGTTATAAGCAGCAATGTACTAAGGGAGTACAAACCCATGAAATTTAGGAAGATGAGTAATGTATGAAGTGTGGAGGCAGTGAGAGATGATCCACATATTATGTGCTTTTATTTAATAATTTATAAATAAGTATCAGCTTTCCCCAAACTGCCCCTCACCCTAGCAATTCCATGTTGGCTGATTTCTGGTTAGTGCTGTGCTTTTATAATAACAAACTGTTCCCAAAGCCTCACATACAGTGAATTAGACAATCAGAGTACTGTGTGCGGTTTTCCACTTAATTCATTCAGTTAGCTGCAATTAAAACAATACAATTCAAGGCCTTGTGTGTTTCTCTGAAAAAATACAGAACTTTACTTGTTACCATTAATATATACAACCTACAAGAAAGAGTTAACAAAGCCCCTTTGTCTTCATTATTGTAGTAATTTTCTTATCTTTTTTCTGTAGATGCCCTGGCCTTCATCAATATTTCTTTCAGTTGCTGTTCTTCAAAAGACACACACTTTTCATTTAAAGAATAAATTCCCTTGGTGAGCAGATCCACTGTAGCTGCCTGGGAAGGAATCTAGGTGAAGGTACAGGGCTTGCATTAAGGAGATGATCCAATCTATTTAAAAGGGAAGAGGCACCATTTTATCAGGCAGTAATGACATTTCTGTTAGATATTACCTAGATATTTTATCTAAATATTTAGTATTTCTGGAAAAGCAGTGGTTCATGGCTACTGATCTCTGGTCACCCCCTTCATATATATGACATACCAAGTTTTAGCATGCCTATAGAACCTTTCCTTTGTTTTTGTTTTATGGAGCTTCACTAATGAAAACTAATGACAATCTAATTAATATTATACCAGATTTGCAAAAGAGAACAGTAGCTACACCTGGCTCCACCAGAAAGTGGTAAGCCACCCTATTAGAGCTGCTGTGACTGTCTCCCACACCACCAAGCTCCCCCAAAACTGGGCATTATTTCCATCAGTTGTGAACACACAGTGTGCAGTGCACAGAGAGCAGCAACATTCCTGCCTTCTGAGGATGCACTGTGTCTGTCCAAGTCTCATGATGTTTCCAGAGCTTCTGGGAACAAGGTTTATCTCCACACTACTCTTGGTAGAAGGCTGTCCTCCTGATGTGCTGGTCTTGAGTATGTTAATTCAGTGTTTCAGCAGTGATTCTTGACAGAGGCTTGATTCAGCCTATTTCTGCAACAGAATAACAAAGCACTGATTTGGATCTTGTACTCTTAATTATTATTCCACCAACATAAATGAGCATTTCACTTAAGCTCAGTTCCTTAAGAAAGAACTATTGTCTGCTTTGATAAGATGGTATGAAATTTATCCAAACATTTATCAAACTATGTGAAATCTTATTGGAAGAATATGTTCTGAGATTTTGTGAATAAAGTCCCTCAGGATAAAGTAACCCCAAAATACGTGTCAGAGCAGACACTCCCAAAGTCTGGTCCAAAGGGAACTCACAGCTCAGCTAGTGCTCACTTTTATTCTTTTCTTCCAGTGCACAACAGCGCAAAAAGGCCAAGACAAAATAAAGAACCAAAACCATCATTTCTTTTCCAGAAAGGCAGACCTCTGCCAACCCCAGTTCAAAGAAACTCTGCCAGTATTTACCCTCCTTCCAGCCACTGTCGTTCTACAAAGATGTTACACAGTGATGAATGACAAGGAAGGCAATTCACCAAACAAGGTACTTATTCCAAAGTTATTTTTATTAAAAGAAATGCTAATATCATACTCATGGCACATGACTTTATGATTGAAGAATCCTGCAATTTGCATATAATCTGGGTGAAAGAAACTTAGTTGAAAGACCGTGTCTCCAACTATTAATGAATGTTCCCCAGAAAGTCTAACAAAAGAAACAAACAAACAAACAAACAACCCCCACAAACCCACCTCTGCTTGGCATGTTTTTTCCAAATGTGCTTCCATAGAGATAACACTAGCAGACAATAACTGCATATGTTCTGTAATAAACATACTTTTGATATGGCATTTCAGGGCAATTGGATTACTAAAAAAAATTTTATAAAGCTAAACTTATCATCAGTGTATATCAAGGATCATGTTATTACAATAAACTATATAGAGTAAGGCAGTGTCCATGAAATCAAGGAGATATTTCATATCACTTGAATACGTTGACATTATCAACTGACCCATAAATATCAATAACATTTTCATTATCATCTACATTTGAGCTTCTTTGAGCTTTCAAGTGCCCTTATGTCCAATACCCAAAAACATGCAATTCAATTCCAGCTAGTAACTCCAAAAATCACATCACGGAAGTTCTTTATTCATTTCTCTCAATGACTTCCAGATTAAATCTGCTCTTCTATAATCACAGAAAAGGGTTCCTGTAAGTATCTCATCTAAAAACACATGGTTGAAGTTAGACATTTTCAATGCTGCAACAAAGGACCATGCAACAAGAAAATAGTTAATGACTCCCCTGATGATTCACATACTGAAATCAGCGCTGACTCTTAGTACCAGAAGAATGAAAATGTATTTAAGAACTACAATAAGATTGTGGAGCCCACAGAAGGAACAGGTTTGGATCTCCAAGTATCTGCCTTTTACCTACTCACCTTTCAGACATTTGGGCCTCATTGAAGTCCCAAGTATCACTGCAAGAATGTGCACTAGCAGTGCAGTGAGTGTATAAATGCCAGAATGCTAAGGTAGGGAAGAGGCAGCCGTAAATCTGCTCACAGTAGTGTTCCAGATTGGTGCTAAAATAAGAGTTATGAGCTACATTCATCTCAAGTAAATACAAGATTATCTATACTCAGCTTAGGCCTTCTTTAGTCATCATCTACTTGGGAAGAAATTATAGCTTAAATAGAACAGCATTCATTTTTCTCAGCGACAGAAAGGGAAAGTCACCAAACTCTTGCCCTTCTCCAGTTCAGGCCAAGGAGAGATCCATGCACAAATCCCTCAGGGTGACATCTACCCAGCACAGTACAGCTGCACTTACCCATTCTGTAAGCTCCCAGATCAAAAGCAGTTGGCTCAAACCTCTGGAAAAAGAAAGGTTTCACATCAAAATATGATTTCAAATAGCAGTTGAGTACACAAACTTGCCATCTCTCCTTGTAGCAAAAGCTTTCATTCATAATGTTTGCTAGAAGTCAAGATCTTTACTACACCAGAGAGCAAGAGAAACTTACAGTGCTCTTTCAGGCCCATGCATCTTGAATAGTTTCAGTTAGGAGTGGACAAGTGTTCTTCATGCCTCCTACAACAGGGAAACAAAGAAGAGCAAAAGAAATCCTGGAGTCCTCCAGAAACTCAGCATTTCCACCAAGATTTCTAGTCAAGTATTTCTGCCCTTGATTATTGATACTAAACAAATCCACGGATGCACTGAATAGCAACAAATCAGCAGCAGCTAATAAAATTAAACTGAGCTAGACATCATCACTATATTGAACAAAACAGACTCTTCCCTCCACCAATAATGACTAGAGCAGACAGAAGTGCAAAAGCTGTGTGATGACAGACTTTCATCAGCAAAGGCAAATGGGCAGGCCATGGCAGCTGTGTAAATTCTGTGGTTTGGTCCTGGAAATCGTGGCTTCAGGCCCAGGTCCCAATTCCTTACCACCAAACCACTAGAGATCTCTCTGAGTAAACACAGGACCAGCTCCTTCTCAGCAGGGCTCCATCACATTTAAATATCATCCATGCAAAAGGCCTGCAGCTGAAGCATCCTCTGATAGGTATGGCTACTCAGCACAGCTGTGAGCACGACAGAGCTGAGACTCTTTCAGCTTGACAAGAGAAGAAAATGTCCTGAGCACCTTCCATCCCTGCAGACTGCCCGCCTTCTTGGACAGCCCCTCGGGAACACAACTCAGCTGCCTTCTCTGAATCAGACACAGGGGACCACAGATTAATTACCACTCCCTGTATCCCAGGAATATCCTCAGGACCTTAATCACAGTCCTTGGCCATGCTCCACCAGGCACTTCCCATGCATTAGGCAAAAGGCAGGCTCTGCATGTCAGGGCTCCTTCGAGAAAGGGATGTCCACCTGCAGCAGAACCTGCAGAGCAGCAGCTTTTGAACCACCCCACAGTCTAAGCTGCTCCTCCCAACATCCAAACGTAGCCAGCTCAGCCTGTTACTGTCAGTCTTTCTGAACTCTGGCAATGAGGCAAACCTGCATGAGCACCAGCGGTCACAGCCATGCAGGCACTCCAGCTGACACAGCATAGAGATGAAAGTCATGCATGGGGCAACCCTTGCTTTGTATTTTGGTGCAGATGTACATAGAGAAAGGAGTGAGGGCAGAGCTGAGAGAGAGGGAAGCTTAGAGAGAAGGAAGGCATCTTATTTAAAGTCACTCTAAAGCACATTACAAATCTGTTAAATCATTGTGGCTTACCCTGTATTTCAGAGTAAATCAGTAACTTTTCAGAAAGAGTGAAGAAACTACCACTCCACTTTTAAATAATGAAAATGCTAAAAAACCTACACTTAACAGCTCTAAAACTGCAGCAAGTCACCCACCAACACCCACTCCTCTTGTCAGCAGGCTTTTTTCAGCTTTGCCTATTATTTGTGTCAAGTCAGATGTCTAATGTTTGCTATGCTTATCTGCTCAACTTTCAGGAGCCCCAAATGTTACATTATGTACCTGTGCCACTGACCTTTTTCCCCAGAGCATTTTGATCTAAATAAGTAAAAACCACAGAGTTTCCACAATCATTTGGATTCACTGCTCTGAGCGCATAGCTGTAAAAATCTGCTTTAAGATTAACATCCAATTTTATTCATGCCTGAGGCTTCACCACAGCATCTATTTTTGTAAGATTAACAGCAAGAACCCAGTTCTCCAGAAATGTAAAGAGTAACAGACAATTGTAAAAGGAAGATGATGTTTCCTAACCTGCCCTGCTCATATCCAAGAAGGTACATTTCCCTAGCCCTTTCCACATTGGGTGTAATTTCTATTTGCATTTTTGCACCCATAACATTCAGTATGTGTATCAGTCCTTCTACCTCCCATTAGCCGGAATGCAAACTGTGGGTGCCAAAAAATACTAACATAAATCTCACTTGTGCAAAGCATACCCTGAAAGACAGCTTTTACTCTGGAGGAGTTAAGGAACAGCCATCTCCCAGTACCTTGCACAAGAGCAGTTTGAATCATCTAACTTGAAAAGTATAGAAAATGAGCACTTGATATTTTGGCTAATCCATTTGAAATGAGTATACATAAAAACATTTCTTTTTGGACATGGCAACCTGAGGACAAATTGAGGGTCATTTTTAACCTAAACAGCAGAGGAGATGTTGCTTTAAATAGTGCCTTTGGTGTGTGTCAGTTAGAGCTATTGCATTGCTGTCAACTTGCATTCCTGCTTTAGTTCCAGCTTTGCTCCATCCTACACAGATCCGTACAAATCAATTGTCTCTTGCAAACATACACTAACCACTGGAAAGTGAAATTAATAAAGTGTGAGAAAATCTGATTCATAAAGCTGACACTCCTGTGCCCAACAACTCTCCACACAGGCAGGCAAAGTGGTAAAAGATTATCAAATTACAACTGTCATTCCTGACAAAATGCATCTCAATGCTGGAAGGAATTTCAGGTTTTAAGCTAAACCATCACCTCAAAGGGTTCCTCAGAGCCTGTCAATATCTGTACTTTGGATGGAAAGCTACCACTGAGCGCAGTGTGCCCAACATACAGAACCTGCCACAAAATGAAGTTCTTCATAAAAAAGCTCATCTCAGTCTTGGTTGGTAACAATAAGAAGGAGACAAGATGAGACCATCAGTCTCAATTGTGAAGACAATGTTTTCCTCCCATATTATTCTGTCTGTCATGTTCCCTTCAGGTTCCAAAGGAATCCCTGTCTCATATATCATTATTCCCCACAAAGCCTGAAAGCCCTCAGGAGGGGTTTCTTCCTGCCCACTGTACCAGCCTTGAAGTCTGAGTACCTTCAGAGCAGTGACAGAGGCCTCTGCCAGCAATAAAGGGGAACATCTGCATACCAATTAAACTGCTGAGCACTGGAGAGTAAAAAAAAAGAGAAAAAAAAAAGAGGTGGAAAAGCCTTGAAAGTAAATCTGAGCCAAGTTCTAATTAATGCCCTAGGCCCCGATTCACCACAGCACTTAGGCATGTAGTTAACTTTAAGCATGTATTTAGTTCCATTGAAGTCAAAAGGCAGCATCGAAGAGGCAAACTACATTAGCACAATTTAATACTCTTTCAGCTAATTAATCAGCCATAAAAATTTACTATGAGATCTGTATTCCTTATTTCCCTCACTGTGACATTTCCAGATAAAAATACTTGAATGTGGCTTGAAGAAGCAAAAAAAGCACTGCTCGTTTGGCTGTCATGGGGTGCTTGGTCCTACAGCTGTGAAGGCCAGCCCTTAAGAAGAGCTGTAGGAACTAAGCTCTCTCCACATCACAGCCTACTGTCTGTATCTTCTATGTGGCTGCAGCTCACAGACACGAAAAGCACAGCCCTTGTCCTGAGGAGCAGCAATGGAAGAAATGGAAAGAACTGGCAACAGATGAGCAGAGCCACCAGGCTCACATCAGAGACATCTTTTCTCCATAAAGAGGCATTTGCTCACTGCAGCACATCAGTGTCAGTTGTGATTGGAGGTGGCCAGGAAGAGCAGCAGACAGGGCTGGGTAAGCAAGGGAGGCTGAGAGCAGATGCAGGTTTGGAGACAGAGCTGGTGAGGCTCCCAGGGAGCCAGAGCAGGGCAAGAGGAAAAGTGCTGGTGTCTAAAGGCTAGGGCAGACTGGAGTCTGCCCCAGTGTGGGCAAGGGCTAAACTCTCCTCAGTTTCAGTGCAGCAGAATTATACCCTGGAAAAAAGAAGCCCAGAGGGCAATCTCCACTTAGCTGAATTGTCCCAGATACATCCAACCCTTTTCTCCACTTGGTAAATCCAGCATGGAGAATGGCTGCCAACATGGCACCAATAACTTGTGGGCTAGATGTGGCCTAAACATGGTCTCCAAGAGCCAAATGTGACCAACTTTTGAGGTCCTGTTGACTTCAAAAAAACATCTGTAATAACCAACCCTTCTGTAAATCAGAATGCAAGGAGACAAGCTGGCTGATGTGTGTGTTCTTGCTAGGTATTTCTGCAAAAATGAAGCCCCAGAAAGTTTGCTGGGTATCATTAATGCTGTAATGGACCTATAAAAGCAAGAAAAATGAAAGCAGGGGACGTAAACTCCTGGCTGACAATACTTCTTTATCTCATCGATGATGAAAACAAAAAAGAACAAAAACAACCTTCCAAAAATTAGAACAACATGAGAATAAAAGAAAGTACCAGCACAGCTTTTCAGATTAACTTTGAATTTCCTTGTTTTCATTGGTTTAAGAGCTCTATTGTTACTCCCTTGTTTTTTTTAATTGCAGATACTAAAAATTCTTTTATCTTTCCAAGTCTTTAGAGTATGTTATAAAATTATGTAATTAAGGCCTCTTTCAACTGGATATAATTTACTCTATAGTTTACAACAGCTGCACTAGAGCCATTACAGTTTATCATTTAAAAGCCTAATTAGAGGCTTCTTAATTAGTGGATCCTTCAGTCACTACACTGTGACTGTGTAAAATATGCTTGGCAGCTATTGCATGTTCCAAACCTACATGAAATGTTTGTGTGAAAACGGTGTGTACAAGTCCAAAAGCACAGTGCTTGTCCTTGCAGGCCAGCCCATCTGCACAGGCAGAGCCCCACACGACACCTGCACTCCCTGTCTCAGTGCCTGGCTGCTCTGCACACAGCCTTTCCCTCTGGAACTCCCAAAACAAGACCTGAGCCTCACCGAGCTGGTGTGACTGCTGTCACGTCCAAACATGACCCAAAGAGAGCTCGGGGCTGTGCCCATGGACTGCCCAAGGCCAGCTCTTGCAGGGCTCATCAAATCTTCCTCCTGCAAACTCAGCTCCTCGCTGCTGCTGCTCTCTCCCTCGGGAGCTCTGCTCCGTGCTGGATTCTATAGGCACTTCCTCTGTGCTGCCCAAGGCACTCACCTCACCAGAAGGACCATGAGGGGAACCAGCCTCTCATTTACAGCCACTGGCACACAATTCTCATCAATCACCACCAAACTAGCAGTCGGTCACTGAGATTCTAAGTGCAATATTTGCCCAGAGAAAGAACTGTAACTCCATCCTCCCCTCTGGGAGGGGAGCAGCTTGTGGAACTAAAGAGAATCTTAACAGGAATCACTCCCTAGAATGAGCCCCACCTGATCCATCGCTCAGTGAGCAAAGATCTTGTCCAGACCATACTCTGGAGGACTGGTGGAGTTTTGTTCCATTTTCTCCAGCTTGGAGCACAGCAGCTGTGTTATAATGGGTCACATTTGGGGCCTGCCAGCATTTGGGAGTGTTTCTTTAAACAGCATAGTGACAAAACCATGAGTTCTTGTTGACTGCAGGATAATATAAATCAGCTATTGAAAACCTGTATCATTAGTGCTATTGCTTTCCAGTGGTAGATGGCTGCAGTAATGGATTGGCCTCTCCATATCATCCTCCCACTGGAAAGCGACATACACAGGACCGATCAATAACTTGATCTAAGTTACTTGAAGACATGTCAGGTGCAAATATTGCCCTTTCTCAAAAGGTTTTAAAGACCAGATATTTTTGCAAAATTCAGTCCAGGCAACAAAATGCTTTGGATAAACTGTCATTATGGTGGAGAACAACATAACCAGACCCACATTGTTACACATGAGTGTTAAATAGACAGGAAGTAATTCTACTGTATGCATGTACTTCTTTGTGGGGTCCATAGCTCAAGATATTCAATTTGCAAAGCATTTTCTGGAATAGCCATGTTGCTGAAGACCCTGTTTGATAGGAAATAACTGGATTATATCATCATGGAATTTGACACTAATTTGTACAGTTAAAATCCTAAAATACTTCCAAAATCAATACCAAAATCCACGGTCATTACTAGAGCCAGAATTTTATCTATCCTACTGTGTCACAACACATTACCCACTTAATGTAGCATTGTGAAACCTGAAGTCAGTGGCAACTCTACATGTCACAGCCTTGTTTCACCATGGATCAGCAGAGAGGCTAGAGAGGGGTTTCAGGGCCTTCCCTACATAAAGGGGGCATCACTGATGCCATTACTATGACTAAAGCATATACATGTGTTCCTACCCCTGACCCCACCTCTGCCACCTGCACACACACAGAGGGGATATGATCAAGTAGATCAGAGGCACAGATATCTCACAGTTACCATTTTACAGCCCCCAAGGATGTCCATGGACACACAGGGAAACAAATGCAAGCTGAATCCTGGCTATACACCGAGTCCTGCTGTGGCACTGACATAGGCCAGTCTTTTTGGGGGAGAAAACAAACAGGGCTTTCCAAAAGCTGTCATCTTCTGGGAACCCTTGTGACAAGTTGCCTATGGATTTAACTGAGAACTTCACTTTTTGAGCTGACCTTCTTAGAAACCTTTGTACTCCAAACTTCTGGAAATCCTTGCACCTTAAATCAAACATCCTTTTTCCTCATACAACAATTACATTCTGTGGCCTACACGGTACTAATACCAACTTTCTTCAGTAGGTTCAACAGCATCAGAAGTGATGTCAGAGAAATTATTTCACCTGATTAATTTTGCATTGACTTCTGTGACAAGAGCAGGAGAGGAAAAGGAAAGTGCTGACCATGTTCAGGTAGCCATTATCATAGAGCAGAGGAGAATGCTGAAGACAGAGGAGGAAATAACATCATACTTTGTATGCTTTGTACTCCATTTGCTTGCTGGTCCAAGCAAGTACCATGAACTTCCTTGAATTCACAGCAGGGCAGCTGTGCTGCACTCCACCATGTAAAATCCTGGGAGAGCAGAGCACAGCACAGCCAGTGGCTTTGCAAGGCCAGGGACCCTCTGGAACATGATGCCTGCAGCAGGTCCCACCAGGACAGCTCACCAGTGGAGCTCCCTCAGCACCAGGCCACCACGATGAGGAATCCAAGCACCTGCACTCAGCCCACAGCCATCCCAGCTACACAGCCTGGTGGCTGATGTGCTCCAGCCTCACGGCTGCTACCAGAACCCTTGGGGTCAGAAGAAACAAACAGATCTCTCTGGCAGCCAAGAGATCCCTTTTTATGGGGGCAGGATTATGCATTATCATTCTGTGTAGATCTCTGCTCTCCTCCACTCCCACACCTTTTTTTTTTTTTTTAAGTAAATGAAAACATACCAGAAAAGCTCAGTATCTTCTTTCAAGACTTCTCTATTTCACTAACTTGTTCCAACCTCCGTCACAGCTCTTCCCTTGTCAGCAACTGTACCACAGCGCTATACCTCTGCCCACGCACAAATGCACTGGTTGAAGGTATGAACTGGAATCTCTCCGTTAAAGGAACAAGCAGGCATCCCAGAGACTGACACAGCTGCCATTTGCATGTAAAAGAGGAAAGAGGTGCATGACTGAGCCCAAATTAGCATGAGTAAAGCCTCCCATCGAATTTGCAAACTACAGCTTGCACAGCGGTGCTAATAGAGATGCACACTTTCCACACAAAGAAAGATTTCTACCTCAGCCATAAGGAAACTTGTATAACAGTGGTCCACAGAATTTAGCATGAACTTTTAAATCCCTGTTTTTCTGAAATATATAGAATGCTACAAAAAGAGAAAAACAGTGGGTGCAGGATAGTGTGGATATGCCCAGGTTTAATTTCCTCCCCACTTCCAGCTTGATTCCTGAAGCTGGCTACCTCAGAGTGTTTTGTAAGGCCTCCATCACTTCTGTACCCCTAGATTTCTGAATGACAAGAAACATTTACAGTGCTCAATGCACCTAAAAATGAAAACAAAAATAAGCAGGGCAAATGCAGATCTAATGCTCCATTTCCATCTTTTGAAAAAGGCGAACCATTCCTTTTCAATACCAGCTCTTTCAAAGGGATGCTCTTGGGATTCATTTCTGTCTGCAAAGCCTTGGTGAAGACACACGTTTCATAAACTATAAGATTTCCAGATCTGAACATAGTCTTTGTCTCTATGGCTGTGTACAGAGATATCTAAACATCCATGTCTATGCCCATACCGACTACTGAGCCAGAAAAAGAGGATTAGATGTCTCAGTAGACTGTTCAAGAAGTGTAATTTTATTGGATCCCCAAACCAAACTGCACTTTGAGGTCTTGTGGCAGAGAAGTTATAGACTCTTTTTACTTTATCCTCATGCTTTCAGGGAAGCTGTTGGAACAATTCAGTGCCTCCACTATTTCTGCAGTAGGTTTAGCTCATCTGAGAAACTAGAAAGAACACTAAATGCAGACATTAATGGTAATAAAAATCAAAGCTAAGCCCTACATGAAGAGAAACAAATTCCAAAATGAAAAATTCGATTACACAGTACCTGTCTCCTGTCTTGACTTCCTCATTATATGTAGAAATTAACCCTGTCATTAAGTACTTTGATCAGGCTGTACATAAACAGCTTATAACTGCATGAAATCTACCACAGCAAGCAGGCAAATGAATGAGTGGAGAAATACTGACATTTGAGGCTGCTGTCAGACATCAAGTGCTCCTACTCCCTCAGGGCCAAACTGCTAGAGTAAATGGGGTTACTCCAAGGATTAATTGTTCCCTCCTGGTTTGCACTACTTCCAGAAAGTTTCAGCAATAATATCCAAGAGGCTATCATTTGGAGATCAGTAGCACTGTTCTAAGATGTCTGAAAGATTTATCAACTGGCTTTGTAACTGCTATTTAGGTTAACATTCGGTATAGAAATTCTCAGCCCACATTTGGTCTGAAGCATTATCCCACTTTTTCGAAGTGTTCAGAGGTCAAAAGAGTTGAAAAGCAGCATTTAAAGTACAAATAGTCACTATCATCTATCTGCTTAGAATTAAGGCACAAGAGGAGAGGTGCCCATGCCAAACTGGTCCAGGTTTGCATTGCCCAGAAATGAGGTATGGCACCATTTCAGACACTCCAACTCCAAATGTTTCTAACTTTTGTTTAGAGAATATGCAAGCACTGATGCCCATTATGAGCAAACTTCTGGACAATTGAGAGTTTAGGTTTTTTTGGGTTAGTTTGTTTGTTTGTCAGGATTTTGGAGCAGAAGTTGCTTTCTTCTGGGATGTATTAAATGCAATGTAACTTTACTTAGTTGTGACCCAATCCAAATTCCTTGCACACACAGACTGCTACGCGATCAGAGGTGGTCAGGCCAAGGGGGTCTCTCCCCAGCTGTGCCCCTGGTTTGCCATCAGACCCTTGCCATCTCTGAGCCTTGTTTTCAAGCAGCCATGTTTCCTGCTGGCTCATCCCTCCTCTGTTCTGAAGACCCTCAGCATGGAGACAAGCAATGAGAGTGCCCAAGTACAACACCTGCCCCTGAGCACTCCCCGAGGACACTGCGCTCAGTTTTGGAAGTACAGCTCAGATGCTCTCTGCTTTCCTGGGTTAGCTGGGATGGGGTTCTGCTGATTTACCAAGTACAGCAGGCACAGACATAAGGGAAGAATACTGATCCAAAGGAGGCAAAGGCAGTTTTCCACTGCATTCAAGATGGCCCAGACTTTACCTTTAACAATCTAATAAAAGCTTGGAAAAACACTAAGCAACCCCACAGATTATTTGTTTCTGTATATATTGCTAAACATATTGCAGAGCAGACATTTTAATAATCCTACAAGCACCAAAGTCCAGTATTTCCCCCACTTATCACAATCCATTCTTTTATCCCATTGCTCCAATCAGCTCCAGGATGTTATTGCGATGCATTGTTCAACATGGCTATAACCACAATTCAGACAAACTCAGCCAAAGACCAAAACAGCAGAGGCACCACTGAGCTTCCCAGAATACTGCTCTCAATCTAGAAAGCTGCATAGCTGTGCTTACTCATGCCCCACATACCCGTTGGGTGCCCACAAAAATGCTTCTTCCCAGATCCCCAAACTCAGGCACCCCCATCTGCACAGTCAGGCAAAGAGTGCAACCGTGCCACACCAACACAGGTATACACAGAAGATATCCCACTAAGACAGTGTGCAAGGGATGGAGTTACCTGAGGGCAGCATTTTTACATCTGGCTCTAACACACCAGCCCAACTGCAGCACATGTGCAGTCCCCAGTAATAAAGCAAATAAGCCATTTATCTTGACTTTGCAATTCCTGTTCCAAATTATTTACTTAAATATTGCTGGGTATTTTGCCTACATTAGAAGTTGTAACAAGTGTGTACCTAAAATTTTAGTAAACCTAGAAGCACGTAACAATCCAGGCTGCAAATGCACATTCTGTATATCAACTACCATAGCATTATATTTTGATATTTTTACAATATGCCAGCTTCCCTTCTATAAACAATTAACTATTTACATAATTTTTATGTAACTAGCAGCATGCCAGGAATTTCTCAAAGATTCCATCCCTGAAGAATCCCCAGAATTCAGCAAGGTGATCAAATCTCATATATCAAGTCTTCCACTGATGACCCTCTTCAATTCACCTCTTCAGTGCTCTGGAGTTTGCTTCTGCTCCCACAGAGCATCCAGCCCTCCTGGTGAACTGCAGGATGCAGAGCAGATTAAGGGCTCCACTCCTGACTGAGCAAGATGTATCTTACCTGTGAGTGCATGTGTTGCTTTAGTAATCAATGGCATCACCTAGAAGTAGAGTCAATCAAGTTGTTACACACCTGTCTGAATAGCTGATGCTATAAACTAGAGAAATCCACTGGCACAGCTTTGGAGGTGCTCTAGAAAAACTCACAAGTAATGCACTTAGGCACTGAAACCAATCAGTCAGGGAAAGCATAAACAAGAGCAGCATGAGTAGCTACACTACTGCACTGCTTTTCAAAACACACTCAGTGGCTGTTGGAAGGCAAGGCTGAGCCTTCTTTTAGGTTTAAAACTGAACCTGGGAAGGAAGGCAGCTGCTCAGGACTGCAGATGAGACACAGAAGACATGTGAGAAGCTGGCCTGCCTAAAATCTTTTGGAGGATGGTGAAAACTGTAGTCAAAAGTTTTATTCAAGGTTTGTTTACACTAAATCTTTGCTCCTGGTTTTACATGGGATTTAAGGCAGTGTGGTAACTTCATTCTATCAGGAACAAATCCCAGCCAATGAGAACAGCATACATTCCCCAAGGCAATTGGACAGTGTGGCCCCCTGGGCGGTGAGCAGTAACCAGGATGCTCAGCACCTGCAGCCGCTACTGAAGCTAATGGGAACTGACCACTGGTGCCTTGTCTCCAGGAGAGCAATTTGGGATTTATCATAAGCTTATTGATTACAGATGGAGACTGTCACAAAGACACATCCTTGAAAGGAATTGAAGCTTTCAGCCCTTATGTAGATGTGCAACCATACGCTTCTGTCTTCAAGACGATGCTTGAATTCCAGCCACAGATCTGAGAAGTGGGTGCTGTGGTACACTTGCTGTGTGCTCATGAGGGAAAATCCCCTCAGCTACAATAAACTCAGGTCACACAAGAGGAGAGCCTTGCTTTGGTACGCCTCCAAGCCCTCCTGACAGCAGGCTGGGGCTTAAGAGTGGAAGAACACAAGCCTATGAAAAAGCAAAATTGCTATATGCAATTGCCTTCAGGACACAGCAAATGTCAGGAAGGCAGTACACAAAGCATTTCCAGTCTTGAGTCAGAGAACAAAAGTGTGAAGCTCCTTAGTACAAGGTCTAACTCCATTTCATATCCACAGGCCCCAGAGGTGCTGTCATGGGTACCTCCAATATCCCTTCTCAGCAGTCTTTATCCATCACTGCCATTGCTCCTCTGCTAAACAGCCAGAAGGGCATGGAGGAATATTTTGTCTGCATTTTATCTGCACACACTTACCAGAGACTGAATTCTAAAGAAAACAGAAAGGAAAATATAACCACTTGCAGACGCCTGTCCCTGGGACAGGAGTCCCCACTTCTTGATGAAAAGCATCATGGTGCACCTACCACAACTGCTTCTACTCAGAGCCATGTCTATTGAGGTGACTACTCCAGATGCAGGAATCCTTTGGAAACAGGCCCTGGTTGCCCTTCCATTTTCCCTGCAGCCTGTATTTGCATTCAGACTCTGTGTAACTGCTGAATGCTGGCTAGGAAAGGCTGATAAAGACACACCACAGGTTTCTTAACAAAATAAGAAATCCTGCCTTTTGGAAGCCTCACTGTGCTCTTTTGATCTGAACAGACATTATTGCTAGTAGCATGGAGTAGATCATCAGTGACTGTAAATGGACAGTGACTTGTTGATTTTCTTGGATTATCAATTATTTACATCACCCAAAGATCCTGCATACCATCCAAACCACTGCTCTGCATATTATACACTCTCTTCCCCAACAAGGCCAGGCATCAGGACTGTGAGAACAGTCAATAGGATTGAGATCGTTTTAAACTGGACATCTTGGCTTCCAAGTAATAAAAAATTATTTGTGTAAAACTGCTTGGGCACTTGGTACTCAAATAAACAGCCTAGACAAAACGAAGGACTCTTCTGATTTAAAAGCATTTTAAAAAGCTCTTCAGAAGGCACCTGATAAATTACTTCATCAAGATTTGGGGGGACTTATACGAATGCTTTTCAAGTAGTTGTTGAAACAGAGGTGCTCACAGTATTTCTAGGAAATATGTCAAAATCAATCAAATCATTTCAGGAGCAGAAGAATGCTGCAGCCAGGTTCCTTATTCATCTGTGTCCAAAGGTTGGACTCTTCAATGGTATGAAGAAGGCACAAGCCATGGCTGACATTTCCCTGCATCTGAGACTATCATGACATCTGTCTCCCAAGTGCTTCTCTCTACATCCTCTCCTCAGCCCATGTGTGTTTTCTTCCCCTCCCCTACATATATAATTTAATTGAATTTGGTCAAAAAGATATTTTCAACCACCTGTCAATTTGGATTACACTAGTCAGGATATCCAAAGTTATACTGGAGGAAGGATACAGCTGCACCAGAGGCCAGATTTTAGTGGTACACTGCGAGTTCCCCAAAATGTTCAGTACCTGCATTGATGGAAGCCTGAAGGAGAGCTTCATTACACCTAAACAGTACCAAGTGTTGTGGAAAGGAGCCCAGTCCTGGCTAATCCTGTGCCCTAGAGCCTGCCTGAGCCCCAGCCCAGCACTTCAGAGCAGCTGTATACTCCAGAGGCAGAGAGCCCAAGGTGCAGCTGAGGAATCAACACCCCTTGAATGCAGGCCCACCTCTCACTGCAGCAATGGGCTGAAAGCAAGGCACAGGGCACTTTTACAGGGACACAGGTGGGGAAGGCAGCATGCAAAACTCACCTGCCTGTGAGAAGATTAAATCTGATCCAACAGGCCACTTACTTCCTCCTGACAGTCAAGCTTCCACCACACAGCCAGCACAGAGAATGAGATTTTAATGTGGGCAAGCAGGAGGCCAGACACAAGTCTAGAAGTAAGGGGGTTTATTTCTTACTGAGCAGCTTGATAGCAGAAGTGCCATGGTCATTCTTTCTAATTTCAGGGACCTTTTAAATAAAGTTCCACTCCAGAAGCCAAGCATGAAAGGAGAGGAATGAAAACTCTTTGATAGATAAGATATTACAAGAGACTGTCAGAAGCTTGCTAGGAGAATGAAGTAACACTCTGGATACTGTCATTGAAAACAATAATGAAAGAGTACACCATTTTCTTAACTGAACTACTATCAAATCTATGTTACTGCCACACAACATATTTTTTGTCCAAAAGTGCCAATTTCAAGCTATGACTATTGATCTCTATCTAACACTCAAAATTAACTGCACTACTAAGGAAAAGTGGCACCAAATCGTTTGAGAACATCAAACAGTAAAAAGCCAATGGGGTCAAATCAAGGTCAGAATTTGATGAGTAGGGTGTCAGAAATTTAATCCATTTTGTCTAAGATAATGTATAGCGCCCGTATTGGGGCTTTTTTTTCCTTTCTTTTCTGTAATTTTTTTATGCTAGCTTCTCTCAAAAATATCACAAAACCAGACCTCAACTTTTTTTTTATGAACTTTTTTTCCATGACTGGAGAGAGAAAAGATTAAATGGACTGCAACACAGATGGCAATTATGCCTCTGTTTATTTCCTAATGAGTCACAAGATTATTTTTTGCCTTCTGCCACATCATTTCAGAATACAAGAAAACCTTTTCTTGAAGGAGACTTGAGGAGACTGTTAGAAGTTCCAGTCTAGCAAGAGACTGAAGCGTATTTATAAAAAAAAAAAAAAAACAAACCCAAAAAACCCACCAAAAAAATCAAACAAAAAACCCACCAAAAAAACCCAATCCCCACCCTAAACTTTAACCACAAGTAAAGTCCCATTCACTTGAACTCAGAAATGATGGGTCTATTCAACCAGCTGGTGAATGTGGTAGCTGTCAAGTTCTTTAGTGGTCTTACAACAAAATATTCAACAGCCAGCAGCTCTCTCATAGTGTGCTTGCATGTACAACTCAGCATCTGGAGAAAGTTAATTCCCTAACTGAGGCCAGAGAAGGCTTCTCCTCTGCCCCCCACCAGAGCCATCCTTAACTGCTCCCAGATCACCCTGGATCCCCCAGCCTCACACAGCTGGCAGGACTCAATCCAGCCTGAGAGCCCACACTGGAGGCAGCTCAGCTGTGAGCACACTGACCCAGCACTGCCAGGGCTTCAGACTTGGCTGGGGACACTTGCTTTTGAAACCCAGGCCAGGAACCAATTTGATAGTGGCAACACTGTCTGCTTCTCATTTCACAATGTAGTAATTAGCATGCTCTTGAAAAGAAGCATGAGATATGTATTCACCAGTTGAAACCCTCGTCTCTCACCTCCTCAAAAATGCCAAAACCAGGGTTTTTGATAGGGGGACTCCTCTCTAAACAAAAATCCAGGCTTTGATCCTAAGAGGGATGAATCCTCAGCCTAGTGATCAGGACACATGGCTGAAAGAGAAAAATCCTTTATCTGAGAACTTTAGATATGTTTTCAGCAGTAACTGGGGGTGGATAATATGAATTTGGATCTTGTCAGGAAGAGTCTGAGTGTGACCTCCCACCTCCTACCAGAATACAAAATATGCAAAAGACGATCCATTTTAAAGGGAGAGCAAGACACACACTCCTTTCTGGAACAGCACTACCTCCGTGCTGGAACACACTTGCTTTCTGCAGCAGTAGGTAAAGACATTGCTGCTCAGGAGAAGGCTGCTGCTTCCGAAACACGTCCCACGTCCTCAGGACATTTCTATTTCCTGGCTCTAGAGGTTCCCCTTCAGTGTCTGGAGATTGCTGCTGCCTTTGGTGAGCCTCAGGCTTATCAATCCCAAGGAAGTTCAAAGACAACACAACTGGTGTGGTAAAGACAGGGCACAGTTAGGTTGAATAATTTGTTACCTAAAAATGCTTCTGACAGATGGCAAGGCTGTTCTGGAACACTGTGAACATAACAGATTTTGGGACAGGGTGCTGAAGAGAACTGATTTTAGTGAAAAGTTGGATTTTTATCAAAATGACCTTTTCCACTCCAAGTGCCTGCTTTGCATAGAAAATTGCAAAGAAAACTCCAAAATTTGATAAGAAATTGAACATCCCAGTGACTTAACTGGAGTTCTGATTTGGATGTCATTATCCTTTGTGGCCCATTAGCTGCAACTGGGCTTCATGTGTCATTGCCAAATGTTCCCATGAGGTATCACAACAGCACAAGAAAACAGAAAACCATAATTCTCATCACCAAAAAGCTCAAAGATTAAGGAAGAGAAGGACCATTTGCCCCAAACACTTGCAAATTCCTTAATCTGCCGTGGAAACCAGTTGCCTCTACCTTGCTTCTCCCCCCTCAAAAAACCTGCAATATTCACAATCCATTCTAATTACCAAGGCATTTTCAGGCAGTATTCCTAAAGAAACGAGGGTCAGTTTTTGGCACTATTCTGCTTTTATCTTTCCAGTGGTCAGTTCTGTGTCCCTTCCCTTCCAGTCTCCCCAACGCCTTCAGAAACTACCCAACAGACAGGGAAGGGAGAAGGAGCTGTGAGGGCTGGGTGGGAAGAGTGGATATAAAAATCCTCAGCTCTGTTTTGATACTTTGCAACCACAGCACAGATCTACACAGCAAGTCTCTGAGGTTTGAGAGGAAACACTGCCAAAAGATGGTATTTCTTTCCCCTTAAAAAAAAAGAAAAAAAAAAAAGAAGTTGAAACAGTTTATTGCTAGGTGTTGTATCGCATCTAAAGCTTTCAGTTTCAGTACTTATGTGACGTATATACCAAGTGGAGAGGGTTCTTACTAAAACCTTCCAGGATGAAAACCCTCAGACTAGCTAGTCTAGACATTCTCTAGCAAATACAAAAGTGGGATTAGATGGTGCTGCTATTCGGACCCCAAATAAAAATGAATATAAATTAAATAATAAAAATTAATTAAAAGGAAAAAACCAACTGAATCAGGTGAAGATTAGCTAAAGCAAAGCTTTGTTTGTGAGGATAAAATGCTACAATATTGCTTAATAAAGTAAATCCATTAAAATACCAATACTTTCTAAAGCATGTATTGAAGTATATTTTTGTCTTATGATTATGATGAAACTTTTTTGTAAGAAAGAAGTTGATTTTCTAAATTAGAGTGGAAACAAACTCATTGGCTTCTATTTGGTACTTAGCTTTCTACATATCTAGCTATTAAATCAAGAGCCTACTGAATTTTCAGTGTCTACTTTATCTCTTGGCTTACTTTAGACTCCTCTTCTAAAATGTTTTTCTAAAATTTAGGTGAGATGAAAATTGCTGATTTCTGATACTTTACTACATATCTAGGAGACTGAATCGTGGAGCATGAGGAGACACTTGAGTTAAGTTATACACATCTGTCTCTCCAAGGAAAGGTTTTCTATTTGTGTTAGAATGAGCTTTTTTCCCAATATCTGCTAATCCTCCTGGTTTCTGCACACATATTCCACAGAAGAGACAAAGGTAACTGGTGTAGAGCATAACTGCTGTATGATGCTGTATGTTTGCAATTAGGCACTCCCACAATGATTTCCATATCTAGCCACTTGCTCTTTTATTTCTTGATAAGTGATGGCCTTATCAGGAAGACGGGGGCGAGGCCGTTACTGCTTTGAGTAAACAGCCTAAAGGTTATTTTAGATGTTGGCTTTGACACTCTTGGTTCAGCAGACACCCACCAAAGCTGTCACTAGCATGCTGAAGTTACCTTCATGGAAAAGTAGCCTTTCAGTGGGTCCTGTAGCTCTCTTCAAAAGAACAGACCACCAGTGGGCACTTAATGATGAAATGAGGAAAGCTCTGTCAAATTCCCCTCAAAGATACCTGACAGAGGCATCTGGTCTGAGGTCAGGATCCAAGTGCTGGAGGTCTTCCCTCAGGTCTGCTAAGGTTAGGGGAAAGTCCTCAAGTTAATGGGGTCTCTGAGTCCCTGTGTGTCCCAGTGGGTGCCACAGTTCTAGCCAGTGCTCAAGGGCCTGCTAAGGAGGTTTTCCCAAGAAGGGACAGCAGCAGAAGACACTCCAGCTACATGGGCACAACTGCCTTTAGCAGGCATGGGTATGGACACCAGAAGGAGAGGGGCAAAACCCACAGCTCACATGGCACCCCACCTGCACAGCTGTCAAACCACCCACTGCCCTCCAACCCAGACCTGTGCAGGAATCATTTCTCTCCTGCTCCCACAAGATGAGCAGTAGAACAGTAGAAGGCACAGCTTTGCTGAAATAGATGCATCCACTGCCAGAGTCTGCTGGCAGCACACACCACCACTGTGCCTCCATCAGTAAAAGGTCATTCCAACACTATACTCCTGGCCACCTTCTCCCACACACTCTTCAGCATGAAAGCAGGAAGAACCCAGCAGACAGATCTAAAGATACTAACATCCTGCAAAAGAAGAGTTGAATGACTAAAGCTAAGATCCAGAGCAAAGGCCAAAGCACCCACAGGGCTGATACAGCAATATGCCTTGTACTGACAACCCTACAGACCGAGTAACACCTTCCACAAGGGATACCCACCACCCTAGGCAGAAAACAAAGTTCACTGCAGAATAACTCCTGAAGTGCTTTCAAGAAACTTCCCACAAACAAAAGTAAAATTAGGTGCTTCAGGCTCCTAGGCTCTCATTTTAGGCACCTGAAGATAAAGTATTTCGAAAGACTATGGAACAGGCAACTCTCACTGAAGTCCCACAGAGAGAGTTACTGTGGATTCAGGCCCTCAGGATGCTATTCTGGTACTGCCTGGTACTTCACCTCTCTCCCCTCACACCATGCAGACAGCTTAGCAGCAAGGCACCTCAGACACTTCTCCCCAGACTGAACACAGCACCTCCAGTCACTGAGGTACAGTGTCAAATCATTCATCCTGCTGGAATACACCATCTGTGTCCACTTTACAAAAGTGGAAAGGTACAGCACAGTCCAACCTTCCTTGTCCAGATAGACACAGGTCTGAGGCTCTCCTAAAAAGCAAGAGCACAGGTTGTACTCATACATTACCTCAATTTTCCTGCAAAGAGAGGTACATGCTAATATACATGCTGTTAAATTTCTATATCAAGTGCACCTTGTATCATCTTTGCCTCACTTCTGTGCAGCTAAAAAAGAGGAGAGAAACCAGAACCATGATGAACAGCTACAGAAGACAGCAAATACATGTGTGTTCTTCTAAGATGATGCTGTCTTTTCAGAGCCAGACACTCAGGTTACTGCATCTATCAGCCCTTTTGCTTCAAGACACCCATGACAGTAGCTACCAGAACATCCTGTTCCTCTTTTCCACCATGCCTTAGTGAAACTCAGCTGTAGCCATTGTGACCTCTGGCACTGCCCTCACAACCAGCATGGGCTGGCTGTTCTGCTGCCCTTAGAGATTAGAATTCTGGCTTTTAGAAGAGATTCTTAGCACAGTTCACCCTGAATGGCATTATCATGCAGCTGCTAATAGATAAAAACTACAGAGGACACATCCCATTGCTGTTTTTCTCTCCCTTCACTCCACAGCAAACAAGGCTTCAGAGACCTCTGCAAAAGCAGTCAAGTCCAACTTCCCCAGAGCCCTGTATGGTTCTGTATAGGCACAGTCAGAGCTGCTTTCTCCAGACATGGGGCTCCATTCTCCAGTACATAATTTTCACTTTGTGCTAAACAGACAACAGAGTGTGAAAACTCCCTTTTTTTGGGTTTGACATTATCGTACAGACAAGAAAACCATCTGCAGTTTTCAGCTTCAGCTTTTGCTCCAAGTTGGGATCTTTCTGTTACTTTTCCCAATACATTTTCAAGCCCAGACACTAATTCAGTCTACTCCCTACTTCAGCTGCTCTCCTGCTCTGTGAGCAATGTCTGCTTTCCAGCACAATGCGGGAGTCACTAAACAGCACCTGAGGAGCGTGCTTATCACCCCAGGATGCCATATCACAAAGCAGGCTCCTTGAATCCAGGACTTACCCAAAAAAAGGGCAGGAACTTGCCAGCTGCAGAGCCCAGCACTGCTCACTGATGAAGGGTAGAACAGCACTGGTGGAACTTCACTGCAGTCCGATATCACAACCTGTCATGTCTTCCTTGCTGAAGGAATCTGGGTAAAGAAAACACAAGCTGTATTTAAGCAATAATACCTTCTGGGATTGTCTAGCAACAAGTACTCTGAGGAACAAGCTGTGCCTCTGGCCCTTACCCTCACCACTCAACATTCTCAGGCTGACTGAGTTAAAATAGCTGACTTAAAAGTCATAATTGCTATTCTCAATAGTAAAATACTTTTTTTTTTTTAATGTACCTTTTAACATGCTGCAAAGTTAAACATGGCTTGCATGTTGCCATGGATATGATTTCACATTTATAAGACTGGTCTTTCCTGGCAGCTAAATGCCAGCATGGGAACAAATAGCAGAACAGGGTTTTGTTTGGCATTTTGCTTTGTTTAGGATAGCAGCTAACTACTTTTCTTATTAATAAGCTTTTGATTTTACTGGAGTTTCTCTAGGAACAGGGCTCATCTCATTGGCATTAAACACATCACAACCATCCTCCAGTCTGTGTGAGCAGAGCCCTGGCCTCTGTGGCACCACTCATGAGAAATCAGGGTATAGGATCAAGCCTGAGCATGTTTACACATCTGCCATGGCTGGTATCAGACACAATGCAGTGCATGAAAACATCCTTCATCCCTGCTTGTGTCACCTCTCAACACAGAGAGCAGGGGTTGAGCTAGAAACTTATATTCAGAATAAAAACATCATCAATTCTGACTAAAATAAGGTACTGAAGTTAGGTTTTCATTTGAGGAAGAGGAACAGTTTCATTCCATAGAGTCTCAGGAAGAATCTCCAAAATGGAATTGCTAAATTTGTATCAACTTCAAATCAGCTGCATTCATGCTAACAGAGCAAGAATAAAACCCAGACTGGCAGGAAGGTGTTACCAGTTTAGAATTCCAAGTCTAAATGCCTCCTTCATATCCACACCTAATGACTCGTGCCCACATCTCTTTCAAAGACTGTGTGTGTACCTCTAGCTCAGTTGGATGACTTATGTGGCAAAAGTCACCTGGTCTTCAGTGGGACAACATTTCACCCCTCAGTGACTGAACCCAGGGATAACTTTTCCCTGATGATTGGTTACATGTAGGATTGTATCAACTCAGCTGCTATCACGAGGAAATCTGAAAATAAGATGGAATTGCACAGGCAAATCTGGGGATTACACCACACCATGTCCTTCCAAATCACGCAGCCAGAGTGTTTACCTCTGTCTGTGTGTTGCTGTCATGAAAAACTCTACGTATTTCAGTGTCAGAGACACATATCAGTCAGACCTGACTTCAGCTTTTGAAGTGGGTGGAGAGCAACACCGCCCCTCTCCTGTGCTGGAGCCTGCAACTAAACTGCATTTTACTCACATACATATCAGTAGTTCTGCTGTGTTCTGACTTTAGAAAAAAAAATCTCATTGGACAGACACCACCAGCAAGTTTCTCCACTCTGTGGAGTGTCTTCACAGCCCTCCCACGTAGTGAAAATGACTCAGACTAAACTACTAAATTTAGGGCATTGGTATTCTATGTGTTACGCTGGTGTTCATACAAGTAATGCCTTAAACAGTAAATTTCTGAATTAAGCATTCAGGCATCTTTTCTATGCTGCATTTGCACTGAAACAGAACGGCAATGAAGGTGGGCTGAGGAGGAGGTTATTTGGACCATCATTTGGCCTGTGTTTTGGCTATATGGGAATTGGAATGAGGTTTGCATGCACTTTTAGAAGTATCTAATGACCCAGTATCATGATGTTTGATCTCAAGTGATGAGATCGTGCAAGATTAGCTGCCCTTGGGAGATTCCCTTCATCTCAGGCAAGAGACAGCAGGTTTTGACTCACAAATGGGGAGGATTTCTCTCGGGATGACTAGACCAATTCCCACTCCTCAGCATCCAACTCACCCATCTTTGTGATGTTCCCCTCCTGGAAGGATGGTTCATGAAGCAACTGCTGAGCTGCTGGTTGCAAATTCATGCAGTCAACTAGATCAGTACTTCTGTAACTCAATATAAAACACAGAGAATTATTGGAAGTTTTTAATTTGCAAATCAGATCCTGCTTCATGAGCAGCAATCATCCATGTAGCAAGGACAAGGTAGTCTGGAAGAAACCTGTGATGGCCATGAAGTTATGTAGCTATCACCAGCAGGTCAGGGCTCTGCAGAGAGAGTGGCCATGTGGTCACCACCCAGAAAAAAGGACAGCAAGTCCCTGGCCCTACAAGGAGGAGAAGCAGCAATGAGAGGGATGGGATGAGAAGAGGAATGGGAAAAAGAGGAGTGCTAATGAACCTTGTCAGTTGAGGCACTCTTACCTCTCTGCTTGCTTAAAATCCCCAACAAATCAGTGTGAGCCTGAAGTCAGGCCAGAACCTGGCCAAGACACCACACCCTCCTTTAGTCTGACCACACCACCAGCTGAAGGCAGCAAGAGTTCATGTGGGTATCTCAGGCAAGGACAGAGAAGCAATGACTCACCTATTAATGAACTTTGGGTCTTTATCTGGTTGCCAGGTGCCTCCAGAAAGGCACAGTTTTCCTAAATATTTGTGGGGTTTGAAACTGCTGAATAATCTTTACAAATATAATTCCTTAAAACCATGCCATTGCTAAGAGCAATCTGAGCTGTTTACATGGCACATTTCTATCACATGCCCTTCCTTTGTTCCTCACCATCTCTTCAATAAAACTCTTCAATAAAAATGGAGTTCATATAAAAACATTTTAACAGTTTCACTTAATCTGTTGTAGCTTCCAGGAATGCTTATACTGGTCTGATGCACAGTATTTCGACCTGGGAAGCTGGGCATTCTTGTCTGAAGTTCTGCAGAGTAGGTAAAGAATGCATCTTTTCAGTAAAACCCACAACTTGTTCTTGTATGACCACCTGCCCTAAGGAAAATTTCCACAGTAAAAGGTCTCTCCTTGCCCTGACCCCACCCAAGAAGCAGTGATCTTAAAAGACCCCAAAGTGCTTGAGAGAATCTTAAAAATGCATGCAGAGAAGCAATCTGGAGGGACTATTTAACCTCTTTCCTTGCTCTAAAACAGAATAACTAACTTAAATAATATCTGAAAAACGTTCATCACAATTTTTCTTGCAAAAAATCAGACAAGAATATGCCACTCTCTCCCTAAGTAATCTATGCCATGTATTTACTACACATGCAATTAGAGAACGTTTTCCTGACTCTTTAGCTGTGTTTCTTCACCTTATCACCTCATCTTTGTCCAATCACGCAATTTTGACTGGGTCAAATTACCCAGTTTTATCCCCCAGATTTTGACTGGTGGCAGAGTCAGAGAATATAATGAAGGAAAGATGTTGAAAGCCAAGATCAAGAGCTATATCAAGATCAGAATATCTGCATGGTATCTACTGCATACTAGTTGCCCTATAAACTGAGAAATTACATTGGTTAAATATTAATTACTCTTGGAAATTACGTTTTTAAATAATTTTACAATTTAGGTCCATACAAACTATCTGACAAATCTGTCCCACTATCTGTGTCCAGGAATCCAAATCTCTTTCTTGGGTGGATTCCCAACTTCATTAACACTTCCTTCTTTAGAATACTCAAAGGGGACTTGTGAAAAAGATAGGGCCAAACTTTTTAGAAAGCCTGTAGGATAGGACCAGGCATGATGTTTTTAAACTAAAACAAGTCAGAATTAGACTACATGTAAGGAAATAAGTTTTTACAATGAAAGTGGTGGAACAATGACACAGACACTCCATCCCTGGAATCATTTCAGGTCAGGCTGGACTGGGCCCTGAGCAATCTGATTTAGCTGTAGATGGCCCTGCTAACTGAAGGGGGCTTGGACTAGATGGCCTTTAAAGGTCCCTTTCAACCCAAGCCATTCTGTGATTCTGTGGACAAGTAAATCTTCCTTGCTAAAACTCAGTAAAAATATCTCCCAGTAACTTCTACCTTGTGAAACAGAGTTGCCTCAATATATCCTGCCATGGTGATACATTAAGGGGGTTTTGCCATATTGCCTTTCCAAGCAATATCCAGAAAGTGTCCCTTGCCACTAATAAGTGCTTCCAAGGGTTCTCAAAAGCAGCTTTCCACTTGTCCCAGGCAGGTGGCTTAAAGTACATTTACCTGTCAAAGAGGCTCTGCTCTTTCTCTTTGTATCCTCACCCAGACAAGTCTGTCCTGCATTATTCCACAACTTCAGGACAAGCATGGACAATGCTTCTCCATTCTTCCAACCCTGTCCTTACAGAATGAGCTGCATGAATGCTCCAGTCCTGTGACTGATCCCAGCAAATCTCTAACATATCTATGAAATATTTAAATTGACTCTATTGCTACCATGTCAGGTCCTTTTCCCATATCTGTTCTGACGTTGTTTTTTTAACCTTCCAAAGGTGCTGCTGTAATATTCACTGTAAAACCTTTGCACTAACCTCTTTCAAACTGAGCATAAAGTCCTTTTCCCACTAGGCTGGTGAAGGTTGCACTGTGATAGAGCCCTATTTCTTCATCATCCAAGAGAAATTCACATCCCTGTCTTCCAAGTCTGACATTAGCAAGTGCCAAATATGTTATTTCCACACTTTTGATTTAAAAATGAAGTGGTTTGGTATTCCTGAATTGAAACACTTAATTTCAGTGAGCTGAACCAAAGCAAAATATTTTGATCTGACCCAGTTTGACTTCAGTTCATCTCCTCTGTCTAAAGAGAGCCTCGCTGTCCAAGCTTTTTCCCATGATGCAGGACTACAGTAGGTAAAAGGAGAGACTGCAAGACACTCTCAGTTAGATAATGCAGAGATGGGAGTGGCTGTCAGAAATAATCAGGATACAATGCTTCCTGTCCCAAAAATACCACAGTGGTTCACACAAATGGCTCAGACTCAATATTAAGTAACACACAGCAACCCAGCTCAACAAACTGTTTTGAAATTTATCAAACTGACTCAAAGCAAAGTATTTCAGTAATACCCTCTTGGCAAGTCTTCCTTAAATTTCAATCTCACAGGATTTTTGCATAAAAGTCACTTGAACACCAAGTATTTTTTAACATAATATAATTAGCAACTATAGAAATAGATCAGTCATCATGACTTGCTGCACAGGAAGATCAGAATACTGATTCACACTTACTTTATATACATTGAATTGCTTCAGAAACCCAGTGCTTTTACATCTTCTTCATACCATGACAGTTCAAATGGAGGTCTTTGCTCTCCAATGGTTTGCACATGATGGGAAGTGATGCTAATCATGAGAACCACCAGAAAATTCTTTTGAGCCAATCAGATGGCATCAGTCACAATGATATTAGTCATCCACTCCTCAATCTGAGGAGAAGGAACCAAAAATTGTCATTCATCTACTCCTGAAGCTGCAAAAGACATGAGGGAACTGTACTATTTCCCATTCTTTTTGCAATCATGGTTACACAAAGTGACACAAGCTGCTATTTTCTGTTCCTTCTAGGAAAATGGTGTTTTCTCTCTGTGCAGGTTACAAGAGAGAGATCTCATTTAACTGCTTCATACTCCCTCTGCTCTTTCTTGATCACCACCCAGAAAGAAAATGGGACCAGCAAATGTTGCCATTAAGCCTGATGCCAGCAGCCTCTGCAGCTTGTAAGGGCAAGATGAGTGAGATGAGGCTGCTGGTCCACAGTGACAGGGGAGAGAGTTGTCACACATGGTGCCGTGACTCAGCACACCAGTGGGAATTATTAGAAAAGCATGAGAAGTGGTAACCAACACGTGGAAAAGTGGACACTCAGGGAAAATCTTCCAAGAAGCTGAGAGGGAAGCCTCAGAGGATGCGAACTGCAGAGGGTTCAAAGTGGAGGACTGTAAGGACAGACCAAGGAATAACACTGCAGCAGAGAGACAGACTGCCCTGGAGCAGCCAGCCTAACAAACCACACTGCTGGGATCAGTAAGCACCACTGATCTCACTGAGCTGGTCAGCTGGGGGAAGCCCAGGAGGAGCTGATATGAAGAGAGGCTGATCAAACCCTATTTTCCACAGGATGGTTTGGGAGTCGCAGAGATGCTGGTGTAGCAATTTAGCACTTTCACCCCAGCCAGGAGACCAGAGTACCCAGCAGCCCTGGTGAGCACAGAGATCTCTGTGTATGATGATGTTCCAATGTGACAGGCACCTTTGAAACACTCAACAGCTACATCCAACTCCAAGGCACAGGCTGGCCAGCTCTGGAAATATCCACTGTTGAAATCCCTCCAACACTTCGTTTCTCGAAGACAGAGGTAGAGAAAAAGAGGATGAAAAATCAGAAATATCAACCCTCCTAACAGAGGGGTAAATAGAGCAAGTTAATAGTAAAGTAATATTCTTGAGTAGGCAAAGAAAGATCTGTGGCTGAGAAGTCGAGATGCACCTAGCACATCTGGGGAAACTCTGCCAAGGTTTTCATGGCATCTGGTCCTCTGGGACGACGTTTTGGCTCACTGCCCAGTTAGAATTTGCCCTTGAAGGATTTTATGGGCTAGATCCTCAGCTGGAGTAAACTGTGCTGCTGCTTTTTAGAAGCAGGACGATTTTGAGCAGGAGAGAGTTATGGCCCAGATCTCAGACTGGTAGGATGGCTTTCTCAGGGGAGCAACAGCTGACAGCTTCCCAATGAAAGGAAATGTTATCCATGGCATGAAACTCCAATTCAACAAACAAATTGGAAACTGACTTTACAAGAAGTCATGTTAACAGATGGTACCAAACCCAAGTGGCAAAGATCACAATTACTTCTTCAATTTCACATTCTGTCTTTTGTGTTTGTGTGTGTGTGCTTCAGCCCTAGAGAAACAGATTATGACTCAAGAAGTGGAGCTAATTAACTGTAACATATTAGAAGGAGATCTGGCTGTGTTGATATATCTAGAGTGTGGTACAGTAAGATATTCCTCTGTAAACACTGAGATATCTCCCCAGGATTTCTCATCATTACAGAACAATTCAGAGTATCTCCAGAAGAAGTCTTAGGTTTGAATGCCAACCCTAAAACTAAAACATGCCTGAACTAGATAAATCAGATAATCTGAGACCATATTTACATATCTATAAAAAGAAGATGAAGAAGGACAACTGGAATAGTAACTGTGCCCTGCAGTTGTTGCTAGGCCTCAGCTTTCTACATCCAGCTGCACTGAATCCAGATTATTCTCTTCAAGAGATGGTATCTACGACCCCCTGATTTGTTTTTCACGCTGTCCAGAAGAAATAATTTGATCACAGTGAAAAAAGACTCACAACAGGCCTCTTTTTCTCAGAGAAAGAGAGATCTTCCAGAAACTGTAAAGATACAACTTCAATTATATTCCAAAGCACAATTATAACAAATGCCTTTTTTGCACCATGCTAACAACATAAAAGGTCTCTGACTCTGAGGTGGAGGTGGCCCTGCTTTGCTTGGTGAATGAATGAAGGAATGTTGGCCTAAGAGGTGTTGATGTACCCCACAGAAAGGGGAATAAACTTTCAGTGCAGAGCATCTTCACACCAGTACACTTCTCTCTTCTCCAGCCTCTAACTGACCTAGACATACTGCTGGCAAAAGAAAACTAGGAGTGAGGTTTTGGATAGACGAACTCCTCTAGCACTTTCTGTTAGGCTTTAAGACCTGGCTAAGCTCATCCTGCCAGAAGTTACAATTGCCCCTGCAGAGTCAGCAAAAGGGAACATCTCTCTGTGTCTCATCTTGCACGAGATGCTCACTGAAGACATGGCAAAGAGGAGCTCTGGGCATATGCAGTATGCTCTAGCATCTGCAGCAAATCAATCTGTCTGTGGGCAACAGATGCCATTGGAGACATGCAGCACTCCAGGCTCTTTTCATGCTCATTTGCATTTAAATACTGCTAATTGGAACTCAAACTCATATTTCCCCGGCTCTGAGCAAGAAAAGCACACCCCTTTAGCACAGAGTTAATGCCTAGGCTTAGCTAATTGTCCTGGCTCTCTCCAGCACCAACAGAGCCAGCCAGTGCTGCTACATGATTCACTCTCCTAAATCCATAATGAATCACTCTGGCCACCTTCAGTGAAGAGGGAGACACACAAGAGTGCCTGTACATGTTGCTTAGACTACAGACCCGGCCTCCAGACAGCTCAGGAAAGATAAGACACAGCCTCCCTGAATAGCCTTTTCTTTTGAATGTATCCAGTTGTAAAAGCAAATAAAAAAGGAACCCTGACTGTGGCTTCTTGACACAATAACCTAATGAAAGCAGTAACCCAAATGCACTAGCATTAACTAAAGTAACACAAGTGGCAGTTCCTGTAGAAGTCAACAGCTGTTCCACATGAAACTCAAGTGTGTCACAGCCTGTGTGCAGATGTGTAACACATCTGCCCAATATGAAGGCCACTGCCAATTCACATGCTGTGTATGTTTTCAGTCAGAAAAGAAATGAAGTGATTGATACAAGGGCCTGGAAACCAGGTCATGAGATTCCTTCTGCATGATCCTGGTGCCCTGCCTGAAACTTCCTGTCCAGACAAACACCTGGAACCTCATGCTTTCACCATAGCTTTGATTTACATCCTTTGCTGGGCCTCTGCAGTACTTTTAAACCTTTCAGAGAGGGTCTGCTTGGGCCCAAGCTGCACCTCTGGGGAAGTAGCAGGGCAGAACAAGGCTCTGCCAGTGGGAAAGCAGACAGACTCTCCTACTGGTTTCAAAGCTTCTGCAGGGGAACACCAGGCAGGGCAGGCTGCCAGGCTTCTCTCAGCAAGAGCTGCACTGCCAGAAGTGACCCAAGGGATCCACTACACCATACAGAGGCACAGTACTTACATGCACAGACCTTGTGCTCTGCTGATCCCAGGGCAGCTGCCCTTTCTGCACTGAGGGCTCTGCCGTGTCCATGAGAGGCTGTAAAAGGCCCATTGGAACAGGCCCAGGCACTGCATCAAGTTTGACTGGCTCTGAAACATCCAGCTGTGTGGTGTGACACGTCCCTTTATCTCCTGGAGGGAATGGGATTTTATGCATTTTCATTCTAAACACATAAAGCAGGTAGATAAAATACAGCACAGTCAGGCTCTGAAAAAACTTCTTGTGTGAAGACTGCAAATGACATACATCATTCTTCATTTAACACTTCACTGATCTCTGACTTGTGGACTGTTCTCCCTCTGAAAAACCCTAGCTATTCTTTTTACATGGGAATTTTGACCAGAGTCATTGAGTTGTCTTTACACATAGATTTGGCATAGAGACTGCAATGGCAATGACATTGATCTGGCTGGGCTTGTACCTACCCTGTGGCTGAGGCAGAAGAGCAAATGTCTATGCCAGCTACATCTGGAAAGAAAAAGGGTTTCTGTTTGAGTCAGAACACAGCACTAGGTAGCCAGAAGCTGACTGCTCCACTGGGCTCCCAATTTTAACAACAAAATCCCTCATCAACCAGCTTTTGCAAGATCAGTCACATTGAAGTGCAGGTCACCAACTGAAATATGCTTATAATGCATATAAACTGAGTGCTTTGAAAGCACTACTTACAGCAGTCTGTCCTGCACAACTCCCTGTAGGATCCTACTTCCAAGGCTCATTTATGAGCTAACCAGGCTGTCTAGACCAAGTTGGGTATGAGCTGTGGATAGATACACCACAAACCAAGAGGAGCAGGAGGACACAGCTTCTTCCCTGTAAGTATATCATAAATAATACAAATCAGTCTATGAACGATGGGAGAAGACTATCAAGTGTATGCAACAGTCGTGACTTACACCTACCAGAAATGTGTGCCAACACATCACATCAATTGACTTTCTTTTCACTTGGTCTGCATCTGACCTTGCCGTGTTCATTCCAGTAATAGAACAGCTTCAACCTCAAAATTATCTTCCAAATAACATTTTTCAACTGATAACATGCTCCCACGCTTAAATTAGCCAAACTTTTAACTACACTTCAGCCTTTTTTTTTCATACAGGTTTAATGCCAGAATAGTTGGGAAAATGAGAGAATATCTTTTTAACAAAAATATGTGTTTTTAGTAATTGACAGCATGTGCCGAAGTCAACAATCAAACAGCTCAGGCAATGCAAGGTAATGCATGTTTTCATTCCAATTATTGGTTTCTTAATCAGGCAAACAGGATTTTTGACTGCATTTTAAGAGGAAATCAGTAGATCAATACTAAATTTTCTGTAGAAGAAAGAGTCATAAAATAACTCAGGCTACCACAGAAACAAATTTCAGCCAAGTGGTGCCGCTAATCAAGTAATTAGGCAGAAAAAATAATTTAGTGTCCTTGAAAATTAATGATTTATGATACTATGTCATGTTGGGGACATAAATATTTATTATTTTGTATTTTCTTCTCCTTCAGCCCTTTCTATTATTAGGGCAACTCAGCCAAGTCCCAGTAGTGAACAGTAAGACAATAGGATGCTATATTTGCCTGCCCCTTGAGAAGCAGCAAGCACATTTTGTCCCATTACTCCATGCACAGGGAACACTGCAGTATTGCATACCTACAGCCATCCATGGATTACAGGATTAGACTCCTGTGTATACCCAGCAGCAGTCTAGTAAATTTAAATTAAACTGCCATCAAGTAGACAGGGGCAGTCTTTTTAGTCTTGCCCTACAGTACAGCAAGAAATGTATTGTGCTGTGTATTTGCCTTATTACTTAGTTCTCCCTGCCAAGAAGCAAGTTTCCCTAAACACCAGAAGCAGAGAGAGAACTTTAAGTTTTAAATCCTTACGCTCTTTCAGCTGGACATCAGCAATATCCATTTCTTCAACAACTCACAGTGCAAAGGGTTGTTATTTTCCCTGCAGGACTCTAATCTGATAAGGAGCCAAGACTCAAGCCAAATCTCAGCAAAAAGAGGAAAAAAAAAAATTCTGTCTTCCTCTTTTTTTTCCTCCTTGCCCACAGAACATTACCAAACTGGCCTTTAGTATAAGTTTAGCTCACAGAAGTAATTCTTGAAAGCCCATTGGTGGAGAGTGCATTTCCTTCTCCTTTCAGGTTGAAAAGGAAACTTTCTGTGAGTTTACTGTAATGGAGCATTTGTCTGCATCAAAAACATCCTGACCTCTCCAGCCACAAGATTAAATACCAGCAGCCCACTCTGTCACTAGTTCACTATTAGGAAATTACATGGGAGGAAAGACACAATTCACATCAAATTCACAGGGAGAAAAATAGTAAAAAGCAAAAAAGACATCAGTAGTGGTGGGAGTGAATGAACAAGCTTAATAATGAAGCCAGTAAAAAGGAAAATACTCTCTGGCCAATTGATAGTAAAAGGTTACTTGAGGCAAAGGGTCAGATCCTGAGCAGTGCAAACTGGCCCAGCTTCTCCAACTTCAGCAAAGCTACAGTGATTTACAGCAGCTGCAGAAAGCCCCAGGAGACAGAAAAACCCAGCTATAAAAATGGAACTGGAGGCCCACATTTTGAAAAGCTTACACTCACTTTTAGCACCAGACTGAGGTACAGAGGTGACTCTGAGGGTTTGTTTCTGCGGGGGAGCTCCTGTGAAGTAAGCTGAAGTGTGAATTTACACTGCATTTATTCTGGGTCTTAAGTAGGTTGTAAATTCACACCCAACCTATTTTGCAGGGATTTCCCCACGTAGATAAGCCCTAAATTTGCCTCCTAATCATGGAGGTATACAAAATAAATAGATGCTTTCAAAACTGCAGACCCACAAAGGAATCTCTCCCTTGCTTGAAGGGGCAAGTGGGTACTGAATAGTATATATTGTATTGTAATCCTGCAAGTGCATGGTTCCTTTCTTTCAACCATTGACCCCAAGGCCCCCTTCAGTCATCTCTCTCAATATCTTTTTTACCTCCAGAAACCCCTGGATTTGTTCCAGCTTCATGGCATACTTCCATACCCCGGCCCCTGGCTTCTGCCTTCCCCATTCCAGTTCTACATATGGAGGTCCACATTTCTTTACCAATTCACCCCCGACCCTCAGGGGGAGCAGTAACTCCTCATCCTCATGCAGAGGTGTAGTCTCCTACCAGTTTCCTACCTCTGAAACAACCTAACCATGCTCTGATCATTCATGCCTCACTCACCCCCAGAAGCTCTGGATCCCTGGGTTAATACACATCCTTTGAAACCTCCTTCAGAGTCATAAGGTTAACTCCATGCCAAGAAATGCCAAGAAGCATGTGGTAAGATTATTCACACTTTCTTGGCAGAAAGATGCTTTCACACACAGCTGAACAGGCAGCCAGAGGCCTTTGGCAGGAGGCAAGGGGAGGCAGCTGGTATGGTCACAGCTTCACCAGGGTCCTCAGGACTGAGATTTGGTCTTCAGCAGGCTAGAGTGACCAGCTTGAATCACACACGGCCTGAGCTCTTTCCCTGGGAGCAGCAGTGAGGCTGTAATGGAGCAGAGCATTTATGCCTTGACTAATCTGGGACGTTGCACTGCTTGAACAGCTGCCTGTGCTGGCTCAGGTGTCAGCTACATCCCACCTGTGGCCACACCACCCTAATACAGCGACAGCACTGTATCCTGAAGGATCCTTTCCAATAAGTCAATTTAGTCATAGTCTCTGTCACCTGAAGCAAATACCAGGCTTCTCAAAAGCAGCCTGCAATGCCTTCCTTCAGTGAAATGCCTGATTTTGCAAAGCATGAAAGTCTGAAAGTTAGTTAACACTTAGAAGTTTAAATTTTCAGGGTATAATTTCTTTCATTCGTAGCTTTCCCAGGCTATGGATTTCCTGTCTGTCAACTCTCTCTAAGTGTTTAAAACATCACAGCCAAGCTATTCTAAGTCCTTACTGAGCCTACCACCTATAAGGTTAACAGTGATAACCACCAGCAAACTCCCTAAACAGGGCACCCCAAAAAATTCAGCCACCAAAACACATCTAGCAAGGCAAGGGAACAGGGCCCACTGTGTTATTTTAACAACCTACTATGGCCTGAAATCATTGGCAGTACTAATCTATTTATCTTGCCAGTAGACAAATGTACATGACTTTACCGTGCAATAACATACTGACTCAACTTAGAGCATTTTCAGACAGATCATATTTCTCAAATAAAAATCAGACCTTATTAACCCTCAAAGGAAATTTCACATAAAAACACAGCATCAAAAAGCCAGGAGTATGTAAGAATTCAGCCTGCATTTCAGTCATTCAGTGATTCCTTTGAACTGCTTCAGTTGCAAGGTTTTCAGAAGAACAGTGAGCTGTCCTTTGTGAGCTGGCCAGTAGAAGGACCATGGCTCTCTTTCTTACTCTGTCACATAGTAGGGAGGCCTTTATGCCCTGCTAAATGTAAAATATTTTAGACAAACAAAACCAGGAAACAAACTGGGATTTGGTCAAGAGTTCATGCTGGCTGAATCACTGTGGTGTGGAAACTACCAGCTCTAAAGATGGAAAATCCAGAGTCATTCATTACCTCAAAGAAAGAAAAGAAGAAAAAAAAGGAAAAAAGAGGCCCTCAAGACCCATTTAGCTTGCTGGTAAGCTCCCCCAACACCTAAAACATAAAAGAGGTTACCTATCAACAGATGCCTTGATCTTTTTTCCTCTTCATCTCTCTCACAGCACAGCTAGCAATTCGATCTGCACCATAGTTTTTCAGATTGGGTGCAGTGAGGATTGTTTAAATGTCATTCCCTGACTCAACATGCAGAAATGCTGTAGGGTCGGGGCACTGCTTCTTCCCTCCACATCCTGCACCTATTGCCCTCTTCAGCCTTTCCCCAAGGGAAAAAAAATCTACATACTTTACAGATTGAATATGGCCAGTTTCTAAGTAGAGATGCATTCAGACTTTTCTGGATTGCCTCTAGTTATCTGAGAGGAACCAAGGAAATATTGCTCAGAAGCAATTCAGGTCAACTGCTCTTGGACAGACAATGTGCACATTTAGGGAGGCAGCACAGCCATTTTGAAAGAGGCCTGGAAAATCTTAACATTGTTAAAATGTGTCTTCACAACTGCTGATAAGATCTGGTAACGATGTCTGTGTTGTGCTGGTGCATTTCATCACCCTTCACAAGCCAAAATCTTACCAGCAAATCATTTGAGCAAACTTTACAAGGCAGTGTTGTGCCCATTGCTTGTAGCAAGAACAGTTCCTGACAACAACCTCACCACACATTTTTTGCTTTCCTTGTTTCCAAAGTACTGGCATACAGAAACACACTATACTTAGGCACTAAACACATTTGTCTCAGCTAACCATCACATTATTTGACATAATGCTGTCACTAAAGCCATGAATCCTATCAGCTTCCAGACTCACCTGAATGCTGTGCAGCTTTTTTGGCCATGCTGCATAAGGTGACCAAGAGCTAAAGCACAAAGGGGAAGAATCTGTGCTGCAGAACAAGAGAGCTGGTCCAGAGGCTAAATACTGTAACATGAGGAAGCCTAGGATCAGCAGTTCTGCAACATATTTCCTTACACAGACTTATCTCCATCATTTATTCCCTCTGTGCCCCCGCTCTGTAAAATGGTACTTTTATATAACAGTCTCTGGGAGAATATGGTATGAAGTGGCACATTGACAGGGAACATGGAAATACCTCTGAATCTCTAACTTCACATTACCAATCAGTCACTTAAACACTCAAAAATGAATGATTCCAGAGAATGTTACAGTGGAAGTGACTCACAAAAGACTAAAGAATCAACACTCTCCTGAACTGAATTCAGTTTTGTGAGTGTAAGCTTTAAAGGGTTCATTTACCATAGTGATTCCATTTGGAAAGCAGTCTTTGAACATTATAAGCATCTTTCTACTGAGTAAACTGCCAGCTAGCAGTAATGTTATTTCATAGCACTGGTGTCAATGACCATGGAAGCCTTACAGCTCAACAAAGCATATTCCAGGATGTCTTAAGAAAAAGATCTATAAAAACTGCACAATCAAAACCCTGGGACTGTTGTACACTGGTTTTGCACACTTAATGGAGCTGGTGCTACAAAGCACTTCCAGCCCTATAAAAATCCCCCAGGCAGTATGTCAGAAGGCAATCCATCCTGAAATACTAAATCACAGTGGGCTTCACATACACACCTACTTTACCTACAGAGGCTGGCATCAACCAATGAATCACTCTCCCCTTCTCTTTCCTGTAGGGCTTAGAAGGCATGACAGCTCCTGGTGACCTCCTCTGGTGCCCCAGTCCTTTGGACTTGCCCTGCTCTCAGCTCCACATGCTGCCAACATCTGTAACATGAAATAGCACATTCTCAGTACTCCCTCTGCCCCTTCCCATTCCAGCAGTGTTCAAGCTGGGAGTAGCAGTGTGCTTCTGAAGCCAGAATGTCCCACTTACTGTGCAGTCCCCAAGCACAGACCAGACTCCTTTCAGATGAAACTGAGCTGGAAGAGGCACCCCAGCAGCACAGGCAAAGCACACAGGCCTCACACAGTGTGCAGGCCAGGGGACCTCAGCAGAACTGCAGCTCTCCAGGCCCACTCCTAGCTCCTACCACCATCATTTGTGGAGAAATTGCCTTGGAGTATCAGACATTCTTTCTCCTCCAGGCAAACTTAACAGATCTTATCTACTCTGTACAATGACCCAAAACTTACTTTCCTCTCCTCCAACCCCCCCAAAAAACCAGCTTGATGCCTGTCTTTTCAGGCATTTATGTGTTCAGCATCTCCAGTGGATCACAACATTTGAACTGTTATACTTTTGGACTAGTCATTAAAATTACCATTTAGGTTCCTGCCCATCTGCCAGTCACCCACCTCTTCCCATTTACCTATTTCTACTCTTCCTTTTGGACTCAATTGTCCTGTTATTATGATTTTAGCTATGAATAAATCTCAAACTCATCACTAACACCAAATTAATCTGAAGTAGCACATTTTATGTGATTTCTTGGATTTCATGTGACTGAATTTCTATGTAAGTTCTACTAGCACAATCTGAACCTTCATGTTACCTATAAAGAAATCATGTCTTTTTCTCTCTCCATTAACTGCAGCATCTCTTTGTGGGCTAACCCAGGAGCCACAGAACTGAATGGAAGGACCTCAGCTGATAGCAAGAGGCAGTCCCCTAAATGTACTTAATGGAGTAATTCAAACAACTAAGGCTATTTATGTTGAATTTCATGACTATATGACATTCAGAGATAACCATGTATGTTCTGTGTCTTTAGCAAATACATTTTTCCTATTATACAATCTGAAAAAAATACTGGTTTTGTTCTAATGTAATTGTAAAAATCAAATTTATATACAAGACCTTTAGAAAACAGAGACCCACCTCTAAATGCAAAGAACAAACATTTGCATTACCTATTTATATTAAAATATGCAGAAATTTCCAAAGTATTCAGTCAACTTATAAATTTTTATAACTTCTTCGAATTGTTAACATTTTTTTAACACACAGCATTATTTCAGCTTTGTGGAAGGCTCAATAACAATCTTTCTGGTCTGGAAAAAAGGAAAGAACATTATAATAAAGAATGCAGAATAAATAAAAACAAAACAGTACAAGTCGTACATCCACACATACAAAGACAACTTTCATGGTGAGCTATAAGCAAGTATAATAACACAATGTGCTGCATGTTGATTTCACCAGTGAAAAGAATTTCTCCAGTTATTGAAGACTTTCCTGGCAGAATTTCAGAAAAAAAAATTCTGACATTCTCCCAATCTGACTTCTGTGCAATGCAAGTCATGCACATTTTAAATATCTATGAATAATACTGCCTTTCTTCTGAGAACTGTTAACAGCTGTAGAAACTATTATAGCCTGCTGAAAATCATGTCTCTGTAGTCAATACTCTCCAGACACTTAGCAATACTAAAGCTATTCCTGGGACTAAACTAGAACTGCTATGTGAGTACAAAGTTTGATTTATGTTGAAATGAAACAACAAACATCTGATCTTTCCGCTTTTTAAATAGCCATTCACAGAAACACAAGAATCAGCTGCATAACTAGAAAGTGATGTATCAAATTTACAGAAATTGGACAAAGGAAGACCACCCATAGTTACCTTCAAAAAGAAAAGATTTGTGAAAGGGTGAAAGATGGCTGGTTAAGATACTTTGTACAGCCACAGCCACCCCAGTGTCTTTGTGGTAAGGCTGTGGTTTATGAGTGTTGTTTCATGAATCTAGTTTTTCAAGTTTTCTGAAATACACAAAATTATCACCAGCCCAGTACAGTATCTTGGCAATGCTCATCACCAGCTGCTCTCAGACAGATCACAGGCACAGTGGACTGCATAATAAAATCATCCAGATGCATTCAAGAGGAAGTCAAGACCTCTGTGTGCTAACATTATTTTTTCACATCACAGAGCACACAGGTGGGAACAGGAGAAATGCTCTGTTGTGGCTACTTTGACATTTTTGAAATCATGACTGGAAAAAGAGACAAAACTCAAGTGGAACAACTGCAAACCTCAAAAGGCACAAGATTTCAGATTATGTTCTATAGATTCATGTATATTGGTAAGATCCCTCATTCTACCAAACTGCCACCAAAATTCCTTTTTTTTTTCACTCATCTGCACCTTTCAAGAAATGAAAACATCTAAGTAAATATCCGATTTGTTGAGGGTTTATGATCTCTGACAAAGACAGCAATTGATTTGACCAGTAACAATAATAAAGTGAAGATTAAGCTAATAATTAAGAGTCTCTTCCTCCAGAAGAACACCATAAATCAATCAGGAAGCCTTAAGCAGCTTCAAATTATTTCTCCATCTTCCTCTAGATTAATTCTAAATCTTTAGCTCATAAAGTATCTAGAAAGGTGAAAGATAAGCTAATTGTTCATCTCATTATTAGTTTTTCTTCAGTCAGTAAGTTACCTTATTTATAGCATCACACTTCATCTTCTAGTCAGAGCCTTCAGAGCAGTTTTGTTGTATTAGCAGAATGGCACAGGGACACCTGCACCTTCTCCAGCAGACATGCAAGCAGCAGAATGACCTGTGTGCCCTCCTGCTGCCCCAGGTGCCACCAAACACAGCTCTCCACACAGTCCCTGTGCTTGGCTGGGGTAAACATGGCTATGGCATCAGTGCTGCTTTCCAAAAAGCCTCTGTTAGTTCCACCAGTAACCTTTACTAAAGGGAATGACTGGTGCAGTTGCCCAAGGATGGAAAGTCACTGTCACTAAAGCCTGACTTGCCCACCACCGCTGTAATGGGACTGAGGAAGACTGAGGACTCCAGAGGCAAAACAAAGCTTGAAATTCTGAATGCAGACCTAACACAGAGCAGAAATGCTGTAATCCTCTTTACTTTCAGGTTAAACTCAAGTTCTTGTGCTCAAGATTCAAGTTTGCCTTTACAAAGTCCTATCTCAGGCTGCTCCCAGCCCCTCTGCTTTTCTTCTTCCCTACTCCTTTACTCTGCTTTTCACACTCCTTTTGTCCTTGCATGTCTCCTTTTCCCCTCTGTGCTCTGAGCCTTATCCCATGCTGCTCTCTGGACTAAGATCCCTCCCCCTGAGAAGGCTTTGGATGTTCTATCCCAATAGATTTGGGATAACACTCTAATGGAAGCAAAGCTCATCCATATCATTGGGGCACTCCTGCCAAGCCTCCTCTGTCCTTCCTCTTGCCTCATCCTGTCTTTATTTAGTGTCTGTAACTCTGTTCTCTTCTCCTTAGTTGCTGACCTACACTTCATATTTGCCAATTTTGCCATACTCACACTAAGAGCTCCTACAGGCAGTGAGATTTTCCCTTACTTTGTCTATAAAAGTGTCTATTAAATGTTTTCCTATAACAATGGAAAGAGATGATCAATTTTGAACACTAAAGGAAGGAGAAAGTGTGCACATAAGTGGGAAGAGGACACACTATTTTCTTAAATTGTAAGAGGTAACTAAGGAACTACTTTTTCCAATATCACTTATCATACACAAGGCAAAAAGGCAATGTTTAAAAAAAAGCATAAGACAGGCACCAAGGTTACTAGAAACTATCATATCCTTTCATCTGGGAATTTCAGCTGGGCTCTGGCTCTTAATTCAGCACAATTACAAGGTAATTCTGCAAGTACAATCCTCTAGGGACTGCAAATGAAAATAAAAATCATGTTCAAATCAACCAATTTCAAGGTCCCATATTTGAAATCAAGGCAGCTGGGAACCAAAAAGCCTTGCAAAATTTACAAAATAAGCAGAAATAATGCAACTAGGAAATCCTCAGAGGTATAACACCAACCTGGATCTGCTAAACTCAGTGGCCCATAGTTCCACTGAATATAGTAAGAAAAATTAGGCTGTGAGTTAAGAGATCAGATAATTAGTAATGGGAGGCTAACAGTGGACCACATGGAAATTTAAGTGGCTTGAAATGCAGACAAGCTTAGCAAGAGGGTGAGGCAATGGCAGTTTTGAGAATCCCTATTGGGCTCTGCTATAAAGTGCCAGTAACATGTGTCAAATGCACTAACTGCTGCAACACAGGCAGAAGGAGTCAAACAACCCTACATGATACAGAAAAGTTATTTCATCCATCACAAAAAAGAAACGTAACAGAAAAATCTTTAGCATGTAGGCATAAGTGTGAGAACAGATCTTCCCAGCAATGGATCAGGAACATCTGATCTTTGGCACTATCTCCAGAATGACAAAACTTTTAGACAGGTTACCTCTTTACCTGTATGTGGGTAGAAAAGTCACTGATAACTGCAAAACTCTTAAGCAACCTTCTGTGCTGTTTTCTTTTGCAATAATTATACATTGACTGCTCAGAACTGAATGGTGCCTGGGATCATTATTCCAAAACATGTAACTATCCATCCAGATACTTACACTGCATCTCTTCTACTGCAGAGTGACTACAAATATGAGCACACAGGGGCAAACAATACTACTAACACTTCCTGCTTTGGCTGGTATTGCTGTGTTAGGGCAGTCCACAGGCAGGTGCTGTCATTTCTGACAAGCCTGTTGGGTGACAGCAACAGGAATCTGTCAGATGCAGCCCACACACAGGATGTGTCCTGTACAGCACACTGACCTCCTCCAAAGAAGTTTCACTTCAGAATTCTATGGAACATGTTAAATATCAGCTGGCAATGTGTGATGTACCAGGGAGAAAAGGAAAGGTGCAAGGGGCAGTACAAATAACATGGAAACATGCTCTGAGGGCAGCACTAGGCTTGCTGGAGCACTCTGTACTGGCTTGGAGAAACAGGCTCTATCTGTGTGACAGGGACACTTGGCCCATCAACCAAGGAAATGCTCAAAGGCACTTTTGTGCTTCTCATGCAACTCCCTGACTCTGCAGTTGCCAGAAGATTAGTGCTGTCTCAAAGACAACTCAAGAAGCTTCAGGTTTGGCCAAGAATAAACCTAGTAATAAAAAAAACCAAATAAAGTATAAGTGCCTTTACCTTCACAGGATCATAGTCACACCACAAGCAACTCCTTTTTCCCCAGGAAGAGGCCCTCACCAGTGCATAAGGTGTCAAAGGCCTTGCACATTGCCTCACTACAACCACACAGCCTGCCATCCCTTCTTCCCAGGACAAGGCAGTTCTGAGGGACTGAGTTCTGCCTTCTTTACATCCCTTGAGGTGCAAAGCTGATGGAGAAGAACAACCAGCCACAGCTCCTAGGCAGACAATAAAGTATCAGAGGCTCCCAGCTAGGAGAAGACCTTTTGTACACCCAGCCCTGGCAACTCAAGAGTGTTTCTGCTCCCATGCAAGAGGTTACCAGATCCACAGGAGAGCTTTAAACTTTAAATTATCAGACCACCCACCTGAGCCTGTGAGACAAATATGTGCCCTCTGTCTCCCACCCTGTTGAGAGCAAGCTTCCCCCTACTTCAGAGGGATTGACTGGATAGGTGTCAATACCTTGAGCTACACAAATATATTTGGAAGAGCATTTCAGCAACATGCTGAGAGCTTGGGTTCTGTACAGCATGAAACAAATAACAGCAGTATTGTCTTTTTAACAAAAAGTTAAAAAAAAAGTCCCTGACATTATGATTTTGCTTTTGAAAACTGTATTAAGACCAGGGCAGAAACTACTAGGAAAGAAGAGATTTGTGAACACCAACAAAATGATTCACCAGTCCCTCACTAGGAAGTGATATCATTGCATCACATCTCCATGAGAAGGGCAGAAGAGATGTGTTGTTTCACAGGACAGTGAAGTGATGTATTCTCCAAAATAGAAGTATTAAAACTGCAAGTGTGTATGAAAAATGAGAGGTGGAAAATTGTCTGGGCAGTGGTGATCAGATGCTTGTAAACACTACTGAACATTTACAATCTGGTCTGGGATAAATTGCAAGCTGAGAGTATATTGCATAAATTATATCACAGTCCAACCAGATTCTTTTCTATCTGATCCATCACTTCTTGCTTAATTCCTCAAGCCAAAACCAGTGAAATCCTTTCCTGCTCCTTGTTTAGCAGCCATACAGTGAGTGTGTTGTCACATTCTCTTACCTAACTCAGTCCCACGCTCTCTGACCCACATCCCTGTGTCTCAGAACAGGCAGTCAGTCTTGCCAGGGATTTGCACACCTTAGCAGTACACCTGCTCCTACCCTCTGACATGCCCAGCATCAATCACCCAGGTGCTCCAGAGCTTCTTAGGTCAAAAGGCACAGGACTGCTGCACAGCCAGGTGGCCTAGGGAACCCCAAAGCTCTCCCAATCCCTCTGTAACACAGATTCTTGCCTTGTGGCTCATGCTAAGAAGAAGCTGGATAAGTGTATGAGGCTGTTAGAGAGGCAGAAAGCAAGAATGTTTTAGGTTTCAGCATGTATGTCACATGTTGCCTTCAAGGATGACACATTGGATAACAGGTTTTTTAGTTCTTAGAACTGAACCTCGTGTTGGACATGTTCTCTGCAGTTATGCTGGGTGGTATTAGCTTGTCAGCACCTCAAAGCCCTAAGCATGCTGCACTCTGCCATGCCTTTTAATTAATGATCTGCTCCTTGCACAGCAGGCAGCAGGAGGCTTGCAGCTACATAACTACCAAACTGACAATGACAAGCTGACATCACCCCGATTAGGAGGCTTTTCTCTTTTAATCTTATTCCTCTTCCTCAGCCCGCTCCATGTTCCAAGAGGTCAAAGTACTATCCCTCCAGTTCACTTAACAGTGATGCTTCTCCTCACCTACAACTCTTCTCTCAAAACCCCACACTTAAAGCACCTAACATCAGCAGCCCCAAGCATTGGGAAGACAATAAAACTGGTGTTGCTTTCCTCCCCAGCCTGCTGCCCACCTGTGCCAAGAGATGAGGGACACTGAGTCCGGGGAATTGCCACAGAAGAGAATGGTAAATTTTTGACTCGCTTATTTTCTCCAAAATTCCTTTAACTCTCTGCAGGAAGACTGGCAGGTCTGTTGCTATGCAGATCTGCTGGCCCACAGCATGCCAGAGGCTGCTGTCAAATCAAGGCTTTAGGAGCAATCACAGAGCAGCAGGCACAGCCAAACAGCACTGGAGAAGTCATCTGCAAGGAAGAGAAAGTCCCATGCCATGTAACATGAAAGAAAGTTATAAGTATTTATTCTGCTATCACTCCTAAACTCCCAGGGATTGGGACTTTTTTATGCAACTCATATCCTCCAATCTAGTAACCTCAGTTCCCTGGAGACTGGTGCTGTAAGACACACAGACAGGGCTGAGAGCTGAGAAGCTCTGGGATTTCTGATGGAGCCAGCCAGAGCGACGCAGGACTCCTCATGCAATCCATCTGCTTCCCTGGCTTCACCTAGAAAAGCAAACCACCAGCCCTCCAGAGCAGCCCTCAGTTACATGAAACAGCACAGGGGAAGGAAAGCTGCTCTCTTTATTCCAGCAGTGCCCACAGGCTCTGGAGCACTGACCGACAGTTCCTGTCCCACAGAGCTGCATCCAAAATAACAGCCAAAGGGAGGAGACACATACCAACAGGAAACTTGATGGAGAGATTTCTTCTGTGTGGTAAAGAATGAGTGGCTATATTCTGGATACAGTTGCAGACAAGACTTCAGGGGTCTTGAAAAACAAAATGGAAATGCCACTTGCTTTAGGCAAACACACAAAGCACTGCGCCTGATTTTCCACTGGTGACCCTTACAGAACATCCCAAACAATTTTCACTTACTCCTCAGACAATTAAAAAAGAAGATAATCTAATTTTCTGTTTGGTTTGGAGAAAAAGCTACTGCTTTTGGCATACAGAAGCATAAGTAACCTGTTAGCAAGCATTTTAGAGAACATCTCAGTTTGGTGAACATAGTCCTTTAAGTTATTTTTATGATCTAAGTGAGCAGCAAGTGCTGTACTAATCTCTTTCAAAATTATCCACTATCATCAGTTAATGAGTCCTGCATTACAAATTCCATCCAAAAAGCCTCCTTGTTGTGCATGCACAGCACTTCCCTAAAGTCATGGAGACATTCCCCAGACAGCGCAGACTGGAATAGATCAGACACCCATGCTGTAATGATTACCTGGAAAAGTGAATGTTTCCTTTCTTCTGTGGATTAAAAAACCTCATGTACCACAGGAACAGAAGCTTAAAGGCCACACTGTACTTTCACTTCATGTTTGCATCTTCCAGTGATGTCAACTGAGTGTGAGGACCTGATCCTCAGCCAGTGTAACTTCTGCCAGGAACTATTTCAAATGTACCCCATCAACTCTGGGCTCACACTTTTATCCCAAAAAAATCTCCCATTTCTCCACACCATCAACACTTGTACTTAGAAGTGGCAATATTTAGCTTGTGTAGGTAAAACTTGCTTTATCAAATACTGGAGGCTCTTTGAAAGCTGAAAGCATTTATAGATCTTGGCTCCAGGGAAAACATTCTCTGTTCTCCAGAGTTTAAAATGGGATGGCCACATTTCTAGGCATAAGGACTAGTAACCAGTAACTCATGGTGAGATTGCCACAGTTTAAGATTTTGTTAAAATGGCTTAAGCCATCTTCAACATGACTTCTGCTTAAAGAGCAGAGTTCCTCAAGCACAGCTGAAGAGTGACAGAGTGTTAAGCCACAGCATCACGGTTGCTCCTAATTGTCCCATATTCTAAGAGCCAAACTATCCTTGTTCCAAGGCATGGGTCAAAATACTGCAAGAAATGCAGATCATGGAGTAGAAGAAAGGTTACTTTGAACTTCTTAGACTTCTCACAAACTTTACAGATTCTGCAGATAGATTTAACCAATTTCATCATTTTGGTTACATCAGAACATCTTTATATAAGAACAACCAACTTTTTGTTATCAAGCCCCTTTTCTTCAATTCTAGTTATATGCCATTCCCTTGAACTCAAATAGCTCAGATTCACACATAAAGATTGAGATGAGATAATGGAAATAAAAGATAATGAATCAAGTGGTTTTGTACACAAAATAAGCATCTGTAATTACAAAGCAGTCAACACACTGACTCAAGTTACATTACATACTGGCTCCTCGGATCCCAGGACTTAAAATCACCTTTGCTCTCTCTGTCACAGGTCAAGTATAGCTCAGCCAAACCAGGAGATTTGTGCCAAACAATTTGTATTTCCAACAATTAAATACTGAATTCTCCTTTTAGGAGTAATTCAGAAGTCATGCTTGCACAATTATTTGCATACACAGCCACTTTATTTCAACCTCAAATACAAAAGGCTATTAACAGTTGGCCAGATTCTGCTCTCATTTGCCCCAGTGCAAAACCACCTCATTTTCATTAAGATCAGCAGAGCCAGAGTTTCATATCACACATGGGAGAGCATCACTCCTTTTTCACTGAGGCAGCTCACATGGCCAGGGAGTTGTGTGCCTGTGGCACACGAGGCCTGAAGGTTTCTGTTCTGTGGCACAGGCCACCAGTTCTGCTCACTGCTCCTCTAACTCCTCTGCAGCCTCACCGTATCCCTCATGGCTTTAATTTTAAATGGACTTTGTTCCACTGACAGATCAGAGCACTTTACTTACTCGCCTTAATTCACTGGATTTATCAGAAGCACACTAGCTGAGTAGCACTGAACAACAGGCAAACTTGTTTCTACAGTGTATTTACACACAATAAAATGAACTAATCAAGCAAACTAACTGTACACAATGTTCCCTATTATTAACTGAAACCAGAAAAAAATCTCTTCAGTACTTGCAGTACTTATAAAAGTATGCTTATGTCCTATGTAACCCAGAGCTTACATCAATTACTTGGTCCTCAAAGCTTCCAGCCAAGTTTTCTCCTGTATTTACTCCCTGGAACCCAAAGGAGTCAACACATAACTGGTCTCCCACACTGTTTCTTCCACACTGAGGGTAAATTTTGCTCCTTCTTCCGACTGACAGATCAAGCTGGTTTAACTTCCCCTGGACCCCCTTTGCTATACAAGTCACAGCCACTGCCACACTCCCAAACACAGCAACAGCCCCAGTATAACACCTGCCCAGCAAGGGACAGGCAGATGGGAGCCAGTGGGCACCAGGACAAGTGCACTGAGAAACAAGGACACTGCTGCCAGTCTGTCAATTAACAACGACCACGAGAGCGTGCACAGCCAACCTGAGAGAACAGAAATCCTAACTGCATTGCTCTGCATGCCCACAACAGCTGGGTTAGGAGTCACTGCCCTGCTCTTCCACAGACACAGCATTTGAAGTGCATAGCCAATGCTTTGTGCTTCTATTTCTCTCTGGTAATGTAATAAAGCAATTCCAAGTTATAAGAAATGTGACCATTTGTGACCATGATGACGTTCATGGAAGGTGCAACTCTTGATATGCAACACACACAGAGCTGGGGCAGAACAAGCTCTTCCTCCTCCCATCAGGCAGTCTGACCTCAGACTAGAGCCACACAGCACCCCAGGCAGCAGCATCCTGCAGGATTGGGTGCCCTGCAGACACAGTCTTCTGCCACCTTGTGTGACTACACAGCCTGAGGGGCAAACTCCCCCAAATGCTTCCCCTTGCATAAAGGGGAAAGTAACTTACTTCACAAATGCAAGACACGCTGAATCACTTGACTGCTGATCCATGCCAAACAAACAGTACCAGTTTCAAGGACCTCCTTCTGACACCCCTCCACTGAATAATTTAATTGAAGGGAAAAACTCAACATGTCAAAGCACAGTATCTCTGATGCTAATTCATACATCTTTTTTTCCCTATTAGAATACTTGGAAGCAGAAGATTGTCACATTTTTCAAGAAAAAAATGCTAATAAGTGGGGTTTAACTCTGGTAAACCTGGAAAACAAGGCAAGGGGCCAGCCAGCTCCTCTATGCACAATCCCCAGTGACTCAAGCAGAGCATACCTACATGAGGCAGGAACCAAGAAGAGAATCAGATAATTATGTTCCAACTGTGCACAGCCAGATTTGTAAACAGAGAATGTGGTCACTGTATTTGAAATGGAGTATTATTGTCTCAATAAAGCAGTATGAGACTATGCATTCAGCATTTTAATTCTCAGATAAAGCTAGGGTAAAAGCCCAGCAAATTTACAAAGCAGCACTTAACTGCTTGGAAAAAACATTGGACATACTTGGACAACCTTACTTGCACCTTCTTGTACAGGGAATGAGTGACTGGATACTGTAATACAGTATTTGCCTAGAGTGTAAGTCTAGGAACAGCTTCAGAGCCTTCTGCCTCAAATACCTGCATGCTGACACAGCAAATATGGCTAACACATATGTTCTATTTAACATAATGTATACACCAACAAATATAGATGCAGATAACCTTGATAAATCAAGTACTCGTGAAGGTTTTTTTTAATATTCTCCCAAATATTTGCCACTGTTACTGCAATCCCTTCCAAAGGGAGTAGCACCAGTACAAGTCCAAAAGGTTACACAAATGAGGACCTCTCTCCCCCTGCACATCAGGAAGAACTTACACTGTAACAAGGACAAAGCTTTTAGCACAACTCAAAAGCCACAAGGACCTACAGCCTACTACAGGAACACAGCAGAAGGGATCAGAGACTTTGTTGGGTGAAAAGAAAGCAAAGTGTTTAGTGGACTTAAAATTGTGTTGGCATCCTCATACAGTGCTGTAAATTTAAGTACATACATAAAGATACAAATACAGTTACAACACTGCCATGAGTTCCATGCAAATAGTTCTACGTGAGCCACATCAACTCCCGTGTGCAAGGCTCTGTGCAGGATCAGGACTGTAACCTATGTACAGAAATGCTGCCAAAGTGAGTTTATGTAATATGTAAATAGATAAAGAAAAGTACATTTACACCAACTACTGAGCAAAGAAAACTAATCATTTTTTCTGCAGCTAAAAGTACTGAATCACTTACCATCTGGTTTGGGATGGGAAAAACACTCAGTCCAATTCAGCTATGAAGAAAATCCTGTCTAAAAAAAGTAATCACATGCTAGATCCCCCTAAGTTTAATTTCCAATCATTTTAACACAGAGACATGGAGAATTTTGTTTTCCTAGAGATAAAAAAAAAAACCCAAACCAACAGTAAGAAGGATGTGTGGCTTCTTAGGCCCTGATCCTGCTATAGGAAATAGTGGAAGCTAGTTTTCAGGAAAAAGTGAAGTTTCTGCATCAGTTTCTGCTGGAATTCATTCTAATTTTCCAAGAAAAATCGATCACACTTCTGTTACCATGCTGTAAATTGCAAAAGTAAAATCAAATTATTTAGTATCTGAACTAACTTGCCATTATACCTTGATCACTTTGTGTTTTTTTCCTCAATCATCCTAAGTTATACATCTGCAGAAGTGGCATGTAACTGACAGGTGTGTTATTCTACCCTAAAAAGGCCATGTGGTCACATAAATATCCTGAGCATTAAACCATAACCAGAGAAGGTCATGTTTATGGCTCTGGCAAAGATTTGTCATTTCCAAACTTGTGACTTGTCACTTTGTCCTCAAACACACCACTACTATCTTAATTTTTAAAGAAATCAAAATTTTTATATCATCATTTCAATCCAAAACCCAGCCTACACATTGCACTGAGGCCTTTGTATGCCTCCTTTAACAGCTGTTCATGTGCAGCTGGATGTCATGGAACCAACCTTCCCTGTACCACACCAACTCACCTCTTGATGCTGCTTCTCTGGAACACCCCCTTGACCTCATTCACTGGCATTTCACCCATGCTAGCATCTCTCCCTTCTCTTTTTCCTTGATATTTTTCTCTACTAATTGCCAATGATTTCTAATGGATGTTCTTTGATTTGGAAGTAGTCAGACACAGGTTGTTCTCTCAAAGAGAGATCAGTGCTGTGCATGGGTGGCTGTAACAGTTCTGCAGGTCCTGGCCTTTTTCTTCTGCTTCCCTCAGTCCACCTCACTTGTTTTAACACTTGAATAAAACTTCCTTCCTTCTCACAGAGGCATGGAGTGTAACACAGACCTATAGGACAGAGATTGATTTTATTGGATTTACCAATTAACTTAAACCTTACAAACATCTGAAAACACTGGAAGAAATTTCCATCCCAATAAATACCTCACCCACTAAGTTTTACCATTAACCTCTTTTGCTGCTGAACATTAAATCTTTACATGAAAAAAAAAATATCTTATTTATTTTAAACTGAAAAATATTCTTTGGCTTTTCTTTCCTTCTTAAATTTATCACTGTTGGTTAGCCCTATATAGAGCCCCACTGGGATATACTCGATCCTAAATCATTAAGTAGTTCTCTCTCTTGCTGAAAAATGATTCTTAAAATAACGTGTTTCATGTACAACCAAAGGCAATCAAGGTACTAAGGCTTTACCTGTGCAACAACCATACCCAGTGCTCTCTTGTGACTGTGAGAAAGAAAGGCTCAGCGTCAAGATACTCTGTGCCAAAGCATTTTTGGCAGTGAGGGAAGGCTATCAGTGAGCAAGTGTGACTCAGTGGCACAGTAGGAACTCTTTAAGCCACTGAAACAGGATTTCCTTACACCTTGCTAATGAGGTTATGCCAGAGTTGGTGAGTGACCACCACTTAGCAGTGGCAGACTCACAGCTCACACCCTCTGGGATCCCAGAGGGACCTACTGCTACCTACTGCCAATTCTTGGGCTCTGGGAGGGTGGAATCACACCCTAGCCTAGGACAAAAGTGCTCTTTTACTGCACCTATCACAGAGCAGGTAAAAGTAAATATGGCACTGAGGTCAGTGATAATGAGAGAGCAGACATGCACAGACAGACAGGGCCTTCCCTGCAAGGGAGCAGCTTCCCTCCTCCTCACACCAGGGTCAGCCCCAGACAGTCAGTGAGTTCAGGAGGAGTATGGCCATGGCTAACTCAGAGCACCCTTCACCACAGCCTGACCAGAGACATCAGCACAGATCTGATTCACACTGCAGGAAACCATGAAGTCAATGAAGCTGAACTCAGATGATCAGAATAAGGCTTATTATTCCTGCAAATTCATGCACAGGGAGTTGCATGCTGCACAGCCTTTCCTACTCTGAGTCACTCCAACTCCTGCTCTAGGCTGTTCTGTAGCAAACTGTCAATAAAACTTATTAATGATGTGCTTTATATAGAAATAGTGCATTTAATTGAGGAGCTACAGCACATGAAGAGTGCAGCAAGGGGTGAATTACATGGTTCATAGAATGGCCTGGGTAGGGAGTGACCTTAAAGATCATCTAAATCTAGTTCCAACTCCCCTGCCATGGCAGAGACACCTTCCACTACACCAGGATGTTCAGAGCCCAGTTCAGCCTGGCCTTGAACACCTCCAGGGGTGGGGCAGCCACTCATGGCAACCTCCCTGGGCAACCTGTGCAGGGCCTCAACAGACCCACAGCAAACATGTTTTTCATAATGTCTACTCTAAATCTACTCTCTTTCAATCTGAACCCATTCCCCTTTGTCCTGTCACTACATGCCTCTGTAAAAAGTCCATCTCCATCCCTCTTGTAGCCTCTCTTCAGGTACTGGAAGGCCACAGTTAGGTCAGCCCTGAGCCAGCATTGTCCAGGCTGAACAAACCTGATTCTCTCAGCCTTTCCTTGCAGGAGAGCTGCTCCATCCCTCTAATCATTTTGGTGGCCTCCTCTGGACTCTCTCCAGCAGTTAATGGAATGCAAGCTGCATCTCAGTAAAGAAGTGGTAAAGGTGGGTGGGAGTATTAATGTTACACAGGTCTCCTTGATGTTTGGTGTATATCTATGAACCTAATTCCCCTTTTGATTTCAGTGCAGTTATATCTAGCACTCTCCTGTGTTTCTGCTGATATATAATTTCTCTGATGAATAATTGATAACCAGCTATCTTTTATGCAAGCCATTACTGGAAAGCCAGCAAATATTACACATGTTGTTTGTCTTCTCTCTTTTTAGTCCTGTTCTCATCTGAATCACGTTTCGCTAGCATTTCTATCTAGCCCCTTCATTGGTGGCAGCTATTAACACAAAACAAACAAAAAAACCCAAAACAAAAACAACAAAACAAAATAAAAAACACCTTTGAAGAACCAGGGGCAGGAACAGTGCAAAAAAAGATGCTCTTTGACAGAGATTCTTGGGTTTTGTCCTTGTAAATACACATCTGCAGCTATTGGCAACATTATAACAGNAACAAAAACAACAAAACAAAATAAAAAACACCTTTGAAGAACCAGGGGCAGGAACAGTGCAAAAAAGATGCTCTTTGACAGAGATTCTTGGGTTTTGTCCTTGTAAATACACATCTGCAGCTATTGGCAACATTATAACAGAGGATGGTTTCTGTACTGCCTGTCCAAACTCTGAACCTTGTAAAATATTCTGGTGTTGTTATGCAACATTTAGCAACAGGTAACCATTGACTTTCTACACAAGCAGCTGTCATTTCCAACCACTGCAGATGGTTTTATCTGATGGTCACGGGGAAGTCTAACTTCTCAAAAGAAATTAGGAGGATATAGGGAGCAACCCCTAGAAGAAAGCAAAAATTACCCAGGGATTTCCACAATACTTGGAGGGAACTGTAATATGTAGCAGCAACAAAGAAGCAAGAAGCTGTTCACAGTTTGAGTCCAGGTAGAAAGGGGAGGAGACTGAAAATAGTGGGGTTGGGCAGGAGAAAACAGCTGTGACACTTCTCATTCTCTTTCGGTGTGTGGAGAAACAAAACAAACACAGGAGGAGACCAAAACCATAACCTGAACCTGACCTCCCCCTTACTGGTTGTGTCATGAAACCTCCCAGCTGAACTTTGGTCACTGCACTGACGAACACAATGCAGTCCCAAAGCCCAGCCAAGTCACTACACCATGATGTTTTCTCTCTCACATGCTCAAGATAGTAGAGGCCAGTTAAGAATATGGCCTTCCAGAAGAAAAAACATGTCAATTTAATTGCCAGGTGGCTGGACAGTTTGCTTTGCTGTGCTTGTGGGTTTATTTGAACATTACTGCACTGAAAAAATGCAGGTGTGATAGAGGATTTAACTGGAACATTAATATATTTTTGTCTGTTTCTGTTAGAAATGGCAATCAATACAGCAGTTAAAAACTTTGGTGATCATCAGGTGATCAATTACACAAAATGCAAATCTCATCACCAGTTTAACACAGCACCAAGATTGCCCACAAAAAGATGTTCTTAAAATCTTAATAAATATCCTTGTACATAGAACCTGTCATTCATGGTTTACAGAGTGATAAGTAGTGAAAGGGCCAAGTAACTCACCTAATACCACTCAAGAAGGCGAGAGCAAGCTGAGTTCAGACTCAGGATTCTGCTTTTCCATGCTGATCTTTCCCTCAACTGCAAGTTTCTCCAAGCACACAATGTACAACAAATACCAAGCATTTGTTTCCACAAAAGAGCTGATTTTTGTGCTGTGTAGAAAAAGAACCAGTGTGTCCAAAAGCAAGTATTCTAGCACTCATTTGCAAGCAAAGTGCAATCGTTGGGGCAGGGCACAAATAGGTAACAAATAAAGAATTTATCATCACTGATAACTGCCAAAAATTCCATTGCACATCTTCACAATTAAACTGGCTGCCCCTGTGAAGGGGGCTGAGTAGAAGAGCACACTGAACATGGAACCTTCCAGTCCCTCAGCTCTGACAAAATGCCAGTTGCCACCCAAAGCAGCAGCCAGGAGAGTGTCTCAGCAGTTCATTCCCATACAGGAAGGTTCACAGACCTTTAAATTCTCTCCCTCTCCACTCAGGATAACGCCTCCTCATCCTAAGCATCCTGCCAGACAGACCTGTTCCTGCCAGGTACAGAAATACTCACCTGATCTTCACTCTGTGCTCCCAACAGCAGCACAGGGCAGACTTAACAAATCACTTAGCACTTAACAAACAGCTGAAGATTGCAAATGCTTTGTAGCTTCAGGTGGAACTTGAAAGCAGCAAGTCAAATGAACATCCTCTGCAGAGAGAGATGCAGCTATGCCATGACCTGAATTTGCATTCTGTGCACCAAATTTATGTATAGAAGGCAGGAAATAGTTTTGGAAAGAGATCCAAGACACATCTTTGTCTACAGCATCAGTATTTCATCCTCTACTGGGCCATCACCTGCCACAACACTTGTATTTCTGATTCATGTAGAGTATTTATCATTCACTTGAGGGTGGTGAGACACTTCAAGAGGTTGCCCAGAGATCCTGTGGATGCCCCATCCCTGGCAGCATTCAAGCCAGGTTTAATGGGGTCCTGAACAACCTGATCTAGCAGGTAGCACCCCTGTCCATGGTGCTATGTTCCAAGAACCCGATGATCTTTAAGGTCCCTTCCAACACAAACCATTCTATGATAATGTGTAAGAACACTGTAAAGCCATGTAGATCTTACTTAAGTTTAATGAATATCTTACAACTTGAGTTTGCCTTTAATCAAGAAAATACATTGGTTTACCTGGTTTGAAAATGAATTTTTTTTAACCTGGCAGGCTGCAGCCTCTGAAGTCATATTTGATTAAATATTATCATTTAGCTGTTTCTCTGAACTTAGACCTACCATGGTGCTTAAATGCTGCACACCCATGCAAGTAATTGAACTCAAGGAATGAATCTGTACATTTCTGTGACTGGAGCCTAACCTTGTTTAAAAAATCCCAGCACTAACAGGTTAATTTCTGACTTCAAAAGCAAGGATTTCTAGGCATGATCTGCTACACACAGCCATGCCAATTAGAAAGAAGGTAATAGGACGGTTGCCACAAATATACAAATTAAATAAAAACCTGAATCAACTACATGCAGGCTCCACCAGGCTGGAGCTGAGCCAAAAGATTATCCATCCTTTCTGTTACACATGGATTCTCTGAGGATCGGCATCTGGAACACTGTGTGCCCGTCGGTGTTCACCTGTGGTTAAAGATAACGAATTCAGACACAATCACACCCAAAAGTGAACATAAAGGAGCTGCATGAAGGACAGCACGCACCGTACAGCACGACCTCGACCCAATACTGAAATGAGAGGCAGTGCCACAAAACTGAAATCTGATAAGTTTGCCCAAATGGCGTAGTTATATCAAGCAGCTAGCGATAAACGTGAAATTGTCTATGGACAGTTGTTACACGCCCATGACACTGCACTTGCACTACCTTGTGCAGTTTTACCTGGCTTAACTACAAGCCAAGTAACAAGTTGCTCCAGTGCTTCCTCAGCCCCCCACAGCGGTGCGGAAGGAAACACGGGGCACGGGCGATTTACGGCCGTGGCTTCCCCGGCCGCCGCGCAGCCCCCCGGACAGCCGTGCCAGAGCCCCGGGGAGCGGGACCCCTCAGCCCCGGGGCAGCGGCTCCCCCCGCCGGCCCGGCTCCCCTCACGCCCGGCTCCCCTCACCGCTCAGGGGCGGCCGCCACCAGCTCTGGGAGCCGGCCGGCCCCGCGGCCCCTCACACCCCCTCACCTCTGCTGCCCTCCTTCTCCTTCCTGCGCGCTCCCGCGGCGGCCCCGGCCCGGACTACGAGCCCCGTGGTGCCCGGCGGCGGCGCGGCTGCGCGGCGGGCCGGGGGCGGCGGCGGAAGCGGCGCTGGGCCCGCCC
>VYXF01002475.1:240925-273372 GCA_013397295.1 Polioptila caerulea | reverse complement strand
CCCCGCCTGCCCTTTTAGGGCTCGTTCCGGAAAATTTTTTAAAGGTTCGGAAAAGCAGAGGAGGTCCCGGGGCCGCCCCGCCAGACCCCGCTCACTTTCTCAGCAGTGTGTAACCGCAAACCGGCGGCGGGTCAGGAAACAGCCGCATTCACGGAATAGAGCGTCTCCTTTCTCAAAGAAAAAAAAAATATATTTTTTTTTTCTGAATTACGGGTGGAAAGAGCCGCCGAACAGAGCGACTCGGCGGCGCTGCTTGTTTTGGAAAGTGTCTGATCTATATATACCGTCGCGAAAACGGAACCGCCTGCTCCGCCGTCGCTCGGTTGTTATTGTATCGACGGGCACAGGCGAGGACGGGACGGGGAGGGGCGCCGGGGGGACAGGAGTGCTCCCCCGCCGCCCCACCTCGTTCCATTCTGACCCTACCGCTCCCGCTTTGCTCAGTTCAACCTCTTGCTCCCGCAGTTTCCATCCTCAGTAACATTTCCACTGTCGTTTTTGCTTTATTTCTCCATGATCTCCTCCATAACGAGGGTATCAAACCAGAGTGCTTAAATTCTGGCTTCTTTTTTTTTTTTTTTATCCGAAGTACTAAAAATAACCTCCCTTGTGCCTCCCTTCCCAGGAGAAACCAATCTTTCATACACTGCTCCCAAGCTTAGAGCTTGCAGCCCCTACAACTTCTTGCTGATGAGGGTGTCAGATGTAATTATTTTTGAAAGCTGTATACCATGTCACTAATTTCTTTACTTGGGGATATTTCATCTCATGGCTGTTTATTACTGCATTTCGGAAAGCAACTCTCACATATGGTCTGTAGCATGCGAGGCCCCTTTTCAATAGTCTGCAGTGAAAAAAACAACCCATTGACAACCCAAGCAGCAGCAAGACATGGCAACATATGAGAGATATTATGACAGTGCAGTCTCGTTCCAAAGCAACAAGCCAGAGAATACATAGGAAGGCTAAAAACTCTTCACTTTCATTTTTAACTGCAGATACCAACATTTACAGGTCTAATGCATTGCAGCCTGTGCCATGGAAGAAGGGTGTGCTCGGGCATCCCTGTGGTGCATGAACTTACCTCTGCCCTGGCTCCCAAGCACTGTGAGTGTCTCTCAGAACCGTCTTTATCCATGCCACACCTCACACCCCAGCTGAGAAAGGCTCCTTCAGTTCCTCCACTCCACTGCCTTTGGTGATGCTCCAGGTTCAGTACTTGTCCAGGCACCACTTGTCCAGGCTAGACAGCAGCATCCCTGGAAAAGTAAAGGATTTCCGGGCATTTGCTAAGGAATAGTAGGCGTAAACCTAGATATTTGCTTTGATGGGAGATCAGGGAAGTGTGCACAGTAATTAGTAAATATGTAACAGTGGTTTTTAACATAGATTTTTGTTACCAGTCCTTTCTAGCACGTAATGTACAGCCAATACAGTTTGACATATGAGATTTAGTTGAAAGCAAGCTTTCAGTGGGATTCGAGATATTTTCATTTAAAAAACCATCTCAATTTAAAAGTTAAATTTAAAGTGTGACAGAGAGACAGGTTCTGGGAAAATTGACTGAGAAGTAGGAGCAATTGTATTGTACCTTTCCGTTACAGCTGAGCTATAATTGGTCTAATTGCTACTATGAAAGAAAATATTGGAATCTGTTGTGCAGTGGGGTGAGTTACTTTACATGAATTTGAGAAACAGTAACTCTAAGTGCAGTATCCTCCTTACTGCAAGACATTGCAGATATCTCAGATTCAGGGCTTATGGATATTCTACATCATCTTGTATTTATTCAAAATACCACATACCCACTGATGACACTAAATCACAATGCACACAGAAAAAAAGGAGAACCAAGGTTTCACACCCCACCTTAAGCCCCCCATGAATCAACTCCAGCTTTGAACTAACTTGGATAATTTAATGTTTTTCCACTATGGAAAGGGATTCAATTAAAGACCAACTAAAATAAAATTTAACTTCACTTGTGGAATACTACTGTAGTTGACTTAGTTGGTTAATTTTAAAAGGTTTCTTAAGAATGGAATAAATTGTGTCTGATTTCCAGCCTTTCCAGGGACAATCAAATCACTCGACATCTTTCAATGGGGGCTTTGTCTCAGTGGCAGCAGGATCTGGTGTGGGGCAAGATGGAAGCACCCTTAACGCTCACTTTCAGGAAGTTATTGACAGATGAAACTCAAATGTTTCTGGGCCCTTTTCAGATACCCTTGCTGTATTGCTTTGCATGTGCTTTGCACCTTTGATTGCCATTGAGCTGATTACAGCAGACTCTGAGAGCTGGACTGTCCAGCTCACACTGACATCAATGGCCCTTACATGCAGAAATATCCTACTGATTTCTGGTTCCTATAAACCACGTGGTTTCATATGACAGACAGACTCTGGGTGCAAATTGCCAAATCCCCGATCACACCCAGAGCCTCGAATATGCATAACCTCTTACTGGATATAGCAGTGATTGAGGAGGGGTCAGAGCTGAAAGGCAGAATTTCTCTCCTATTCCCAACTTCTTTGAAACTGGGCCCCTTTGGATCTACTGTATTTGCTCTTTTAACAAGCTGCTAGCTGACATTGCACTGGGGATATATTTTCCTGCAGTCATTCTCTACCACCAGTACCTGAGACAGGAGTTGTAGAAATAAAATCATCTTTGCCTCCACACCTGAGTTGAGAGTGGCTGAGGAAGAAAAGGCAGATTATCATCTGTAGAGCTGGCAAACACATTTAACCAGTTTAACATCACACATTTGAGTCATCTCTCCAGGGGGTTACTATGCTTTTGCAGCAAAACTCACCCGACCTCCCGAGCTAACAGCAGCACTGTTAGTAGGCCTGCATGGCAAACACACCCTGCCCCTTCCACTCTGCATCCTGCTGCTTTCAGGAGGGCTAAGGTGTTCCCAGCTCAGCAGGTATCCTAGGGAGTAGGAACTCATTGGGGAACAGGGAGTTGTTTACAGACTGGAGATGAATGACCCTGACAACAGCAGAGAATGTCTGTCCTAACTCTGGGCTAGATTAATGTTGGAGTTGGTGGGTTTTTAATGTTTCACGTAAAAGAGAGAATCTTCTCTCCATAGCTGGATTTCAGAGTTTCCTAAATTTGCCCTTTTTCACAGAGGGTAGAAAGATTTGTCATGTCCTCACAGGAAGAAATGCTTGTTTACTATTTCACCTTCTGTTTTGGCCAGGGGTGTCTGCTGGATTCCCAGGCAGCTGGCAAAAGCCACTTCCCTTCAGTCTGCCCTGCCTGCCCCTCAAGGGCCTGATATAGGCTCTTAGTCTGCACTGACCAGTCACCAAAACCTGGACTCCAGCCAGGGAAACCTGCTGTAAACATGGACCTACAGAAAACATCTGGCTGACTGCTGGCAAGCCAGGGGAAGGGGGTGGTTAAGGAGCAGAGAAGGCATCTCAGTCTGCCCTTAATTGCAGTACCTTGAAACCACTCTGTGGTTTTCAGCCAAGCCTGCTTGTTGTCTTAGGATGAATGCCTGTAAATTTGAAATAAGTAAATAACTTTATTGGGAGAACTTGGCTAAGGATAGCAGTAACGGCATTCTGAAGGGCTATTTAAATTTCAATAACTTTTTCTAATTCGGGCTGTAGGAATTAAATAAACCCATGTGAAATCAATGAACTACTCGTTTAAGTTTGTGTGGCTGTGAACAAGTATGGGTGACAGAGAAAACTTCCAGTCAAATACAAGCAACAACAAAGTTGTTTGCTCAAAACTTATTCTCGTTATTAAACACGTGGAACGTTCCCCGGATGTTCCTGTGCACTGTGTCTAGCATACACATAAAACCCGTAGTCCTACTTCCCCTCATCCCCTGAGTTTCCCACGGAACACCCGAGGGAAGGGATGTTCCCGCCGCCGGCGGGAGGGGAGCGGGGAGCGTGCGGGCTCCACTGCCCTCTCCTGGGGAAAGGCGCTCCCGGAGCCAGCGAGGACGCAGCAGCCGAGCAAAGAGCGATGCGCTGGGCTGGGTTCTGCCGCTGTCTCACTGGATAACAGCACCCCTAAAGGTTTTCATCACCGCCCTGCGAGGCTAGAGAGACTACAGCCCTGTTGAGTCAGAGATCCTGGCCACAGCCTGTGACCCCCGCAGCCCCAACAGTGTCGGTGGGCGATCGTGTACTGCAGTGAAGTGAGAGCCAGCCACAGAGGGGCATCCCTGCTGAAACGCTGAAATATCAGCTCTGCATGCTGCTTGCTGGGGGAACAAAGAAAAGAAGAGGGAACAAAAATAGGAGAGAAAAAAAAGTTGCTTCTCAACTGTGAAAATTACTGGGATACACATGTCATTCATGAGACAAGACTCAAAATAATGACAACTTTGTTTCTAAATAGTGATAGTCTGCCTGCAAAGCTTTACTTTCCAGTCCTTTCTTCTGAAACGAATTTCACTTACTCTTGTATTTCCTGCTCTAACATGCCTCCTGTGTTTTGTGCAAATACTGCCTTGTCCCATGGCTGGGCCTTCAGTCCAGAGAGAGACTAATCAAGCACATGCCTTCATGATGCAAGTGGCCTTCTTCCTTGAAGGACTGAAATAAATGAAGTATAACGAGAGTCACATTTTCAGTTCTCTTGGTCCCATTACCGAGTGTTTGAGTGCTTAGAAAGCCTGTCAAAAGGGTTTCTGGACAGACTCAGTTTATGGGAAGCAGTGCCTTCAGAACTGGGCATAGCTCTTTATCCTAAGGTGACGAGTAAAGTCAGGTATAATATCTCTCTCCAGCAAACCAGGAGGGAAAGCAAACCTCTATCACCATTTTCCAAGCAGTCTTCTCTTGAGAAGAGGTGGAGAAGAGCTCTGTGGGGCGTTTCCCAGAAACTTCCCATCCCTCCAGGGAAGCTGAAGCCACTTATAGGAGTTTTAATTTGCCAAGCACTCGTTTGCATTTGCTCTATGTGCCACTTCTCAGAACCTGTTTCCATTTATGTCTCATTTCTCTGTGTTTTGGTCTTAAAGAAGTCTGCCTTTGGCCTTGAAAACCCTCAGCTCTTTGCTCTGGGTAATTCAACCTGTGTGGTTCTGGCTTTTCCTTAGTTTTTATCAGCATTTATTTTCTGCTCCTGAGGGTATGTCTACTTGCTCCAGTTTCACCAGAAGACCATCTTGACTGTGAATTCTTTAGGACAAGGGGATTAAGATTCATTTTCAGAATAGGTTATGCAATGGATGGCTTTCTGTCAGGAACTGACAGCAAGCTTTTTTGCAGCAGAGAATTAAATAAACAAACAAACACCTACCCCCCATGCCCCTCCAAGAGATTAAAATAAGCAACATGTTTTGCTTTAAAATTTCTAGGGCCAGATTTTTAAGTGGTATAAGTTAACTTGAGTTTTCTGATCATGGATGCCTACAATCTGAGTGTCCAAAAAATTGGACATGATTATATTGACAGTTTTGTTGCTTTTCAAGGCTAAAACTCCAGGTTCTCCTAAGGGCAGGCAGAGAAAATGGGATTAATCCTTTTAATCCCTTATTTGGGCTGCTTCCACCTATTTCACAGAAGTTTGTTTCTTTGTTTTCTCTGCTATGATGTATTATCCTTGTTCTTTCACCTCCCTTCTCATTCATGTCTCTGTCTTTACTCCATTGTCCAATCTTTTCAGCTCTCTTTTCCCTCTTCCTCCTCCTGTCTTTCCTCTTCCTTGGTAGTTCCTTTCCTTCCCCCTTATCTAAGCAATTGCTGCCAACATCTATATTTGGAATAGAGTGGGAACAAGCTATTCTTGTGACTTTACTTTGAAATAACTGAGAAGAGCAGATGATTTTCTTTGAATAAATAGAGGATACATTGAGAAGACAGGCTAGTAGAGTCAAAACAACATCATTAGGGAATACCTGCCCAGCAGGTTCATTTTTCCCAACTCTCAGAATAACTTAATCAGGTGTTAGTTCTTGTTTGCTCTGTTTTAGCTTTAAACCCTCCTTTTGTGCACAGTTCCTCTCTCCAGGTTAGTAACCCGAGGTGCTAAGAGAGACGTCGCTCATCACCACAATGTCTGGGCTCTCAGACATCAAGGGGAATGACTGCCACCTAAAATCTCAGATGCCAAAATTAGATGAACCTGGTTATATATTTGTTTAACACATGAACTCAGTGCCATTGCATCTTCTGGTGTAGTCACAGGGTACTATTATAGAGTCCCACTTATATGGGCTAACACAGAAACATGGTGGGAAGAACAATTTCCTATCGAGCAATGTGATTTCTTCATGTCTTCTCACATTAACTCCTTCTCATCACCAACTGTTCCTCATTTCCCCTGCCATTTAAACTTCTGTAAGCAACACATTAACAAAGCCAGCAAGAAACAGAGCTACCCAAACAGGACAGCACAGAACGTATTTCTCCCTATCTTCCATATTTCTGTGTTTATACAATTAACTCCCACACTGGCAGATCAAACAAGAAATTTGGCCAAATAAGAAATTCAGCATCATGGCTTAGTATTGTGTGCCTGTGCCATAGGAAGACCCAAGTCTATTTGTCTACTCCCAAGTGAAGCTGGTTCTATTAAAACCCTACTCCTGGAATGTGTTTGTGTGTCAAACAGCTTCACACAGGGGAAGGTGCATGAAATTACAGGCAAAAAGGTGCAAAGACAAGATCCTTCTTTACAAGTTAAGCATTCAAAGGAGAGATTGCTATTAATGTTAGACCAGAAACTAGAAGGAAGTAATTCTTCTACCCATTGAAGGTTTTGTGGCATTTTATAAATGTTCCAGCTAACAGAAATGGTCATTCTGACACAGTACTTCAACAGTTGTGTCTGCAATAATTGTTAATAAGCTCAGTTTGCCTACAGAATATAAGTCAATGCCAGTATCTTAGGAGGGAAAGGCTGACAGAATTCTAATGCTTTTCTATCAGACTAATATAAAAACAAATCAGTCTTCAAGCAAAGAGATTCTTTTCCATGTTCACACTACTACTACTGCCACCACACTGCAGATCGTGAATGTGCAGTGTAGATCAACAACAAACAGCCTAAGCAAAAGGAAAAATGAATGACCCAGGCTAAGAAGCAACATCTACTTTCAGCATTAGCAGCAATTCCCAGGAGAGATTGCCAAGTGTCCCTGGGCTTCTGTCCCTTAAAACTGAGCACAAGGGAATTTTCTGCATGCAGACAAAACAGTATAAGAACATTTCATACTGAATTAAGTACGTGTGCAATGGTTAAGTACATTTCATCAGTATCAGATGAGTTTTGGTGATTTTGTGCTGCCATAGAAAGAACATATATTTTATTTATGTGTTCCCAACTCGAGGACAGCAGGCAAGTGAGCTTTGGCATATTTAGAGAGCACTGCTAAAAATGGTGAACTCAGAGTACCTTCCCCTGTTACCTCTCATCCCCTGTCCCATCCCTGTCTTGCTGGCAACTTGCAGCTTTCCTCTCAGTACCCTTGATTCCACATGCTCAGTGCAGCTGAATAAAAACTGCAAAGAGCATCTGAAAAATAATCTTTAGTTTAAGGCTCACTTGGCATTAAGGGCACAGTCCTGGGCCAGTTTACTGAAGAGGCAGTTAGCCCACAGCTGTATGGCCACTGACAAATCTTCATTCACTGGCCCAGGGCCCAGAAACTGCCTCACAGGCTCTCAGGAGTGCCAATGTGTGTTTGGTTTTATTATCAAGCAGATGTAGTTGTGACCATGGCTTGGTTGTACCTAAGCCATAACCAAACCCCACTGAGATGTGTACCACATACTCCCTGGTCTGGACAAGCTGAGAAAATGGGCATTTTCTGAGCCTTCCTACCACCACTGAGAATGGAGGTAGTCCTTGTCCATGGTGTGTCATGTGCTGGATTCAGTCCTCTTTTCTGCCCAAAATCATCTTGGCCCATTTCTTTGCTCTTCCAGGATAGCACCCAAAACCATGCTGCAGAGTCGCTCTCTGTGCCTCCCTGTGTCTTTATGATTAAGGCTTTGGGTTTTCTGTGGAGTGAGCCAGCTGGACTGCCTTCATATTGGGGGTCAGGGTACCTGCCTGGAGAAGAGCTGAGATCCAACAGGAAGACAGAGCTGGTGTTCCAATTTCTGCACTCTAGTGTCATGCAGGTTGCAAGGAGCGAACAGGCTGTGCGTCTGTGGAAAGGCAAATGAGAAAACTCTCAAGTGCTGCATCACAAGCAGTTAAAACCACAAGCTGCAAGTACTTTCCAGGCATCCAAGGATGGACAATCACTGTTGCCATACCCCAGCCCCCTCCCTCAAAAGGACAAGGGAAAAGAAGGAGAGCAGGAAAGAGCTGCTCCATACAGGTGATGTTTTTCACCTTATCTCATAAGCAGTATCAAAGAACAGGAATTATTCACCCTGGGATGTACAACAGAATCTCCTTAAAGCTTGGCTCAACAGCCACAGAATCGCTAAATCATCTAGGTTGGAAAGACCTTGGAGCTGATTAAGTGCAACCTATGATCATAACCACATCATATTGCATGCTGTGATTCAGGACAGTGCTTGTGCTGGAGCACATTAAAAACACCAACTCTGCCACATGCCTGGACAGCCTGACCAGGGCTGCCATGGACTTTGCAGACTTTTTGATAAGCACAATTATTGAAACACAATTTAAAGTTGACAACATGTCTAAAAACACACACAATGTCAGAGGAGGAATGAAGAGTTGCTTCCCCCTCCTTCCCCAATCTCATTACAGGCTAAGGAAAAATAATGTATGGAGAATAATACTTCACCATCTAAAGAGTTTTTCTGGTTTCTAAATCTAGTGAAGAGTCATTGTATATTTTGACAGAAAAATGGATCAAAATAATAAAGTGAATACAAAATTATATTGCTGTCAATAATTTAATTTACACAAAATAGCACTGTGACATGGTAATTGTTATATATGATGCAGCATTCAGTATAATATTTGGAGAATGCATTATAGAAAGTCAACATTTAACTACTAAAATCAACTTACATAATCAAAGCTGTCAGAGAATCTTTACAGTTTTATATTAATTTGAATGTAATTTACTATAGAGGTGTCATTCTTAGAGGTGCTTACAATAGTTAATGATCTCTGCATTTCCATTATAAAATCCTATTTTCAAAGGTTTATCACTTGGTCTTAAGAACTCTGAGCCCCCCGGCACATTTTCCTTTCCCTTACAAAAACTGTGTTAGACAGTTTAAACTTTTCTCTCAGAGCAGATAGTGTGGTTGCTTTCCAAATTTATTTTGAGGATTTACAAACTTGCTGCTTGCCACCCCAGTATCTCAGAAAAAGAAAGGTTCTTTACAGAAGAAGTCATTACAATTACATTTTCTTCTTCCATTTCCCTGAGCGTGTTACCCCTCAGACCATTCTTCTCGCTGAAACATTGAAGTATCTTCCAATATTGCATTCAAACCATCTCCATCATTCCTTCCCTCTTTCCTGATTTGCTGCCATTAAGCTTTCTTCCAGGTCCTTTTCCTCATCTCAGACTTTGACTCCCAGCTCTCTTCTGTGTCTTCTCACAGATGTCCACATGGATGCTGGCAACTGCCACTTCCACCGTGTCCATCTGTCCGTCCAGGGGCTCTCCTGGCTGCAGGCACTCAGCCTCTCACCTTTATTCAAGCTGCAACCCTGATTCACTTTCCCAGCTCATTATGAGTCCAACAATTAGTTTGGCTCTAGCAAGTACATTTCTCTCCCTCATCTTTCAGGCTTGATTCCTATCAGACATCAACCCACCCAGACCTGCTCTGTTGGTCAGTTGGTGACTTCCAGTTTGCCAGCCAAAGGAACTCTGCAGCCCTGAGGCATCCAAGCTGTTTCCCCCTGCCCCAGGCTTTCTGCCCAGGGGGTAGGACACTGCAAATCAACTGCCCACAAATAGCTTGTACAGGTCATCTCCAAAACCAGAATTTGAAAGGCAAATTGTCAACATAAAGCTGTTACCCATAATAAAACTAAAACAAATAATTATCTTACTTTGGTAGACCTGCTCCATTTCATGGTCTAGTTTTGCCAAATCCTGCTCAAATTCACTGATTTTTCATTCATGTCACCTAGCTGTCATAGACACCCTAGCTTTCTGTAACCTCAGTATTATTAGACCAGACATGTTTGAGCCAACACTCACAACTGCATCCAAAATCTAAATTGTTATTACTGTGAAAACATTTAGGTTTACACAGACATGGTTTTGTCACTTATCCAAGATCTCTTTATTTTCTCTACAAGGAGAAGAGCTTTTTAAAATATTTGGGATGTTCTATTCTAGCCATTCAGCCTTTTTGTGGCCCCTTTTATCCATTGCCAGCACTTAGCCAAAACACTTCCTTCCCTTTTTCCATCATTGTCATTTCCGTGTTTGAAAAGAATGAATATATTACTTTCTAATAATTCAGTGATGGAATAACATGGAAATCTCCTTTCCATTACACACACTGAGAACAAGATTTGCAGTTTTGGAAAAAAAAAAAATCTGTTGCTTACCTATCACATTATTGGAGGTGGAAAGAGAAATTGTTTCATAGCTGTCATGCTGTGATGATGGACTTGATTCAAGGGAAATGTGCTCATATGTTGACTGGATAGCACTGGTGACTGACTCAGCAAGATAGTTTAACTTGGACAGATAACAATGATAACACTCAGAGTATTCTATGAAGTTTGTTTCATTCACAATTTTTTTTCACAATTTTTTCTTTTTACAAAGAAACTCTAGAAATTACTTTTATTTTTCCCAGTGGATATCCAGCTGGACACAAGAAGAATGAGTGTCTGAATAAATTATATTTTACAGAGGCATTTGACACTCTTCCGATTTTTCTTCAGGTTTTGGAAAAGAAAACCCTAGAAGACTGACAATAGCATGGACTACTAGCTGAAAGCTCTGGATGTTATTTCATAATTCTTTGTGTTGAGGCAACAGAACTGGAAGGTGAAACTTTAATACTGTCAGAAAAGTCAGCGACTGTATGGATCTCTTCTCTGCGGGATGAATGGGACCTGACAAACACAGGAGCTTAGAGGATGATCTTCCAGACTGGATGATAATTCTTCCATTTTCACTGTCCCTCAGAAGAATCTACCAAACCAGTTTATCTCCATTCAATATTTTTACGCCTTGAATTTCAATGAAGAGGCTTTCCTCTGATGTAGGTAGTTTGTTACTAAATGCCTGCTCTCCCGAGGTTGACGCCCACTTCATTCAAGTATTCCTGGTGCAGTGGGGATGTTAGTGGCTACTGGCTTGCAGCCAACATCCCACACGTTTCCTCCGCAGCAAAAATGCCTTAATTCTGACCCACTGCCTTTCAAGTAGATAGTGAAAGAAAAATCAGTCACAAAGAGCTTTGCTTTTATCTGCATTTCCCCTTCAGAAGGATCTGAAAAAAACCCAAAAAACAGATATTGTTCTTTTCTTTTTCAAGGTCCATGACCAGCAAGAGTGAGGCTTGGTGCTGCTGTCAGAGCTTGAGCCCCAAAAGAAGCTAAAGGCACTCAGTGTGTTTCTAGATTTGGGTAAAGGAGTTTTAAGCAGAGTAACTGCTGAGGAGCTGGATCAGTGCCTGCCATTGCGCCAGGGGCTGCACCCAGCACCTCTCCTGCTCAGCAGCTCTCCTGAGCACCATTCCTTCTCAATCTGTCACCTGCTGTGGGAGCTTGTGTTTCTCAGGCAGGGCACTAAAAAAAGATCAGAAGGGACAGTAGTTTTTGGCTCTCAGCTGAAGCTTTCCATCCTCATCACAGACAGGTTCACAATTTTTTCTTTTACATGAAGCTGGGGCAGTGTGTGCCAGGCCCAGCATGTGAATGGGCAAGAGGAATTTGTACTTGCTCACAAACTGGGCACGCTGCAGGCCTGGCATGGCCACCACCAGTGGCTTTGAGATGTGACCAGTTATGAAACACACACAGATTCTTAGACCCACAACAGCCAAACACACGGTTTTAAAAATGGTTTTAAAACCAGTGCACAAAAAATGGGATCTAGTGAAACAGAGCTGTCCATTTCCTATTGTCCATTGAACATAACCCTAAGGGAAAACAATACAAACAGGTCTTATATTTGAAAATCTGACTAAACAGAGGTAAGGAGAGGTCCAGCAATGCTCACAGGGGAATGTGGCGCCCAAAATTACAACACGAAGAGCGCTGGAATCAGAAAGCAGAGAGAAAAAGGTTTGCAAACCCTCGAGTTAGTTTCCAATGGTGTTGTCAGGATGTAAGAAAGATAAACTGCTCTCCAATTTAATGTTATGTAGTGAGAAATATCTGAGGGAAGACATTAGGAAATAGATATAAATCAAAAAGGTATCAGGAAAGAAAACCCTGAAGACAATTAAAATCTGGGAAAAATCACCAAGTGGAAGGTAGATGGCCAAATCTTGTGATACAGAGAGAAAGATAATCTACTTGGTTCAAAAGAACAAGAAAGTCTGGATGGCTAGAAATAAGAGAGATAATTAAATGGAATGAAAGGAACTAATTAAAGAAATCAGTAATGCTGACCTTGCATAAATAAAGTTTCAAAGATTGCATACATGCTAATTTGAGGAGCAGGATGGCTAAAAGTATGGAGACAATTAAAAATATTCACTCCTCTATACCAGGGATAATGGTAGAATTTGAATGGAGATTAAATGTATTTGGTACTGTTCCAGCAGATTATGATCTTGGAAGAATAACGTGGAAACAGATGTGGCAAGATACTGAATTTAAGGAGAGTTGCAAAATGTACAGATGAACCCAAGGAACAAAACTAAACCAGTAAAATGAGCATAGGTTAAAACACAACAGAAAACTGACAGCAGGAATAATTTCCGAAGAAAACCTAGGACAGGTAAATTGGATGAAACAGAGGAAAGGCTGGCAGCCAGCATCGCCCTGACACTTGCATTACATCTCACTTCCAAACACAGAGCCCAATCTGGGTGAAGGCAAGAGGCAGAATATGCTCTTTATAGGGGAAAAAAGGCTTCTTTCTTTTGTAAGTTCCTGTGTCAGTAGCCATTTTGTGTGGCTGCCAATCATGGCATATCAACTGAAAAGCCAGATCATTTTCTAAAGCATCTACCTTCCCAGAGAAAGATTTTCAAGTTAACTGTGTACGATCCAGCTGCTGCTTTTAATCTTTCCCTGACAACAGTAGTTGTTTTATTACTTTGACAGTCATTTTCAGCCCATGAATGGCACCACAGTCCTTGTAAGATAGGAAAACTCTTTTGATCTATAATTTCATAAGGTTTAGCAATGGACAAAGGATTTTTCTGGTATACTTGATCACAGACTTGCTGAAGTTTAGGCCTAGAGCCATTAAGAAAGCACTGAGCAACCCTTTTGGAGATACACAAAAATCTTTCACAATTCATCACAATTTTTGATGAACAATGACTGCCAGAAAAAAACCCAAACCAGCAACTTATTATAAAAATCCTGCCTATTAATATAAAATCAAAACCCAGATTACTCCTGAAATAACTTTTATACATTGCCACAATCACTTTAAACTGCCATACTGTTTTAATATAGTATGATCCATAGGACAGAAAATATGGATGCAATATAGACATAAGTGCAAAAAAGAAAGGTGTTTCAAGCTGTCTGTAATAGCTAAGGGAAACTGGGAGAAAACTCAGGCAGACAGAGTAGTTTTCCAGCATAATGACTTGTTCTCTGCTCTACAACTAAGAACTGTATATTTTGTGCAATCTTAAATAATTTATAAACTCTAAAAGAAAATATATTTCCAAACAAGACTAGAAGGCCATTCAACAACCATTCAGAGTGAAAAAGTAATTGAAAATTTAAAAATCTGTAATTTTTATTAGTGCAGTCTGCAGTACTTTGAGCACTTATACATGTGTTAAACTTCTCACACATGTGCATCCCATTTTCTTGTCCTATTCCTGTTGGAACCCATTCTGCTTTTCTTTATGTATAAGGAATTAAACAGAGAGTGTTTCTGATATTCTGAAGTGTAAGGGCAGTGTTTCCAGGAGAGCTATTCATTTAGCAGCAGTCAGCTGAATCCGTAGCTACCTGTGGGGAATATTTAGATAAGGTGCTGCATTGAAGTCTAACTCTTTGAATTCCATCCTCCGAAAATTCTATGTCCATTGGCATAGCCAATTTCCATAAAGACATTCCTTTCTAAAAATCCACACCACACCAGGCTTAAAATTTAAAGAGTAAAAAGAAACAAATCTCTTTTTTGCTGGGTGCAGTTAGAAATCGGTCACCTTGATACTTAGATTGATCAGAAGGAAATTAAGGAGGATTAAAGGATAAACAGGAGGTACTCTTCCACTCCCTGCACTATTCAATTGTTGACATCTATAGTATTTCTTCAATAAGTACATTTCAGTTGACAAAAACATTGGATTTCATACCTTTTGCCAGTCAGTTTCTGTTTATAATCTCTTGAAATTTCCACAGAATTCTCCAAAATTACATTTTCTGGCAAAGTACCAGCATGACTCCTACAGTCTAAAATTCAAACACAAATAACTTTGCCTCAGTATTTTCAGATAAACCACTTAGTTTGGTTCCATTAAATTATTTTAACAAACCATGGAGATGCCTCTGTGTAATTATTTTTTTAAACCCATAAGTTTCTCACAATTAGCTAAAACTGACCCTAGTGTCACTGACCTCAAGAAATCAGCTCTCAGTGCAAGCAGGGATCTTAACTTCCATTTATCTAGTTTTTCAGATCTCCAAATGAAAGGCTCTTTAAAGGGTTATCTTTCTCTAAACACTTAAATTTGTATTTTTAGCACCCACTGTTTTGGAATAAGGCACAGCTCTGAGCTTTGCATATGCAAGATTTTTCTTTCCATTCTTTCCTTCAGATTAGGAAGACTCAGAGGAAAGAATTTGGCCACTGTTGTTTGCTAATTATGTTAAGAAGTGCCTTCAGTACATCAACCTCTTGCATCAGACCATGCTTGGAATTACAACTTTCTCAGCATTTGCTCACTCAGTCTTGAGTAAGTGAATTATTCCCAGCTGTTGTCAATTCTTGGACTTTCCTTTTGAGACCTCAGTCCACTACAGTGGGAAGGATAGACTCACTGCAGGAAACATGTTTCTGCATCCTTCCTGCCACATCTTGCAAAATGCTTAAGACATTGTGCAACAAAAATGAATGAAAATTTGAAAGCCTGAGCAGAGCTGTGCTCTGATAATCCATGCAAACTCCAGTTCATGTGGGTGTCACCTCTAAGTACTGTAAATAACTCAGAAGAGATCTGTCTGGCTCCAAGCCCTGCTGAAGGCAGGAGCAGTTCCCCCTCACCCTGAGGTGCAGGGGTTGACTGCTCCCAGCGCAGCAGTACCTGGGGGGTTTCTCCTGCTCCAGACTGCCATGGTGCAGCTGACAAGCAGATCACTGCAAGCACAAGGCAGCAGCTCTACAAGCCTGCAGGAACTTTGTGCAAATGGGACTGGTTATGTTTCAGGGGGTGCAGAGTACCACACCAGGACCATTTTGGTGTCTGTAGTCATGTTTATTTAACTGATGATCTATGTCTGCAAAAGCGTCAACTTCCCAACAAATTATTCATCAAAAGCTTAGCTCCATGCTTTCTGTTTCCAGCACTGATTTTCAGGATATTCTAGCTAATAAATCTGAAGTAGACATGAATAAACAAACATGGCATTATTCTAAGCTCGTTAATTATGCATCAAGATACATGATGTTAGATGTACACACAGTACTGGGAGCTCATGAGTGTGCAAAAAAGGAAAGATTATTATCTACATGATCAGAAACCTCAATTTGCTTTAGCTTCATCTGTTTTGGATGTTTTGACTGAAAATTGTATTAATAATTTCCAAGTTGTGACTAACTGATTTAAAATATGATGTCTCCATATGATATTTCAGCATTCTGCACACTGTACCTAAGAACAATCAGACTGAAGTCTTTTTAATGAAGTCTTTCTGACTCTGTTCATTTGTAAAATACAACTATTCCCTCATCATTCTGTGTGGGATGAGAGAAATACTAAAGAGATTTTTGATTTAGAAGGGGAAGAAAGAAAGAAAAAAAGGCAAGTTTTCTTCTCAATAGCAAATAAAGGACCCAATCTCTTGGCATCAGTTCACTGACTCAAATCATCTCTTGGAGAAGGAGACAAATGTTGTCTTCTGAATTACAGTCCCAGCAGAAGCTTTTCTGCATAGCAAAGCAAATCAGAAACATAAGGCCCTCATTAGCAGAAGCAGCTTTTTCAGTAACAGAATAGTGACTGGGAAATCATCTGATTCCTGGACATCCAGTATTTCAGCCACCAGCCCCAAAACACAAGGAACGGGGAGACCAAGGGCTCTGGCACAAAGCTGTGCTCATAAGGACTCTGCTGCAAAACCTTTTCCAGACACTTGTGGGACAGTGTTTAGGCTCAGCACCTTTAGAACTCCTCACCTTCCTTCTTGCTGTGAGGACAACTTCTGCAGCAAGCACGTTCCCACACCTCTTTCTGGGGAGGAAGGGCACTTGTGTTCTCCTGGCTTCAGTGTCTGAAGTGTCTGCCAATGCTGGCAGATGTTGGCACTGCTGTACCAAGAGGTCTGTTGCAAAATGCAGGTCGGTGTTCTCTCAGTTTCCTGATAATCCAAGAAACTGTACTGCTGAAAAGAAAAAGTTTAAATGACCAAATAATGACTTACATAGAAACAACACCCTTCTGCCTCAATTCTCTGACATTCTTCCAGCAGTCAGTGGTGGACAACACCCCTGGACAGGGTGTTGCAGCATCGTTCCAACATTTGGCATGAGCACTGTCAATTGCCCTTCCTCCCAGTTCCTATCTTTTCCCTCAAATCAGAAAATGCTTTATGTTACTGGAGACAAGGGAGTATCCTCCTCTGTTTAGAGACACTGTAAGTGTACAAAGACAAGAAGGAAGACTAAAAACTATGTCTAGTATTTGTATAGGTTGTATATACATACACACACATATATATGTATGTAATTTATATGGATCTAGCTTCTTATCCAAAATGTCTTAAATGTAAGTAAGAGAGCATTTGGATTGTGGTTTGGGGCAGGTGGTTCCTCATGCAAACATATGAGGCTGCATTACTGCTACAAATGTTTCTTTTGAGCACTTTTCACTGTAATAGTCTGAAAGTATCTGTGCAAGCCTTTTACAGATGATGTTCTGAAGCCTTAAGTTAGTTTATTAGTGTTGCTAAATCAAATGGATTGAAACAGTATCACCCCTGTTAAACCTCACCCATTTTCTATGACCAGTTCTGTAAACAGAGAAAATTATTGTCCCTGATAAACTGAGTATCAATATGAAGCAAAACCAAGTGTTCAGAAAATTTTCAGCAAATGAGGTAATATTGTGACACCTATTAAGACCTCTCAGAAAGGAGAATATATATATTGGTAACAAGCTTCCTAAGCAAGCTGGATATGTAGGGCTGATGGATTTTTATTTTTTTTTCCATCAATAAATTGTGGAGGAAATTGCAGAATTGATATTAATCTTGTCCTTTGACACTTCTTGCTGTAAGATTTCATTTCATGAATATTCCTTGAAAGAAGAGTTTTTAAAGAACTGGAATGACCTGAATTCCCAGTGGTGAAAAGTGAAGTGGGCTATATTTGGCATCACCTTTGCAGAAAGGGAACACCTCAATAAATGCTCTGCATGACCAATTCTGACAGAGGGTTGTGTATCTGCCAACACAACCTACATTTTTTACGCTATATTTTACCAGTCAGAATAAATATTATCTCTACTCATGTGACATACCTTTGATAAAGCAGAATTGGCCTGGTTGATTAGGAGTATGTGTCAAACACAGATAATGGGGGAATCCCTTTCAGCAGCAGCACAGCACCACAGCAGCCACCACAAGGCCAATTTAACGAGCCTTCTGTGTTTCAAGAGATATTAATTGCAGTCCTGTCACATAAGATACAATTCAAGATAAAATACGTAAAAAGGGTGGAAATTGGATTTCATTCCATTTTTGTCATGATTATAAATTTTCTTGCAGGACCATGAATCTTACCACTGCTGATCTGAATACCCTGGATGGCTGACACACTGCAGTAGAACAGCATTCATTGCTACGAGTTCTGTTGAACACTAGAAGAATGTCAGGTTTTCTGCTGAATCTTTCGACCCACTGTGATTTTATTCTACCCTACACAGTTTGTTTGCTTGGCAAACAAGGCAAAACAGGCATACAGGCAGCACCCACTGTTCAGCATGAGCATTGTGGCACTAAACAGGTCTCAGCCACCAAGCTGCTCATCTTCTTGAGGATTTTTCCTTGAAAATTAATTCTAACAAATACATTGTCACTTTAGTGGATGCAATGTGCTTCTGAATCAGATCTAAGTTATCTTCTAACAGTGAGTACCTTTGTGATGAAACACTGACTGCAAAATTCCAATGGCAGTATATTTAACCCTAAATATTCCCAACTTATATAAAAATGTGAGAAAGTTAGAGAAATTTAATCCTTACTTGTAATCCCAGCACGAGGCTAGAATAGCTCAATTCCTTTAAAGATACTGCAATTGCAGCTTTGCAGAGAAAATTTTTGCTAATGCAATGAACCTTAAAGCTGTTCATAATCCTAAACCTCTTTTCCTGGCAAGGCCAAGAACTCCAAAACCATCACGTGTATCACCTGTAAAAATACTGTGGTCATCAAAAGGTTGGTTTTCTTCTCATGACTGAGAAGGAAATAGGTGGAGAAAAACCACAGCTGGGCCACTTTTTCTATAAAATATGTTAATGGCATTATTTTATTTTTTCAGCAAGGAACAAGGATGCCCATAAGGACAGACTTTTGGGAATATTTAGCATTTATATAGCTCTTTACATGCTAATCTGAGAGATCACCTCAGACTGTTTAGCACATGATAAAAACACTCTAAAGCTGCTTGCTTATGAAGTCCAGGCAAGCCCAGGCTCACCAGGGCTTTGGGTGGCAAAGCCACCTACCTGAAGGGACTTTGGGTGGCACATCAGGCAGCTTGCAATAAAACTCTCATACATTGGTGCTAGCAGTAAGGTTCACCATTTTCTGCACAAAGCCTGCATATTCCAAAACCAAGGAACTGAAATTCAGCCAGGCACACACATCCCCCAGAACTGAAAGCATGGTCTGTCAGCCAAATGACACAAAACACTAAAACACGAGTTTTAAAGTCTGGTCTTACTCAGCAATATACTTGCATGTTTTTGGACACATGTCCCAATGACAGCACTTCCTAAATGCCATCCTCAAGAAGTGAGGTCTCATTTGGCCTAAAGATGCAAGTGATGTACTAACCTGGATCCTCAGAAGGATGTGGGAGTCCCAATTCATATTTTAAAAGTCCCAGATAGAGATGATCTGCACTTCAGGAACCTCAGTAACTTTACAAATCCTGTCCAAGGAGTTTAATTTGCTTCTGAAAAGAGGTGATTTAAAGATTATAAATATACAATTGACAGTGGTAGAACCTCAGTGTGTAATCCTGCTGGGCCAGAAAGCAAGTCTGACACTAGAATGAGCAGCTCTTTGCTGCTTGTATGGAAATGCTGGGATCATTCCAGGTGACCCTGTGCAAAGATAAAAGGACCAACGGGGGTTTTGTGTGCACTACTTTCTGATTGTTAGAAAAAACCCAAAATACACAGCTGTGAGAAAATTACCTGGCAAAATTGTTGAATAATCATGATTTGGGGGGGAGGGTTGTTGATGTTTTCTAATATTTCCTTTAATAACAAATATTGATATGGTAGGACAGTGCAATATTATTTCATAGTATGCACCCTGAAATAGCCTGAGATTATTCAGTTCATTTTTCTCAAAACTACCATGTATATATAAGCTACTTAATTAAATACAGGAAGTTCTATTCTAGCAACCCCCTTCCACTTTCTGAACATGAAAGAGTACACTGGAATATTGATAGCCCATGCAATATTTTCAATATATTTAAATATATACAAATATATATAAATATTAAAAATATATATAAATATATGGAAAATATATTAGTTTGCATTAATGACCGGGAGTCATCAAGAAAAAGAAAAATTAAATATATATAATTATATGAGCTAATTTCGATTCTCTTTTGTACTGTCACATCATGAGCAAGTAAGAGCCCCACGTGTGTGAAAGCAGCATTTGCTATCCCTTGCAGGGAGATCACTCACCCCCGCCCGAGCTGGGATGGGCTCTTTGCTGTGACCTTTGTGAAGCCGCCCCCGCTGCCCCACTGCAGTTAACACGTTCTGAAGACCCTCCTTTGTCTCTGTGCCTCTGCTCACATACTGGCAGCGGGCTCTGCTACGGTGGCATTAATTAAACAAACTGCTCCAAGCTTTAATCTTTTATACAGCAGCCAGTGCACAGAAACTCTCATGAGTCCCATGTTAGTACACGTCCAGCAGATGAAATGCATGTATGAAATACTGCCTTCACGTGTGGTCTACATGCCAATTGATATTTTCACCCTGTTCCATGATAGCTGCTTCCTAAACCAACCAACCATGAGTTAAAAAAAAATAATAGCAAGGACAGATTTGTCCTCTTATATTGAATTTCAATGATCGTGATAAAATGATCAGTATGCAGAAAACAAGTCTCTCAGTACACAGAAAATTTCAAATCACCAGCACAGAACTATCAGACAAACAGCCAGACCTCACCACATCAGGGTTAAAATGCCACAAAGTGGTGTTTCCCCTCTCCACAACCTGGGCAAGGAATGTGGGATGGTGTCAGATGAAACCTGGCATTTTTTATGGGCTTTCCAGGCCGTCTGAAACTGCTCAGGTGAGCACATAATTGACATCTTCTTTGCCCTTCAGTTTGCTCTCCCTGCGTGGTACCAGCTCTTTAGGACTCTACAAACAGTAAAAACTCAGAGGAGCACCTGATGCAAGGTGGCAGCTGCAAGAGATAACATCTCGTTATTGGTTTATGCACTCCAGCCTTCTAGCAAACATCTCCAGTTCTCAGTTCAGGCCAAACCCTTCCTTCCTTCCTTCTTTCCTTCCTATAGTGAGAGGTTATTGCCCAGGTCAGCACTGAAGATCAGCTCTGGTACCCTGGGACATGAGATTTTATATGAGCTGGGAAGTGAGTGTGCAAAGTGTTGTTAGTGAGTCTCCTCTCAGCTACCGTTCAAGGAAGGTGGTTATTATTACCAGAGAAATTAGAATACTTTAAGCCCACTAAGTATTTAAAATGCAACTACTTCAAAAAGACAAGCTACAACTGAAGTTTTCAGCAGTGGCTTTCAGAATCCCACCCTCAGCAAAGCAGAAAGAAAAGAAATGGGAGCTCAGCACTTCTCACAAAATAGGGCTGTGTAAAACCCCCAGGCCAAAAATACTCTTCAGAGATCCTCAGAGAACATAAAAGATCAAAACTTCAACCTCAGCCCTGTGTATCTGAATTGCTAATAGATGCTTAGTACTGTCTCCATCTGCAGCATCACAACGAGCATTAGAAGTAATCATGTTTTTAAGGAAAGGGAGTGTTTCACATTGCCAGAAGCATCTTCAAAACTCAGATTCAGAATTATGATGTAGCATTTTCTGTCTTGCCCTGAACAAGGTTTTCAATCACCAGTTTATGAACAGCTGCACCAATATTGCACTCTTCTTATGTGCTAAAGAACACTGGGACATTGCAAAACTACAAAGGCTTGTCCTGTCCATTTAGCCAGCATGTCACACAGAGACAAAGCATAATGCAGCTCTGTGAAAAGTCCACCCACAAACTTCATTTCTCACTATAAGAATGAGGCACTCGAGTTCTCTGTCTTCCTTCTCTCACAGGAGTTCACATGACAGCAACTTAAATATTTTGGAGACTCAAGAATGCAGCCTTTCAAAAAGTTACCTGCTTAAAACAAGTAGTCATAAAAGATATTTTGGTTGCTACCTTGCTCTTTCTTTCTTGTTCAAAACTTTACTATTCAGTTGGTTTTAAAATGTAGATCAATACTGAACAATAAAATAGAGTAGTTGTCATTGAAGAGAAAAGCTGTATCATCTTATTAAAACCTAATTCTATAGAACTGGAATCCACACCACTTTGCAGTGAATTAAAATGCTATCATTAGAAATATTTTTTTTTTTCATTAATGAAACATAATGTCTTAAATTGCAAGATAAAGTTAAAAAAAACACTGCAGTATTTGTTATTAAACAGGAGACATTTATTTTACCAATTAAACTCGTAACAAAACCCCCATTATACTGACACAGCAAGGACAACCCCTCTTCCTGCATGCACACATACAAACACACATTCCTTTCACCCAAAGCTGGCAGGACAGACCCACAGCTCCAAAGGGAGGGGCCAAAGGACCAATAAACCCAAATATCAACTGTCAGAAGAAGACATCCCTCAGCAAAGCTATATTTGGGAGACAGTGTCATGTTCTTAACATGCTGTGTTCATGGAACTACACAATCACATAGTAAGAAGAAATTAAAAGGAAGGGCTAGTGAAGAAGATTTAAAACTATTATTTTAGGAGTCTATTTCCCCCAAGCAGAGATGTAGGAAATAGTGAGGACTGTAGTAAAGAGATTAAATATTCCTGGAAGAAGTTCTTTATATAAACGATTGAATCATTCCTATTTGGTTTTTTTTACAGATTTTTATAAGCCCCAAAATAACCCTTTAAAGCATTTAACTTCATCACTAATTAATTCTCTGCAGTGGGGAAGTCCAACAAACTTGAAAGAGTTTTCTGAAATAAAGAGACAGCTGATGGCTCAGGTTTCCCAGCACTGCTCATCCTCAGGATTCAGTGACAAACTTTGCCACTGATGTCCCCAAGCAGCAGTCTCAGTGAGGCCAACCACCTGCATTTACCTTGAAAAACTGGAAAATATCCTTCTGCCAGGCAAAGGGAGGCAAATAGCTTCATGGTAATACCAGCAATTAGTCCAGTCCTGTAACACACACCTGCCATAAACTCAAGGTGCTGGCAGGGTGGATTCAAGGACACAGATTAGGAATTTTTGCCTAAATGTACTTCTGGTTGTTACTCCGACAACAGTCATACCTAGAAACCTCTTTAGCTATGCACAATTAGCACAAAATGTGGCATTCCCAGTGACAGTATGAAGAATGCTGACACCAGTGGTCCTGCCAAACCACATAATCAGAAGAAAGGACCCATTTAAATGTCTCCACTAAATGAGGCCTTTGAGACCCATCTCTATGACATGCAGGTGAGCACGATGAATTTATGGTAACAAACCTTGCACAGATGCAGCTGGAGCAGGGTATGGCCATTGGAGCCAGCTGAAAGCTTCAGACAGCCAGATGGGAGATCCTCCAGACAAGGTAATCCCAATCTCAAGAAAAAAACTAAACTCTGAAGTTACCAGGTGCAGCTTTAAGCAGGTGCCAGTCTTCCTCTGCTGAAGTAACTGAACAGAACTTCAGGAATGAAAAACAACTTACCCAGGTACTTCTGAAAAATTAAGCTAGAAGACTGTGATGGGAACAGGATAAATGACAGTTCTGTTGCCTTCTTAGGAATTCTTTTGGGAAACAAACCAGTGTGATAAATCACCAAATAAATCACCACTGAGCTATTTCCCTCATGACCCACACAATTCAACGAGGGAAAGTGTTTCTCTGCAAGCAGACTGTTGAGAAACTACTCTGCAAATAAGAACTCTCTCTCTCTCTTCATTGCAATGGGTCTTGACATTGACTGTGTCATACTAATTAGCCAAATTCAATCCCAGTATTTGCTTGAATCAAAGCAGCAAAGACATATGAACATCAACCATCAGGTAAGTCCATGAAGCACAAATGCTTTGATGGTCACTGGTACTCCCTGTACCAGTCACCTTCTTGTTTGGGGAAAAAAAAAAAAAAAAAAAAAAAAAAAAGGAACCTTTGGAGAAAGAAAAAACACCACTGAATCATTTGACAGAACATATTTCTCAAATACAGCAAGCTCTAGTGTTATCACAGGCAAAGAAAGTTGGCAGAGGATTTGGCTGTAGCAAAAATATTCCTGTAAGTTTGAAGCTTCCCATTCTGTAAGTTCTGAGATACTGGGCATCATTGTACCCCCATTTGTGAAGGGTTTTGAAGCAGGGGAGCAGAAGAAATGATAGCAGCCTATAAATGGGAGCCAACATGCTTACAAGGATGATTTGCTGCATATTGGTATCTGCAGGAGATGCATGGAAGCAGACTGAATGGGTACACAGGAACATCTGCCAAGCCAAGCACAGAAATAACAGAAAAATATAAAAAATCCAATATTATATTCTGTGTCTTTTTTATAAGCACCTTGATTATAGAGGCCCCAGAGACAGGAAGAAGCCGTGTCACTTTGTTAACGTGATTTTGATGCCTTTGGAAGACACTGGAGTGGTCCAAAAAGCCTGGGGAGAGCTTTTACCTACCTTATTTTACCTCTATCTTTCTCACATACTCACTCAGTCTCCTGCTGCTTTGCAGCCAGCTGCTTATGTGTCATGTTTGAGTAGATCTGTAAGAGAACAGGACTGTTCCAAACAGAGAAGGAACATGCATGAAGATACAAAAGGGAATGGGCATGAAATACTCAGTGCAGGCTGGCTTTATCTCCTGGGCTGCACTTCCTCTCAGAAGCTGGAGACCTGCTTTTTATTCCTACAGCTCAGGGTGCTGAACTTCCAGAAGGAATACAGCATCAGGCTGCTGCTCTAAGCCATCAGCATTCTCAGGCTGCTGTTTTCCAGAACACCATTGCTGCCTCACCTCCTTTCCTGAGGTAAGACGTGCCTTTGCTACTGACTGATTGATTCCTAAGAGCATGAGAGCTGAACAACACATACATTTACACAAACTCTGCTATACAGTGTGTGAAAGCAAAGCTCTGGCTCAGTCAAAGGCAGCAGCCTCTGAAGGAACCAGATGGGCCCATGAATAGGTGGAAATTCCCAGCTCACAGAGATACAGTAGAATTCAGCATCATGGTGTGTCTCTGACTAAGTTCACTAAAAAGTATCTCAAGATAACAAGGGTTTATGAAAGTAAAACCACCAAAAGCACAGCAGTGGGCAAGAAATGGGATTGTAACCTGTAAATCCAACATCAAAGGTCCTTCAAGGCCACCGATGGCAGGGGGACACTTAACAAAAATATGATGAGCTCTCAATCTCTACTTTCACATGCATAAGTAACTCACACTGCATGTTAGTCTATCTATATATCTAGTAAAGAATTAACTTTATATCATTTATGTACAGCTTAAAATGCATTTTAATGATATTTTTCCAAAGGTCAGATAATGCAGAGAAGAACAAATAAAAAGGATACAAAATCTTACCCAAGTGATAATTTGAGTATCCTACTAATAGCCTATACAATTCAAAGGTGTTTATTAAAAAAACAAAAAAAAAAAGCAGTATGTAAATGAGAAAGGATAAGTAATAAAGGATCAAGATTAAAACTCAGGAAATTCCCATTAGGGCAGTTCATCCCAAGTTTACTGTTGTATAAAACAGCGTAAGAAAGTTTACTCTTGGGTATACAGTGTACAAGTGTATCAAACGATTATAACATAAAAGTGTAATATTCTCTTTCCAGTACAGATGTGTGAAACCATTGGATTTGGCTCCAGATCTGATTTTCACTCCCACCAGACTCTGGGAAAGGCCACATCCTGCTTTGAACATGTCATTTCAGGACATAAAATGAGAATTAGTTATTAAATTCACTTTCCAAAACCTGCAGTACCCAGCATAAGAGGAATTCTGAACTTACAAGGCTACCTCCACTCTATAGCCTGTCAGGCAAGCTTGACTTCAACAGTTGAAGGCCAGGCCAGGCCAAGCTGCTCCTTCTGAGGCACGTGTGACAGTGCCTGGGTCACATGTAGCCTTATGCCTTAGACAGGCCACATGTCCAAAAAATGTGCTTGCATTTTCCCTCCATCCCTAAAGAGCACATTAAATGCACACACACCATGGCAAATTCAGCTTACCAACAGGAGCTAACAAAATATTAAAAGAAAAGTTATTACTGCCAGGAAAAATCCCATCTTCCCCCGGCCTTCTTAATGCCATGCTGGTGAATACACATGGACATGTATCTAAGATAATTTAGAACAATTTAAAAAGAAATGTTTGCCTCTACTTTTTATTTGTTAGTGTGTTTGTGGTCTACATTACAGGACTGGTAATGTGAACAATCCAAGAGGTTCTCTCTTTGGGGAGGCAAGAGCAAGGCATGCTAAATACAGTGTACATTTATTATCTGCATAGGGGCTTCTCACACCTCGTCAGCTCCTCCTTCTCATTTGACACCATCTCCACTATCTCAGGTTGTTAGAATGGGTAAGAGCCACAGCAAACAGCTCCTGTAATTATTGTCATGTTTATGCATCCCCAGAAACGACTATTCCCCCAGATTTCCAAGAACATTCCTGGAGAGTTTAGTCTGAAAAACAGATAAAATATTTTAAACGAAAAGAAGAATGTTACTTGCCTCCTTGTAGCCTGGACAGGCTCTAAACACTTGGAGATTTTGTATTCCTGCCCAATAATCCCCTTCAAGGGCAAATGGCTTGCACATGTATCTGACAGCAGAAGGTTTTTACCTTCTGCTCTGACACCTCAGCCTTGTGCAAGCACAGGGCCAATGTCTCCTAGCAAAGAGCTGTGCTTGGCCCTGCTGATGGAAAACTGTTCCCTGGCTGGTGCTTGGTCCCTGGCAGCCTGAGGAATGACTCAGTGATGCCATGTCTTGGTCCAAATGTCTTCAGAACTGGTGCAGATATGCAGCACAGCAAAATAACATTGTGTTTGTCCCACCTCACAAACTGTGAGTAATTGAACTATTCAAGTTACTCCTTCTTAGCCTTCAGAGCAGTCCATCAAATCAGAAACTTATGGATGGTAAGGTTTTTGTGCAGGGGAGAGAACTGGAAAGAAACTCTGGAGTCAGAAGTCAGGCCAAGCTTCCTTTTTCCTTTTTTATTTCTATCTACTACCACTGCAGTGACCTTGGACACCTCTGTGGACATCTCGGACATCTACTTTGGCAGCTTTTGATCTTCTGTGCTACCAGTCTCCATTTTATTAGATGGTGCTAGAAAATTTCATCCCTTGGGAAAAGAAGGAGGAAGCTAGATGGGTATTTTGTGGACCAGTCAGAACTGCAAGCACTTGGCGAGTTTGTTGGCCTAAAATGACACATAATTATATAATACTTATTAATTTTTAAAATGTTACATACAAAGAGAAAACATTCTTTCAAAGAACAGTGTCAGATACTACAGGGAGAGTAAGTATACAAGCAAGGAGAAAGACATAGAACCTGAAAAGCCACTTGAGGACATTTACTCACACAAACCAGTTCCTGAACTGCCTATTTGTGGATCACATGCACACGGCTTGGGGAACACAGATAGCAGTTAAAATATTCTTCCCCAAAACCAGTCAAGGATCTTTGTCTGCAGGATGAGGTTTAAGCTTGTGCTGAGCTCTTTAAAATTACAGTGATTATTTTCAACAAAGGAATTACATGAAGAACAAAAATTAGAGGCAGAAGGAAGCTCCCAGATACATGTAATTCCAGATGTAAAATCATTTTCTTTTAGAAAGGATTCGTGTTACAAAAGCCATTTTATTTGCACCGCTATTACACAGTTTTATGGGTTTTTTTCACTCCCCTTCTGAAGAAAGAAAAATTAAATTAAAAAAAAAAGCTGATAGTGAAATACATTATGAAATATGAAGAATCATGGGAACAACTGACCACTCCAGTGATTAGGAAAACTGTAAACTATTTAAAGAGAGCACTTTTCACTGCTCTTCATTAGAGTCTGATTACTTCAGCCATTAACATTTGGCTCTTATTATGATGATTGTGAAATACTGTTCACACTAATGGACAAAAGAAAGTTGACATGGCTATCTTGATTAACTCATCAATAATAATTTGGAATAATTTTTCTTCATTCACTGGATGAGTCGTTCACGTGTGCTTTAATAATGCACATTGTTGTACAGTAAATTAACATGGAGATTACCCACCTCTGAGAGCTACACTCTACTTCAAAGTATTGCTCAAAAGATATTGCAAATTTGAATTTTACTTTTTTAAAAAATCAGAAACAATGACTTCTTTTTAACTGTTCAGTACATCAAGACTTACAGCTCTCAAGTTATGTAACTGAGCTCAATCTTTAAGCCACCACATACTCAATATGTGGAAAACACACTCCCCACCTGTTGGCATTTTTCTTCAGAGACTAAAGCAAAACTCTTGTTCTTCATAAGACAAACACCAACTTGAATAATAAGCTGACTGAAATGAAGTGATCCTTACCCAAACAGATAAGAGTATAACCAAGATCCACCAGTCTCGTTGTGGATCCAGCCCTGCAAACCTCCACTCACAAGGGGTTTCACAGGCAATGTGACTGTGGACTCAAACCATACTCGTGGAAGTCAGTGCTATCTCCATGCAGAAAGCCCTGACAAGTCAGCTTCTTGCTGGGGATTGTCTGTGCAGGACAGACAGTGAGGTGCTGCTGGCACTAAGCCATGCCATGGTCCCCAGGGCAGGTAATGACCCACCTCAGCTCTTTGCAGCAGCAATGTTCACCTGCCTCTAACAGATAATTCCATCAAAATACAGTGGCACACACCCCCTTGCAAAAGCCAACATCAAAAGTCAAGATGATTCTCAATTCCCTTCTCACTGTATCTTATTCCATTTCTTCTCCCAGAATCACCACTTCATTTCTGAAAGTGCATCAAGCAGTTTTCTTATCTTTTAGCTCTTTGCTACCTGTTGTGATTGGGCCTCCAGAGCTCTGAGGAAAAGCAACCTGCTATAAGCACCTTCCTGGCTGGACCCACCACCTGCCAGCAGCAACCACCTTGAGTCAGGTGTTAACAGTTCTGAGCCCCTGCCACAGCCAGTGGCACAGGGTCAGAAGGAAAGTAAGTCAGGGTACGTGTGTATATAGCAGCTTCCTAAGGCAGGCAGGGCACCTGTGTACTTAGTAGGTGGATTTTTTTCCATTGATTTTTCTAATTGCTTTTAGAACATGTGAGCCTGTAACAATCCACAGCATCCCATGGTGGTGACTTCCAGAGTTTAACTGCACACTGTGGGAAGAAGCCACTTCTTTTGCTTGATTTCAGTCTACAGCCCAAGGAGTTTTTTTTAATGGCTCCTGGGAGTTGTATAGGAGACAAGGAACAGTAATTCCCAATCCATTTTTTTCATGGATTTTACAGCTTTCTGTAATCTCTTCCTCAATCCCCTTTCTTCTGTGTAGAAAACTGCTAACCATTCAACTGCACTCATGGTTAACTGCAATGATCCAACTGTTTTTCTATCTTGTTTCCCACTCTTTCCCTAATTTTCTGTGGGTTTTGCCTGCTACTGAGCACTGATTAAATGTTTTCAAGAGCTGTGGTAATGCCATCATGACAGTAAGCAGTTCAGAGCCCATTACTGTGCACGCAGCATCAGGTGTTTTCCCTGTGTACCTTCATTTAATTTAATCTGTACTGAATGCCACCCACCTTTTTCATTTCCTAGACATTCTATAGGATGAAACTGTTCCATATATCTTTTAAAACCTTTATTCTTTCAATATCTTTAGTTAACTGCCCTAATGATGTCACATCAGTGAATACTCTCTCTACACCACCACCCATCTTACAAGTGATTATCTATGAAGCTGTAGAACAGCCCAGGACCAGCACTCATCCCAAAGGACTCTCCTATGATGTTTCTTCATTGAGAAACTTAATAATTTATTCTTGCTCCTTGTTTTCTACCTTTAATTAACTCCTTTATCCACGTGAAGTACTTCCATCTTTCACAGTTCAGCTTCTTTAGGAAGCTTTGGGGAGGGGCCACACTAAAAGTCTAAAACTGAGGAAGAGAAGAAAGGAGAAATAGCAAACCACTTGCATTTCTTTATCTCCCATTTTCCCTCTTTCAGACATTCATCTTGGTTATAATCTGCCACAAAAACAATCTTTTTGAAGACTGCTGTATTTTGTCTTTTTGTAAATGGTCATTCTTAAACAGCAAGGTTCCCAGCGGCCGTTATACAATGTATATTGGCAACAAAATCACCTAACATAATTTTTATTAATTCACCCATTGCAAAACTGTTTCGCAGGATGGAAGTTACTACTGGGAATGGAGAAGGAGAATAACATTTGTTTGACAGTAAAGATTAATTGGAAAATGAACTGCATAATGGATACTTGTGGAGGAATAACTAACCTAATGGAATATTTGGGGTATTTTCCTATCTTTATGTACAGTAAATAATCTATATAAACCCCCCACTCATAGAGATGAGCATAAACCCTTCATAAATATTCCAATACTTTTTTATAGTTACGATGGGAAACACATCCTCCTGCTCTCTCCAGCTGAAATAGTGCTTCTGTGCTGTTTTCTCTGCAGTGCTTTGTGTGGCAGCTATTTCAGCGGGCCGATTGCGCCGCGGAGCCGCCAGGGCAGCTGCTCTTCGGGTGCGCATTTCCAGCGCCACGGCTCCAGCAGGAACATTCACACCTCCGGCCAACGCGGCTGCCAGCAGGATCTCTGGGATTTCCGCTCCTTCGTACACCTATCGTGTGACAACACTTGAATTGTGTAGGTTTGTCATTTCAGGAGACACAATTCGAGATCTCTGAAGTGTATGCTCAAAGCTCAAAAAGAGCATAAACAAAGGAAATGACATGTGGTTTTATGATCATGGCTATAAAACATTTTATCAGCTGAGGGACAGTATTTCAAGCTGCAATATATATTTATGTGAATAATTCTTAGTTAACTGGGTAATTCTCTCAATTTTATTAGATTTTATTTATGCTAGATTCTTAACCATTGCAGGCCAGTCCAGTTTGGGTAGGGATCTTGCCTAGAAGCTGGACATGGAGCCTAGAGAGGCAAAAATACTTTTTTTACTGCCATCAACCTCTAAGATTTGCAGAATGAGAAATAATTTCATTTTCTCTGACTTTTTTTCTGAAGTCTGAGGAGACAGATACATTAAAAAGTCACTACAGAGGGAAGGGGGGAAAAATTAGTGAAATTAAGATTTAGATGTGTAATTAGGTGTTCTGATTTAAAAAAAAAAAAACACAAAACAAAACCACAAACCCAAGGTGCTGAAATTCTTACATCTAATTAAAATTTCCCACCAAAATCTGCATCCTTTACAGAAGGAAAATATAATTTTGCACAAAATCCTATTTTCCGTTTAGATATCATTTTGACTGAATGTCCTGGTTTGGCCCTGACTGGCCAATTTTTGAATATTGACACATGATTAAACCAATGAAAAGGGTAGATATGCCTGTTATAAATGAACCTTTTAAGGTGGAAACCCTGGGAATAGTTCTCTTTCTCTGGCCTGGTCCTTCCAGCACGGCTGGGCCGGGCAGGCTCTCCCCCCAAGGCCAGGCCCTGCCTCTGTGGCAGCGCTGGCCAAGCTGGGTTCTCCTCCCCTCGCCTGGTGTGGCCGGGTGGGAAGGGGAGGCCGTGGGGCCTGGAGCACCCAGCTGCAGGATGGCGGGGGGAAGGCTGGCCCAGGTCCCAGCGGCTCCCAGGCTGGCAGAGGAAAGGACATCAGCCTTCACTGAAGGAACTTCTTTGTGCAGCAGCAAGTGGCCAAGGGGCTGTCCCCGAGACCTCAGCTGACACTGAGGGGGGGCTCTGCAAGCCTTGGGTGAAGATACCAACTCTTTCTTGACCAGATGGAACTTCCAAAGCATGATTTCTACCCGAGTAAGAGAAAGAAGAGACCAAATGAGATNTCTTCTTCATCCAAATAGGATAATCCAAGAACACGAAGAATTTCCTGACCATGCCTTCACCACTCTGAGACAGCCACCAAAGCTCCTCACATCACACCACTATCTCCAAGTTTTGCCCACAGCAGAAATAAAAGAAACCACACTAACACAACAAAGTTTCTCCACACTCTACACACAGCATTCCCTTCAATATTTGTGAAAAGCCAACTTTATAATCTGCGTTTATAACAAGACCTAATATCAGGAGATACAGAGGAATCCCAGATTGGAAGGACAATTGAAGGAGTAGCCTAGTTTGGGCTGGACTTCTCTTGTAAGGCCAGAGAGAATGGACTCAGTACCCGTGTAACATATGAAATGCATTTAGGGGGATGCAAAGCTCTAATCACAGCTGTGAGTTGATGTAACTGTGATTTAATGGAGAAATTTGAGCAGAGGAAGACCACAAGAGAGATGATGCCCTCTGCCCTGTAAGAGAAGATGACCTCTGTTTTTTGAGATGAAGATGAGATAGATGAAGAGAACTCTGGTTTTATACTCGAAACAGCATCTTTAAACTGCACCCTAATACACTGATATGGCCCATGAGTGGCTGTGGGGAGGCTGCCTCATGGGAGGGGCTTCACAATGGCAGATTTTCTT
>VYXF01002475.1:225976-240782 GCA_013397295.1 Polioptila caerulea | reverse complement strand
GCAAAGCTCTAATCACAGCTGTGAGTTGATGTAACTGTGATTTAATGGAGAAATTTGAGCAGAGAAGACCATAAGAGAGATGATGCCCTCTGCCCTGTGAGAGAAGATGACATCTGTTTTTTGGGATGAAGATGAGATAGATGAAGAGAACTCTGGTTTTATACTCGAAACAGCATCTTTAAACTGCACCCTAATACACTGATATGGCCCATGAGTGGCTGTGGGGAGGCTGCCTCATGGGAGGGGCTTCACAATGGCCGATTTTCTTCCCTTAGGTGGGCCAGTCTTGAAGTGTGAGGGCACAAGAGAACTGGGTTCTTGTGGAAAAGCTCTATGGTATTCACCTCTCCCTTGGTGAACTGAGAAATGATTATTCTAGGAATGGTAAACTGACTGAAAATCCCAGGTTTTGTCTCTTTTTGTCAGTAGGAAGGTGAACAATTGGTAGGGGAGGACAAGTGTTTTGACGGTTTCATTCTGATTCTTTTTTTTTCTCTTAGTGTCAGTTAATAATGTTTTTAACTTTTTTAAGTTTAAGCCTGCTTTGCTCTTGATTAGGGAATTTCAAATTGGTGAACCAAAACCACTACAGAAATTGGTGTTTCTGCTCAGTTTCGAACTAAAACCATGAAAAGCTGAAAAAACTTAAAAGCTTTCATCAGTTTTACTGGGCCAGAAAGGGGACTCCTGTCACTGAGTGTGTTTCCCTTTTCATCATTGTAGGAAGAAGTATTTATTGGACTGCATGAGGACTATTTCTATGCAAAAGAAAGACTTCTATTATATAGAAATAGTCCTCATACAGTTCAAAGTTTTGCATGGGCTCAGTTAAATATGCTTCCTTTTCGTCATAAATAAGCACATTTGCCAATTCTAGGCCACATTTTTGTACACACACTTATGTTGCATTGTTCTCTTGTTTCCAGAAAATAACTGCCCTTATTAATAAGCCTTCCACTTTTATCCATCCTTCCATTAAAAATTCCAGTATCATATAGTTATCAATACTTACTGAACTAATTGTTTTCATTCATTATTTTATGTGAGAACCCAAAAGTTCTACTTTCCATCATCGCCACAGTCAAAATTGCATCAACGGGGAGAACACACAAATATAAACTTGGAGAGCAGTGAGAATGTAAGAATGAATAAAGACAACCAACATGATTTGCCTGCTCCAACCCACAAACATGGTCTGACTGCTACACACAGTAGAAGTTATTTATATACTGATGCACACTGTACACATTAATGAGCTCTCATGGAGGTTTGTGATCAAACAATGAAAATAACTGGGGGGAAAACTATCCTTGAAGTAAAATACTAATAAATGAATTTTTTTCCCCAGTATATTGATTGAGATGTTCACATTTGTGACAATCCCAGTGCCATTTACAATGTACAATCTGGTTGAGAGTAAGAGGTGGGAGGATTAAGTACCCTCAGCTCTTCCATAATGTAGCTGCACTGTTGAACCACTGCCACAAAAAGTCAGCTCATGAGGTTTATCTGGACAAAACCAGTTAAACCCTCTTTCCAAAAAGATCTTATTTTCAAAAAGTGCACCACTATAGAAAGGACAGGATATGATTTAGATGCTACTATTTCAATATCTAAAAAACACCCACCAGACTGACAAACACACATAAAAATATTCGACTCCTGATTATAGATGTGTGTAAAATAATTTGGTTTAATCATGTTTAAAAATTGAGGGGACTAGGATCCATGGCTTTTCTTCCTTCTTGAAGCATGACACTCCTTTACTATTCCAGTATCCTTCAGATAGAGATCACATGTGACCAGATCAGTTCAGATTTCATCTGAGTGAAGTCTTGGGCTCTGCATTATAGGAAATATCCAAACACCAAAAATAGCTGCTTGAACTAGAATTAATCACAAACCCCATTCCCCAAATGGCTTCAGTGACAGGAGGTCTGAGGAAAAGCATCTAATAGATGGATCAGAGTGTATATTTGATTGTGTAAAAATAGGAAGCCATGTCACCTGCAGCTATATATTAATTTAGTGGAGTCCTTACATTGAGGGGGCTGTGCTATTATCAGCAGGGTAGAACTCACTGTACAATACTGGGCATATTAACAGCATTAATAAATTAACAAAAACATCAAAACCAGAAACTTTTGAAATCCCTCAGTATGTACAGGTTCTCTGACATAAGCCAGAGTATAAATATTTTGTGTATTTAATGTAATAATAATTTTATGTAACTTTATAATAATTTTCATGTAATAACAATTTAATGTAATAATAATTTAATGTAACAATAATTCTCTATTTTTTAAGTTAGTATCTGCTGCCTGTAGGCAGCTTGCTTTGTTGATGTCTCTTTCTCTTTTGCTCTTCCCTCATTTCTATGTTTTTAAGTGCTTTTCTTTTAAATCAGGCCTTTAAGAAATTCCACAGTATCATCTTCAATCAGAAACATAATGTTATTTTTCAAATAAAATCTTGGCAAATTAGAGATCCTTTATGGATAACACACCAATTTAATTGGCATGTTTTTAAAATTAACCTACCTTTCACTGAAAAATGTAAAACCTCTGCTTGCACACAAAGTCCACCTGATTGTGGACTTGGCTGTAGCTTGGTTAAAAGACAATAATCATTACAATAGGGTGAAGGCATATTCACACAGTTTTATGACGCACTAAGTAAATTTGAGTAAACAAAAATAATCATAAAAGGAAAATGTTACTGCTCTAAAGTATCAAACACAAAAACATTAATCAGCCATTGTTTTCGTGTCAGCTCCTGAGGCTGCAGGGACCATCTGGCACCAGGGTGGAGGCAGCACTCCCAGCCCTGGGCAGTCCCCAGTACCCCACCAGGCACAGAACTGGGTGCAGGGGAAGGGAATGTGCCCCGTGCTGACAGGCTGATGGTGACCCCAACAGCCAGGATCACTTTGGGCTACACCTCCTGGAGCTTCTTGCCTTGGGAGAGAGAAAGAGAAGGTGCCTGCTGCTCCAGAGAGGAGTGGTCCCTGGTATCCCCAGTGTCCCTGGCTCCTGCCTTTTGCTGACTCCTTCTCCTCCGTGCTGGCCCTGGGATGACAGGGGAGGGAAGCACCAGGAGGGTTCACAGGGGTCCTGTGATGGCTGCCTCATGCCACCATCTTTGTCATTTCCTTATGTTTCATGAAAAACAAACTGCAGCCAACTCTGTGAACTCTGTGAAGGACCCACATGAGCTCTAAAAGCACAATTCAAGTCTTTCCTGCAGCACTTTGCTCTGAGTAAGTCTCTATAAAGTTTTGTTACTTTCTAGGCCTTTTTAGAGATTTTTTAATTAATTTGTGTACTACAATAAACAGCAGTTGCAAAAGACTAAAACAGTTGGGGTATAGCACAAGTCAATTATTAACTGGCAAAACATGAATACTATGAGTGACAAGTGTTTTACAGACAGGCTTTTCTGATAATGCAAAATGCAAAGAAGGCCCAAGACTAGAACTGACAAGGAAGGCTCCTTCTGCACATGACTCAGGCAACTCCTGGAAGAAAAGTCTTACTGATTGTCAAGACCTGACTCTCAAGACTTCCTCCTGCTTAAATTTTAGTCCAAGGCTCCTGTTTTGGGCTGAACAATCCTGCAGATTTGTAAAAGCCAAAGGGTTCCCATTAGCATATGCACAATCCCCATCTGTGGAGGTACCCTGAAAGTGCTTCACAGATACAAACTCTGAGAGGGCTCTGTGTGTGCACCCAGGTGGGTGAGCCCTCTCATGGCAATAGTTAATGCTATTATGAGGTCATGTATTGATATTAAAAGCCATGTGGATTTTGGTGATTTACCACAAGGTGTTGCTCCCTCTTAGAGGCATTTGGTTCTGGAAAAGTCTGCTGCCATATTTTTTTATGCTGCTATGTAGCAAATTTAGCCTTGGTGAGAAATATTAGACACTTCTCAGAAGTATGGGAAAATAAACTCTCAAACAACTTGTTTTCAAAATCTTAATGATTTTTAAGACTGCTTTTTCTTTTTTTCCTCTTCATTTGACTCACTCTTTCAGCAGAATTGCAGAGCTGCTGGTGCTTAGAGCAGCAGTTGTTGGCACATTACTTACCACCCATGCCCACATACTTGGTGTGGACATGGGACCATGTGCAGACTTCTACATGCGACTGCTGGCCTGTCTTATCCCTCCCCCGAAATGCCCTAGCTTAGGCCTTGGGACAATAAAGGGCACACAGGCTGCTTTTTCACTCTTTGAAACACCCCCGGAGAATCATTCCCAGGCAGAGGAATGCTCACTATGGTCATACCCAGTAGAGCTAGAATAGCAGGTCTGCATGACAAAACTCTTCTCAAAGCTATCCCATTCACCACTGCTATTTGCTTGCCTTGGATTTCTTGCCTCTCACTTTCAACACGTGGAGAAAGTGTAGAGTGGAGCCCTTTGGTCAAACACACCAAAAAAAGGCCTTTTCTTTGCACAAAAATTGAGAACATTTTTAGTTGAACATGCAACCACCTAAGCTACCAACTGCATCTTCTTCAGGTTTCAGTGAGTCTAGCTGCACAGCTCTTCAAGCCCTTTCCACCCACAGCTACCCACCCATCCACCCTTTCTTACACATGCAATAAAGCAAACAGTAAATGTGCAAACCCAGAATCCTTTCACCATGTCACTCAGAGCTACCCCACCACATTCACGAGTCTGCCTCTCAGAGTACAGCTGCTGCGTTTACCTGAATGCTCAGAGTTTATCATTTCGTAACTGGAGGCTGTGAATTACAAAAAATGCAAGTACTAAAATCATAGCCTAGTGCCAGCTGCCTTGTGGGAGGGACTATAAACTCTGCAGCCAGAGTAAACAGCAGGATACTTTGAGTGACCACTGCTTCATCCTCCCACACGTATCTTATTCATCTTGTCTCCTTTTGATGACATTAAAAGCTGCTGCAGCATAAAAAGAAATACTAATCTGTAAGAGAAATGTGAAGAGCAATTTAATACTCAGGAGAGCTAACAGATCTGGACCTATGGCATAGCTGTTACTGTCATCAACAATTCTAACTGAGCATAAGTTTCAGTAAGTTATGATTGTCAAGGAATACAGAAGTAGAGAGAATACATGGAATTGATATGATTTTTCATGTGATCCAAAGAGGTGCTAAATTAACCATGCTTTATTAGATGGGGAAAGGGTGGCATTTAGGCCGTTGCACAGAAGACATAAGCAAAGTTTAAAAGAGCTCCCTTGTTTTCCACAGTTTTGAATATTATTATTCTCACTTCTCAAAGGTTATTGAAAATTGTTATTACTTGATTTCGTCAAATATCCAGTGCAAATACAAAGGAAGCATGAGAAGCTGAATTGCCCTCATCTTCCAGGCAACATTTCATCCTTTATGCACAAAGCAGCCAGGCAGGTGTTTCTGAATGAATAGTGAAAAGCTCTGCTGCTAAACCTGTAACAGGGTTAGTCTGGACATATACAAGGGACTCCTTACAAAAGCCCTCCAGCAATTTCTGCCAAAGAGCTGATTCCTCTGTTGGAGTGACACAAATCCACTGAGCTTAACAGGCCTGCTTCTCAGCATTCACCAGTAGGACACCCAGAGCAGGCCCACAGTTACCAGCCCAGTCAGATTCTGGTAAGGAAAAACCCCGTGCAATCTTCAGAAGAAGCCGAAACAAAGGCTCAGCAGCCAGCCATTGTAGCTTTAACCCATCAGAGAGAAACCACCTGCAGGAATACCCCCTTTTCTGTTTACTCCCAGCAGAACCTTCCAAATGATGATTAATCACTGAATAAACTGAACAACTGACAATGACACGATGACAAAGGGGAGGCAGAGAGGGGCAGCAGCACTGGTGGACATGGCTCGAGCATGGGTGGGTGGAATGGCCGAAGAAGATGGATGGCCCGAAAACGCTTGACACTTGAGTATCTCCTGTGTAGCAGGAGGATGGCTATGCTAAATCAAGCTGCCATCTTCAAGCAAATAATGCTCTGCACAACAAGCTGACACACTTCCTTCAGCTGTCAGCAGCAATGCAGAGGGGCAGCTTCCGCAAGCATGAGCTAATGAAGCTTTTAATTGGGATATGAAGCCCTGATAATAGCAGAAAGAGGAGCTACTGTAAATGACAGGATAATCCATTACAGTGGAAAGCATTGTAAATGTCTTACTGATTATACCCACATATTATCCTACCTATGTCCCCACTAATTTGAAAAATGATGAATCATAGGGCTCAAACAGGACTCAGATGAGTCAATTAGACTAACTAGTGATATCAAAAGCTCATATTTTCTGTGCTTAGGAATCAAGCATGTTTTGCCTAACAACAAACAAAAATGAGCTGTGTTTCACACTCTCAGTTGACCAAGTCATTAGCAACATGGAAGAATACTGCTTTAAATTTTCCATATTTTTAGATGCTCTTCCCCCACGGAGTCCTTTCTGGCAGATGTTTATTAGCTGGAAAAACATTTTCAGGAAATGAAATATTGTCTTGCAGCATTCTGCTGATTCCACTTCTAATTTTATCAGTCCAGGGTTACTTTAGGTGTTGCAGTGAGTATCCACATAACGAGAAAACTTTGACTGCTATTAGCTAAACTCTGCACATTCAGTATTCAGACCAAAACTGAGCTCCAGTGTCCAACTGGGACATCACTTTTCCTTGAGCACTTGTATTGCAAATGCTTTAAGATTAAGCCTTAGGGACAAGTTCTCTATTAATCATGGTTTGGGCAGTTATTTACAGTAATGCAGAATGATTAGGTAAATCTTCACACCTGCCAGGAGATACAGGGGCATTAAGCACCTCACTGCCTTTGAGACCACGGCTGCTTTGTCACTTGATTCCAAAGGTGCTTTTTCCTGAACAGAGATGGTCTGGCTCAGTCTTTCTGCCATTTTTGTTTTGGAAGAAACAAGCAGCAAAGTTCAAATGTCAGTACAAGTAAAACCTCCCCCACTTACTTTCTGAGTATTTTTAATTTTCGGAGTCTAGCACAGGTACAAAAGAGGACTTGAAACAAACTAAATAAAAAAAAAAAGTTTTGATGGTTTGGTTTTCTGCTTTTGGGATTCCCCTCCCCCCCCTTCCCATTAGTGAAAAGACAGAAGAAGGGGGATTAGTGGGCTAAATCAAATCCCAGATGCTTTTATTTTAGCTTCAGATTCATTTAGAACATTTTCCATTTTGAATTACTGTACTGAAAGTGGGAATATCTCCATGTATCTGAAAATGGCTGTGAATATTTTTATATCTCAAATGGCATTTTTTTGTAGGGGGAAACATTCATAAAACGCTTCAGCTACACAGAATATAAATTAAGTCCAATCTCATGGCAATTTGCATTTTCTCTCTGATTTAACAGAAAACAGACAATTAAGATGAAAGTTATTGCAAGTATACATCTGCACTTCCAGACTTCAGCCTGTGTCAGTAGTTTTATAGTGTACTTCCTCAGCCCATGGTTTAGTAAAATTTAGCTTTCCATTTTCCAACCATTTTCTATAAAAGGTCTCAAATGTAGCTTTAGAAATATCTTAGCTTTGAAAAAATAAATAGAAATAGACATTTGAGGACTAATGCATGAGAACTAAGGCATTTAAACAAATTCAAAGTAATTTACTGGGGACAGAAACATCCACGAACTTCTGTCTTTACAGAACTGAGATCTTGTCAAAGTGCCCAGAGAATGACTTGCTCAGGGTGTCTTTCAGCAGCAAACACTGCAGAGACTATTCCTTCTGTACACTCCTTCTCAGCACCTGAGGTGGATTTGGTGATTTTGGTGTAATTATGTGCACGTCCATGATTGCAATTGCAATGGTTGAAATGTACTCAGCTGCATCTGAGAAGCCTCCACCATCCCACCTCCTCAGCAGTAAAGGCAACTTCCAGCTTTCCTGTTTAAGCTGCTTTACCAAAGGGGCCAGAGAAAAGTGCACATCTGAGCCATAGCACAACACCTAGGGCAAGGCTTGGAGCCCAGCCCCTGCTCAAGGACTGGTTGTGTACCCTGTACATGACATCCTGATTTCAGCTCAGACAACGCAGGTCCTTCTGCGGCCTAAACCCTTTTTGAAAACAGAATTTGGTTCCCAGTCTCACTCACAAACTTTCAGAACTCCCATCTGCCCAGACTGCTGGTATTCCCAAGGAACACTGGTACAGAAGTGTGCCCAGTTACAACTTTTATACTTCTATCCTGCCATATTTGATTAATTCCTCCACCACATCAAACAGCTCCTTGTAACACTCCCTGTACCCTATCACCAGCAATCTGCACAAGTTTTATGCTAACTGTTCTTATCCCTTAAAATTCACATCACTCACAATAGATGGTCAAAATCTTCCACTCAAAACCATTCCTACTCTTTCACTGGTACTAATTCTCCACAAAGTTTGCCCATGTCAATTGGGTTCTCATCCCAAACCTTCCAAAATCTCCAGTTATTCTGAGGACTCCTAACTCTTAACAAGAATTGAGCTTCCTATCAAAATCATCCAAGGGTCTTGAGCCCCAGTATTGTATATTCCAATTGCTTTGCTCAGTTCTTTGTCCAGGGTCAACAGATATGTTTAAGGAGGTAATTTATTCTAAAAGTGCAATCTTTTCTAGAGAAAGGAAAACTTCATGTGCAGCTCTATTTCAGTAACTATTGCCAAATTTGCTAAATATTTTTTCTCTACACTGACATCTTTCTGTTACAGCACAGACTTTTCCACAGATTTTTGGAATACCACTCTGTGATCTCTGCTGTCCTCACTCAGAGAAGATTGTTATTCACAACCTCAGTAGCAGTAGCTTCTTGGTGCTGTTTTTCCTCACATTCCTGCTTCTACATCTGTATTGTTTATCAACTCTCCCCATCCTTTTTTAATGCACATTCCCAACAAATATTTTGCTTATTTCTTTTAGATTTTGCATATCTGTTTCTTTTGATCCAGACAGAATCAGGAGAAGATGATAAAACACTTTGAGGAAAAGCTTTTTCTTGTATTTATTCCTGCTTTTATTTTGCATGACTCTCTTCATCAACTCTTTGGAAAGAAGTCCTGGTGACCCTTGAAATGAAAGAAGATAATTTTGGAAGTCTTAGACAAGGTTAGAAAATCTGTGAACAGTCAGGGAAGAGCAGAGAACTTGCTTTGTTATTGTTCCTTCATTTTTTTTTATGATACTTCTTTTCTTCATTCTTATAAAAACAAACATCCCAGTGAGCAAGGAAGTAGTAGAAGAGAAATAGGAAACTACAGACAGTGCATTTTGCCTTCAAAATGTTTAAAACATCTTATGTTCTTTCTTTGCAACAGTGAAGATTGATGTCTTTTTTAGGATAATGCTTCAAGGAGCTACTTTACAAAAAATACCAGCTTCCTTTCAGCAAGTTCTCTGCATGTGGCAGGATATTGGTGAAAATCAGCAAATTTGGGATGTTAATGTTCAACCGGGTACAGTGAAGGATGCAAAGCACTTAAAGACAGATCAGCTTGACAGATTCTGTACTGCAGCCCATTTAGGCAGGCATGTACTTGAGATGTAAGTTGCCTTGTTTAATTAGCTACTGAGGTGTTCCATCTTCATCCCTAGTGCCTCATGTCTCATAGGACGCAGAAGCAATCACTGCTTGGGACTATGATGGAGCAAGGCTTGATTGTTCTACAAGATGTCCCATGGGTGGGGACCAGACACGACTGATTAACCATTAACTTCACAGTTCTTAACATCAGGGGTTTTTTTCTTTCAGGGATGCTAAGACAGACACTTTGGAAAGATCTGAAATGCCGTGTAGAAGATGACAGATTGCTTTGTGTATTTTAAAAAGGGCTGATTACACAGGCTCTACCACCAGAGCAATTTAAGAATAAGAAAAGCATAGGAAGAGATGGTGGAATTTCTACGAGAATTCTTTAAAAATTCATACACAGACACAAGCACACTTGAGATATATGTAGAGATGTCTCTACTGAGCGTATTTCTAATAAAATACATACACAAGATTAAAGCAAACCTCGCCGAGAATTCACACAAAACCAGTTCCTAGCAATCAGCCAAATTCTTCAGTCCATAGGTTTATGTTGCTTTTGCAGAGGGAAGAAGAGATGCTTGTGGAAGAAAAGGTAGAGTTGGACTGGACTGAATAGCAGAGAACTGTTGGCAGAAGCCACACTGAACTAAGGGAGTTGCTTAAAATATGTATTGTCAGTGTGCTGTGTTCACTGCAGAACCACTTGAAATCTTCTTTACCATTGACTCTTTCCATCCTGAAATATCATCACAATTTAATTCTCAGATGCTTCAGAAGGATTTATAGGTGCTCTGGTATGGAATATTATACGCATTTAAGTTATTTTAGGTTATCAGTTTGCAGTCTAGATCTTTATACTAACTACTTGCTCCCAACTCCAAACAACCATATAAATAAGAAATTTTCATGAATGCCCATGAAAACAAATCTAGTCTAGTGCTGGCTATTACACTATTCACAGTATGCATCAGCCAGTTCTTCTGACCTCTGAGCTTCCTTTTCCCATCCCTCCAAGAAAGCAATGCAGAGAAGGGCACAGCAACCAAGGCTTAATATTGCCTCAAAGCCTTGAAATTTCTTCAGGCATTTCAAATTGTGATTGGAGTACCCAAGACCACAGAAGAGCACAGACTTTTGGTGGTGATCTGCACTTAGTGCTGGGCAGAGGTCCACGCTCCCTGATCCCAGTTGCATGGGTTTGCAGGATGGTGGAATTTTCATCTTGCTTTACAACAGCCCAAGTGAGATTAGGTCACACCACAGCTGACCAAGTGGCCAAGGCGACGTTTTGACCAGGCCAGGTAGTGTGTCCAGACATCCCACAGAGCAGAGAAATCAAATGACAGTACCGAAAAAGCACTCATCTACCTAGGAGGAGTCAGCTGAACTTTCTTGACTTAGTAGACCCCTCCATTCCTTTAGGAAGACAGGGATATTGCTCTGCTTCCTCTCAGACATGCCAAGAATTTGCTAGACAGCCGAGATAAAAACACTGCCATCTCCAGCTACCCATGGCATACGTCTGGGAGTGGGCACAGCATCAGCCCAGCTCGTACCAAAGTGCAACTGAAAGCAAACCTACCAAACAGCAGCTCACCAGCTCACTTTGCCCCAAAGAGCAGCAGTTTCAGAGGCTTAGCAGCAGCTGTAAAAGAGTCCTGGCTGGCCAAGGCACGTGGCACGTGCCAGGCACCAGCCCTGGAACTGCATCAGGGTCTGAGGTCACAGACTCTCCTCTCTTTCCTCATGCTTCTCCAGTCAACAGTGGCTTGCATGTGCTGAATTTCAGGACACACTGAAGAATCCTGCCATTTACCAAGTCCTCATGCAGGCAAGTTTTAAGGAAGTTCTTGAAAGTTTTTTGCTTTTTTGCCCCCCGGTCTTTCTACTGACACGGAGTAAAAGTTGTGTGATTTACATGTGCCTGGAAAGGATGGAAGCAGCTATTTTTAACTCTATCACTTGCTTTTAATCCCATCATTCAATTAGATATATATTTTTAGCTTCAGGAAACTTTCTTTTCAAGAGGTGAAATGCTAACACAGTACACTAGGAGAACCATTAGCTGTCAAAATAAAAAAGGCTTCATATTCACAGAACAACAAGATCAACTACATGCAACAGAAATAAGATGGCAGTGCCTTTTTACTTTTCAGCAGCTAGAGCAGTGTTTTCTGTATTAAATTTAATGGGCATTTTACATGGGATGTCAGATATTTTTGTCTCTGCAAATAGGTACCTTTCCTTTAAAAAAAAAAAAAAAAAAAAAGAAAAGAAAATCTAAGTTTCCTGCTGCTTATATAGGGAAAACAGCACAGAAATTGCAGTCTTACACTGGCAATGACTAGGTAGTCATCATTTTTAAAAACAATGTCACAAAAGCTATTTCGACGCTGTCACTCTTAAGAATAATTAGTTTCCATCAAAGCAACAGATTATCTGTTCATGTTGTCCACTGGGTCATTGCAACGGGCTACCAATACAGATAAATGGTATCTAATCTTTTCTGCTCCTCTATTGGACTGATTGATGGTTATAACTTCTCCGATATTATAAGGCAGAAAAATTATGCTGACATTTAGAAGCAAAAGCACAGGAAGATAAGACTAAGTACAAAGCACATCCAACACCATTTAAAAAAAAAAACAAACAAAGAAACAACTAAAAAAAAAACCCTAAAGACAAATTGAGCAGAAAAACAAATGACAATTAGGCCAAAAGAGAATATAGAGGGGAACAACTATACATTGTGGGTGGCAAGGAGCTCGATTAATTATAGAGCATGAAGGGAAATCCAGGCATTTCCATTAGATGTTATTAAAAGATATATTGACCAAGCTTTCTTTACATGTTATGCCTTAGAAGAAGACAAAAGGATTTCCCTGGTATTGATTTGTTCCTGGACTTGGTCGACTTTAGGATATGAAGAACAACATAATGAGAAGTGGCTGGGTAGCAAACAAGAAAGAACAAATTGCTGCCACTGACACTCACATTTGTGAGCTTCCATATATTATTGCCTTTTTCAATTTAGCATTTTTTCACATTGCTTGTCAGAAACCATTGCACCATAAAATATGCTCTAAACTTAAACCAGCAAGCCTCTCAGTTATTCATTTACTGTACAAATAATCACCATTTTCAGCAGACCTGCTCAAAACCATTAGCAATATGAACTAGCTGGCTGGATTTGCGATTTTCCTGTGAGGGGCTAAATGCCCTGGAGAGCTCCCAGGTTTAAGGTAAATGTTCAGATTTTTTCCTCTAGCAATAAAGATGTCCATCCCATGTTCATCTGCTGTTTTACAGCTACTGTGGGATGACCAAGTCCAACCCTCCAGTCAGAGTGGCAAGATGAGGATGAGCCTGACTGTTGGTACGACAGCCTGTGGGCTGAGGGGCTTTTAAACATCATCTTGTTGGTGAAGATAAACAGAATCCTCTGCTTTGCTGAGATGGCCTAAACCTGTCCATGACACACTGTTATGTAACAGAGCTGTGTGGGGACCATCCATCTGGGGCTTGGAGGAAAGAGGGTTGGCATTGCTATGATGTAGGCAATCATCAAAAGAAATTAGAAGGCAGAGTACTTCTCATGGGTATTATTTATACTGATATGAGGAAAGTAAGGCATTCCATACTAATCATTAGCACTACACTTCAGCTGGCTTCTCTCCATGAGAACAAAGGCTTGTGAACATAAGAATCTTCCCTTATGTATGTGCTTAGCAATTCTCCTCACAGTTATGATTCTCCAAGCAGTTTTGTATTGTGTTAACAGTTTGACTACAAAATAATTTTCCGCTACCATGAAAGTATATCCACAGCAGGGAAGAACTCTCTAATCTATAGATCCACTCAGACCCAGGTAGTTTGGAACTACCTTCAAAATTGTACTGTGAGTTACACTTCTTTTCATACTCTGGTATTTACCTTTGGCTTTATCAGCAACTGTGCTCAGTTTTCACTTCTGAAATTTTGTACAGTAGCTGATTTTGCCATTTCTCTCAGGCTCATATGATCATTTCAGGCAACAGAATACTTCTCTATGCAAGCAGTATTTGGAAAAATAGCTTAGGAAACATGAAGAGCAACAGTGGATATGGTAAGCATCAACAAGGTGTGAGCCAAATAGCTTCTCCACAACACAACTGTTCAGAGATGAAAGTCCAGACAAAGAATTGTCTTTATGTTCGTTGTCTCTAATATTTCTTAAGTTTTCACTCTTAGACTCATCCACTAAGTCAATGCCTCTGGGAAGGATAAATCACAGAGCTACCCTCACCACCTTTATAATTTCTACCCACAATAAAATGTTTTCTCCATTTTGGGAGAATATAAGATTTTGAAACAGTTTCTGTCTCAAATTTAAGCAAAATGCCAAAATCTTGACATACTTTTTGAATGAAAACAACACAAAGTTTCAATCATGAAATTTGCAATACTGGATTTCTAAAATGGAGAACATCTTACATTTTTTATTTCACATTTGGTTTTGAATAGAATCTTTTAGTTTTGAACAGCCCAGTTTTTAACTGTAAAATGATTGCTACTAGTATTGATTTATAAAAGACAGGGATTGAAATGGGAAATTCTCGTGTGTTTGTCAAGGTTGGATAAATATTATACTTCAAATGGTGATCCTTAGCTACATTTTTTAAACGAAGCTATCACATAACTTTGGGGTTAGGCCAACTATGATTGGGATGGATAAAATAGATCAGTGTTTAACTTAGCCAAGTAGGAAATAGTAAAGCTTATCCCACTTCTTAAGAGCAAATCCAGATCTGCTAACCTGGGAAGCTAATGGAAGAACCCTTGAAAAAGAGAAAAATTTTGAGATAGCACTGGCTGAATGGGGCTTGTGACTAAACAAGGAAATGATCTTCTGATTGTTTGATCTCTTTATTTCTCAGTGAAATTCCCTATATACATAACTAAGACTTTTTTTTAATCAAGTACTCCTATGAAGTAGATAGAATCTGTGCAAAATCTTTTTTTTTTTGCTACCCATTCAAGTAAATGGGATAATATTATTTCAAGTCAGAGTATTAACCTTTCCTCTCAATGGCTCAAATGATGATACTCAAGTTTCTCCAATATGTCCTCTATTTTTAGAACATAATGGAACCAGAATAAAAAGATGAAACTTTCCACAAATGGAGATCCAGATACAACACTGATTAAGTCAATAAAAACCATTCAAGATTTTTTTACAAAATCAATTTAAATTCCTAAATGAAAAGTCACTTGGACTAAAAATGTAACAAAAAAAAAAAAAA
>VYXF01002475.1:199770-225959 GCA_013397295.1 Polioptila caerulea | reverse complement strand
AAAAAAGAGAGAAATATTTTCATAATTCCATGGCTTTTATGCCATATATTTTTAAACAAATACTGTGCTAAAATTAATCCTCAAAACAAAAACAATCCCAAAACCAAAAACCAAACAAACCATCTGATTTATACTCTCATTTCTGGGGAAAAAGGTTGAAATAATGTTGACTGCCTGTACTAACCTTTAAACCTGTAATGGTTACTGGGCAGGATGACAATCCCCTCTCCTCAGGCTCTGTGACGTTTGCACAATTATGTACATGAAGGGAGATCAACCTGCCACTCTTCTTGAGTGACAAGGAAGTTTCAAAAGATGAGAGTGCTCTGATGTTACATGTGATATGGCTGAGTGAATGAATGTAAAGTAGGAGGATAAGAAACTGTTTTATCTAGTTTTTTCTTCCCTTCTGTTGTCTGTTTATGCTGTGACATTTTCTTGTTTTAGCTCTCTTCTGCTTCTTTGGAAATTAAATGAGATCCAGTATCTCAGAGACTACTGGCACTTATGGATTAGTGAGACTAACGTAAAAGCAATTAGTGAGGGGGACAAAAAAAACCTAGTTGCATGAATTTGATTTAATATGAAATTTTTTTTAATCCTGCCATAAAAATTTGCAGCAAAGGTGAGGTTTGATAAAGGAAAACACTCCTGGCAAACTCAAGTGAAGGTGCATGCAAAGCAACTCTCTTGAATTACAGAAATTAGAAAAATGGATGAAGGAATTGTGGAGCTGTAATGACATTGCAAAAGCAGAAGTCTCATGTATTCAGCCTTACCAGCAATCTGCCAGCTGGCACCAGCTTTTTCTAAACATACCCAGGATAGTCAGAACAAGATGTAAAAAGCAAAGCATTGTACTTGGTTTCTACCAGGGAACCAGAGGCACATCCCACCTTGATGGCAGAACAGTTAGGTCTCGTGTGTTGTACATGGGAAGACTATATTTTGAAACCTCTTCTGACAGCTACACTTCTTTTAAGTTGCTGGCTGCCTGTACTCAGCTTTTAATGGTTTGGACAAGAATGAGTCTCTCTGAACCTCATAAAAAGGAAAAGGGTGTTTGTGCTGTGACGTCCCTTTGCCAGCATCTGTTCATGTTTATTACACAGGTACACAGACTGTGGATGTTGAGAAGCTATCAGAGAAAGTAACTACAGGTGTAGGTATGTCCTGTCCTATGCAAGTCATTGAAATAATCTGAAAGTCTAGCTCATGACTTGTTTTCCAAAGAGCGCTAATAAAGTCTGTCATACACCGTGGACTTTGATTAAGGGATTTTAGTCTAACTTGTACTCAAAATGCACTACTCCATATCTTACTCTGCTTTGTACAACTTTAAGAGGTCATTTTGCAGTTTTATCTTAAGGGGTACAAAGAAGCAACACTTAAAAATGCACCCAAAGCACGAAACAGTTTTGTTCCTTTTATACAGGATTTGATACTCAAACCAAAGTCAGCACTATATCGTACCAAATTTTCTAAGCTGATCAAAAACTCCTAACTGCTAAGGAAAACACTGTGTAACTAATTATAGGCAAAATTTTGCTTTCCTGCATCCTGTAAGATGGTAAGCAAAACTGTCCTGTTTGGGCAGCAGTTCTGATGACTGCATACCTGGGAAAGACAGAGATGCAGGAACAGCAAACTCCACAAGTCTCAGTCCTCTCATTACCTGGCAGAGCTGATGAAAGACAACAAAGTATTTGTGTGTGAGTATCCATGCAGTGGATCATCTAGGCAGTCTTTCCCAGAGGCTTAGGAAGCATTAGATTCCTATCATCCAGGTTTTCAGATTAGTATACAAAATACAGACAGAGGATGCATTCAGATTGTCTAATTTTAAGGATCTGACTTAAATGTCATAAATTGTACTCTGAGGGCATCTTTCTCCAGCTGCATATGCAGAGAATTTGCCTGTCTGGCTCAAATCTAGTATGTGAGTGGTATGTGCCTGTTCTCCCAAGTACCCCCTAAAGAAAGACAAGGTCCCACCTAGAACTGTTCACTGCTTGAATAGGCAAAGTCACATCTTCTCTTCCTTGAGACTCAGCTAGGACCATGGGTCACAGGCTGCACTGCCAGGCCCAAGCATGGGGGAAGGGGGTTAGCAGTCCTTCCTCCTAAAAAGGACCAGCTCTAAGTCCTTAATACAGAGACCTTTAATGGTCCGGGTTTCTCTCAAATCCAAGTCCTTCAAAAGCACACAGACACCCAGACTGCCCAGATGAGACCCAGGCTGGCCTCACATGGCTTCAGCTGTAAGTGCTCTGCAATTTGGAGTGAATGCCTGCAGCAGATGACATGGATCACAACCTGCAATGATTTTTTCACCTGTCAGAAATGTGCAAAACCTGCAAAGAGTATAACTTCATCAACTCCAGCACCTTAGTTTACAGGGGAGGTGGTACAAGCACAGAGCCCCCAGTGTCTCATTGTTTCAGCTTTCTGTAGGCCATGGCTGGGCAGAGGGCATGAAGAGCCAGTTCTACGATTTTGGTGAACAAATGGCTCTCTCAAGATCACCATTCCTATCTTCAGCTAGCACTGAGTGTACTGCCATTTGCAAAAGGTCAAACTAGATTCACCTGTGATTAATACAATGCCTAGTTTGATTTTTATATTTACTGACATATTTCAAAGCAAGAACTAAGGACACACTGTAAACATAACTCTTGCCATCAAACTAATCCCATAACTTACAGTTACAGAAAAAAATTGAAGTTCCTCATTTGAGACCAGATGCATTTTAAAGAGCTCTGTTTTTGTGCCCACAGACCTCAGAGGTGTTTGTGTGTTAAACATGGAGCAGAGCTTACATGTTCCAGTCACAGAAAAGAAAGAGTAACTGGGCTCTGAACTAGCAGACACCAAGCAAAATTTGACTTTTCAGCTATGAAGGACATAAATATTTCTGAGATAGGAAACTAAGTGCTTGACTACAAGAGCAACGTGAGGCAAAGGCAGGCTCATTAGTAATCTAAATTTACATCAGACATGCCTAACCACATCTACAACTAGAAAATTTTGAAAGACATATCCATTTTGATTTAAATTGGCCCATTTGAAAAGGAAGATGGTTTCAGCCAGCCTCTTCAAGCTTAAGATGAAAACCTCCAACATGACAGCTAAACCAGAGAGAGTAGAGACTTAAACAGGTAAGGAACTTTGCCTGACCAACAAAAGCAATTCAAGGATGCAAGTGCTCAAATTAGGATTGCTAGGAGAAAAAAAAAAACCAACTTAAAACATTTATTACTTTATCTTCTACCACACCATGACAACTTTCTTTACTGAAGCAAACTGCTCTCTGAGCAAGCAGAAGTGTCAGCCATGCAGTCTTCTAATCTAGCAATACTTCCACAGGTGACAGACTTTTGTTGCTTACCCAGGAGTGCATCCTAGTTCCATAGTGCTTCAAAGTACAATTCACAAACCCCTTGGACTCTGTGAGGTTGAAAAGTGCAGTGGAAGAATGAGGAAAATGGCAATATAAGACTGCAATGAGATTTTTGGGGGTTTTTTTCAGGAAATAAGATCCAAGTCTAATATTTTAATATTGAATTAGTAGTCTTTAGACCTCTTGAAGAAGTTTTGTTGTTCTGTGATTGACAGACAGAGATCAAGTGGAACAACTTCATGTGCAGATGCAAAATGTTTCACAAATTGCCACTCAGGCACAGGCAGGGCATTAAGCAGGTATTCCAAAGTGAAGTCTATATCCTTGCCTTTCAATAACTAAAACCCTGCCTATTTATGTGTCTTTACATGACGGAAGTCATTAGGTTTCTTAGGAGTTCCCCAGGTAAATGCTGTAAGAGTTTTGTCAGCAATTATTTTTGCAGTGCTACCACTGGAATTTCACAGACACAAGACACAACCAACCTATGTAGCATATTAGTTAAAACAAGCTGTAACATGTCCCAGTGCAATCTACACAGAAAAGACAAAAGGCTACGTCAAAACATTTCATCATTGTTCCCCCAAGTAACAATATAATTCCATATGTCCCAGAGCATGTTTGCAACAATACATCTACACAGAGAGTTTAGCCCACGCTCCATCTCAAACTTTTTTTCACACACCCTGCATGAAAGCCTTAAGTCTTAGTTCACAGAGCTCACTCTCTTGTCTGCAAGGAATACTGAACCAAAATTCAGCACTGGGGCTCTTTGGTGTTCCACATCACGGAAGGTGAATGCAAAAAGTAGCCAGACTTGAATCCCAAGCAGGAATTTCTGCTCATATTTGCTCATTTGAAAATCAGTTCTAAAAGTGAAGCCTACTTAATGAACAATTTTACCTCCCATCCTCTTTCTCTATCCGACCCAAACTCCAGCCTTTTATTTGAGAAGTTCACCAGAGTCTTGTGGATTGCCTCCCACTTTACATCCACTGACAGTTTCTTTTATTTCACTCACTTATTTCAAGTTGTCCAGAATGTCTTATCAGACATCCATTTAATTGCAAGAAAATTAAAAGCAGAACTACACAGTGACACATAGCAGGTTGTAGTTGAGAGAGTATATGGAGAACCTCACAATTAAATACAAGAAACACCTAGGAAGAAGCAGAATTTGAAAACTGTCATTCTTGTCAAAGCATCATATTTGAAAAGACAGTGTCCTTGGCAATGGGAAATCTGTCCTTTCAGTCAAGCAGCTGTAACTTTCCTAGCCTACTACTGAAGTTCTACAGTTACCTCCTCAGACCCTCTGCATGCTGCTCTCTGCAAAAACTGGGGAATGATTCATGGCTGAAAGGAATATTGTTGGAATATACCTCAAATCTAGCTAGCAGTGCCTGGGCTAAGTAACTAACCTTTAGGATGGAGAATATAGGGAAGTCCATCCTCAAAAGGCACAAGATATCTCTCCTGTGGCAACTCTGTGCTGCCTTGGTGCATTCTGTTATCTGGAGACAGGAGTTGCAGGAAGAGGGTGCTGCTGTGGCTACATGCAACCTATTCTTTTGTAATAGGGTATCCTCAGAGCCCTGAGGAGAGACATTTTGTAGTTCTGCAGTTGCTTTCCCTGTCCAGCAGCACTGACTTTCTCCTTTCTCCCCACCTTGGGAGGGAGAACAAGGTGTATGGACCAAAGCTTTTGAGGGGGCCTCAGTCTTGTGGAGAGGTAAGGGAAAAGGCAGGTTTGTGGTATCTGCTATCTTCCTCCATGCAAAACAAAGAAACAGTCAGAACTGCAAGTTTCCCCTCTCTGTGAGTTTGAGTACATAGCCAAGAGATAGCTGATGGGACTTTCTGAACAGGAGCAAGAAGCAGTACCAGATACATGTAAACACACAGACCACAGGGGCTCTTTGGCTTCACTGTTTTCTGCGGAGGGACCAGAGCCACACGTGTCACATGGGCCAAACAAAAATGTGTGACCACACACGTGTGTGATTATACCTGAAGCCAACACCCAGCTTGGGTTTGGAACAAGGGCTGAGCTTCAGTCAGCACACCCTGGTCTCTTGGTCTTACATGCACACTTTAAAGGAGAATTTGCTCTCAGCAGTCAAATACGTACACATAGAGAAACAGCAGAACAGATCTGATGCTCACAAAAAAATAGTAGGTTGAAAACGTTGCAGTTTTTCTAGATAAAAGCCTAGCATTGTGTAACAGCTTGAACTGCTCATAGGGCAAAATATCTACTGTTTTATAGGAATTTGAGTTACAATGAAGGGTATTTTTCACTCTTCTCTCTTTAACTGTCGCTATACAAAGTGCCACAGCTTGTCTTAAACCTGCTATTTACCAAAGTGAAAAGATTTCCACACATGAGGAAAATGCAATATAGTCTGTTATGGATTAAAAAAATAGATAAAAAAATAATGCTTGTGATAGGATATGATTTTTTTTATTTTTTGCACATGTAAATCTATATATTGTCTAGTATTGTTTCACCATTGTCTCATCATCAAGATTAACATCAAATCAAACAATGAATTATTCATGAGGTGTGAATAAATGGAATTAGCCTTTCTAGCATTCACTCTGTAAATCACATCTTCTGGATAAATGCCCTTTTTTTGCCTTTTTTTTTTTTTTAATGTCTGAACACTAGAAATAATGACCTGGCTTGCAGCCTTGCTAGATTAGCTCTTGTTAGGGTGATATTTTTAGATGAACATAGGTCTCATCAACCAAGAGATGTCAAGCCTGCCATCATTCCTGTCAGCTTCCTAACATCCAACAGCTTCCCTCTCCATCCCCAAACTCTGCCTCCACCCCTAGTAGCCATGGTACCTGGAGCTCAAATGATTTGTTGAGCTTGACTCGTTATCTACTGTGTTGTAACAGCAGTTAGAAACTGAATGACATTCAATTAAAATGATATTAGCAGCTCAGGAGTGATTTTGTTTAATTTACTCCTACTCAGATGTAAAAACATTAGTGACTTTTTTAATTGGACCTCATAATGTCTAACTCCTACTCAAAAGCAATGAAATTAAAGACTTTGGTGGCTAAATACCGCTTAATTTACTCCTACCCATCTATAATGACATTAAAGATGCTTTAGGGTAGATATTGTTTCCAATCATTTATATTCAAAAGAAATCTGAGCTTATAGGTACTATTATTAAGCATATAATAAAATCATGCAAGAAATTTATCTATACGGTAGGGGATAGTTGGCTACAAGTAATATTAAAAAGTAATCATTCATTTTTAATGCAAGGATATTAAAAAGTAATGCTAAACACAAGAATTTGTGAAGTTTTCTGTTCTTCACAGCCTCTTCAAGGACACAAACCTTTTTTTTAAAATTCATTGTGTAGTTTTAGATAGAACATTTTTATGACATCGCACGTGGTCCTCTTCGCGGTATTTATATGATAAATCCAAGGCTGACTTCTGTCATTACTGAGATAGACAGCCAAGATACTTTTCAGTGATGAAGTTCACTTTGCCCTGTAACTGTGTGTGATACAGTTTAATGTGGTTTTCCATAGCTCAAACGTTTGAGAGGAGTATGTGGTTCTCTGTCACATTTACACTACTTCACGTTCCCTTAAAAAAATCACTTGATCTTTACTGAGTTAATGCTGTTTGCATCTATTATAAGCACTTGCCCAATGTTTTGTAACATTGATAAGGCTGAACCATCAAATCCTTCATGTCTCTTTTACTCACACAAAAATGCTATCCATTTGGACACTGGCATATTCCCCTCTTCCCATTCCCAGCCTTAAAAAGGAAAATTATTTAAAAAGTCTTCCTTCACCTACATAAACTTTTAATTACTGAAATGAAAAGCATTTACAAAATTTCACTTTTGCTTGTATTATGAAAACAAGCTGTGCAGATGACAGGCTGTCTCTTGAGATGGAAGAATGAGATTTCTGCTTTAATCTTGTGCTCTCATCTAGCGTGTGGCTATGGAGATGTTCAAATGGAAGAGCCTGTTCAAGGTAAGCACCATAAACCATTGCCAAGGGAGAGAGAAGAGATTTCTCTTCTTCCACCTTGGCAATACACAGCCAGGCATCCTTGTCCTGCTGAGTGGTGCATGGTTCAATGACTGTCTTTTCAAGAGAGGGTACCTGATACCAGCTTCTTCCCAATTCCAATGGAACATGGTCCTTGGGCTTTAACAGCAAAGCCCTTCAGAAACCACAATCTCCGATTCGTTTTCTGATTCTGAAGCAAGAGCCAGTGCATTACTTCTGTTTGCAAACTAGTTTAAAATAATGTATTAGTTTATAGTAGTTACTTTATAATAATTTTAAGGCTTCACTGTAAAAATCCATTTTAATCCAAAACATTTGCATGCAATTTTGTAATTCTTTCCACTCGATTCTGGAATTTGGACATGGGAGATTTACAATAATTTTTCCCTGGGCATGCGTTTGCAGGGGGTTAGCTAAGCAACGTGGGCTTGAAATAGTAAGGAGTTTCAACGTTATTTTGGAGTATTCTTAGCAACATTAGTATCTATACAAGCACTTAAAGTTAAGCAGCAGCAAATGCAGACCCTCTGTTTTGGCCTGCAGTGGGTCATTTACCAGGTCCCACCCTGTTCCAGTGGTGCTGGGAAGTGCATTCCCTCACACAGTCCCTCTGGATACTGCACCCTGCCATGGCATTGTGCCACGCTGTCTCCTATTCTATCTGTGGAGCTGCAGGACTGAAACACTCCAGGAGTTTATGGACTATGAACTACAGCCCTTCAGGTGATGAGTTGGAGACATGAGTCTCCTGTGAGGTCTTGGCCTCGGAGCATGACATACAGCAAGACCAGCACAGGTATTTTGCCAGAACCTTCAATGCTTTACACCCTAATATGTTTATGGCACACACATGCAAGTGTGGCACCACAACTCAACAATTTGGCAAGAGCTGGCAGAAACTCTCCAGGAGCCCTCTGGTGCCCTTCCTCACCTCCCAGCCCAGAGACTGTCAAGCCCTCCCAGTGAAACAGTTCTTGTGCCCTGGCCTGGCACAGGTGTGGGTATCTGGAGTCTGCCACTGCCCAGGGAGCAATGGTTAGCTGGCTGCCTGTGCTACCATGTCCTGTGTTACAGCTGCATTTCTGTGTGCACCTGCACGTCTCTCTCAGTACTAGAGCTACTCTTACTTTACTTTTTGTTCCAAAACCTGTCTGGATTGACACTGGATGCACATTGTTAATGCTGTGGAGGGCAAAGGGGCACCCTAGGTACAAGAGGAGCTTTCAGAATAACAAGGTTATTATTAAACATTTGGACACAGTTCAGCTATCAACAGATAGTCATAGAAATTTTATAATTTTAACCTACTAGTGATATTCAGCATATTTACTATAGATATGATTATTGTAATTATCTCTATTTTAAGTGGTCAAGAGGGATCACTGAGCATTGATCTTTCTCCCCTTTCTTTTATTCTGGCATTTCCTTCCCTAAAGCATTCTCCAAATAACCTCATTTCAATGGGTGCAAAACAAGTTATAGTATGGTGAATAATCTGAATTTCAGTGGATAATGTCTGCAACAGACTCTAAAGACTGACACTCAGGCTCAGACTGGCAGGGATTCTGAATCACTGATCCAAAGAAACAAGCTGGTTTTATACACTTCTTCAAGACACAGTATTTCCCTACATGGCAATTCTCTCTAAGCAACCTATCACACATTGCCATGTCAGCACCACGCTTTCTTGGTGTCCCTGGATGGGGTGATCACCCGCCACTCAGGGGTCTGGCAGCTTCTGGCACCTCCTCCCCCCACAGTCAGGTGGATACAAGATTCTCTGTGCTGCCATGTGCTTCCCTGGCGTTCTGCAGGCACAGCCCACAGCCTGTAGCTCAATTCGATCCTATCTCTCCCCACAGAACACCAATAAAACACTATAAAAAAGGAGGACAGAAAAAACAGTGATTAACTGACCAAATTGTGCCATTCCAGGATCAGTGATGTCTCAAACATACAAAAACTCACAAGGACTTCTAATTGGCTTCAATGTTGCAAATATGAAAGGAACCATTAACAGAATACATTTCTAAATATCTTACACATACAGTGAAAATTACTCAGTATCATCAATTCAGGTGTGAAATTACAAATTTCAAGATACATAGCCAAGTACAAATTTGTCTGTACAGGAAACATCTCAGGGTGCAGCACAGTAAAGCACAGATTCAGCCTTATTTGTAGTTTTTTGTGTAGTTCCCCCAAAGCCAGAAGCATTTTTTAAGTCAAGGGTACTATGATGGGATGAAGTTCTTCAATGAATTGACACTTAGATGCCTACACTGTGCAGAGGTGCTTTATATTAAGACATTTAATATTAAAAAGAGCAAGAGAGAACATACTTATTCATGAGGAGGAAAAAAAAAAAACAACCCAAAACCAATGAACCATATAATTTTCTTTTTCTAAGATGGGCACCTAAGATTGTGAATTGACATTTTGAATTTGACTTTCATCTAGTTCCCTTACTCCAGTAACATGGCCTACAAGCAGACCACCTCCCATGGAATTCAACTCTTATCAATCACAGGAAAGTGAAGTCCAGAATGGGTTTAAGAACATGAACTCCCTGTTACTACACTGCTGATTGGGCAACTCCATGTAATCTTGATGCTGTGACTGCCACACATTTGCAAAGTATCCTAATTCTCATTATGTGTTCTTGACCCATTTTATAAAGCACTTAAACAGTCTGTATCCTCTCTTATCTAACCTCAGAAAGCCATTATTTAACAGATGCAGTAACAAGCCTCATATATTTTCCAGTTCTCTGGGGGAAAAAAACCCCCTTTGTTTACTGTCTCTAACATCTATTTCTGTCACCTCAGCTAAAAGAAATGTTTCTGTTGCAATTAGTTTAGAATTGTTTTGGGAAAGAGGAAGATACTGTCTAATTTCCATGGTGGAAATTTTAATAAACAGCACCCTCAAGAGGATTAGAACTCACTTCCTTGACTGTTTGGTTTAAAAAAAACAAACAAAAACAAACTAACAAAAAACCCACAAAACCCAAAAAAACACAGTTGCTAAGATACCACATTTTAATACAGCCAGAATATTTTCCAAGGGTTATTTAAGGTGTTTAACTACAGGGCAGATACTGTGCAGGAATCCAGGTATGCACTAATATCTCCCCATCCCTAGTGCCTCTGTGGTGGCCCCTGAGGCGTCTGTGCGGTTTAACGTGAAACAGAGGCTCACCAAGATCAAACAGGCAATCAGTGCCCATTATGAGGTGATCCTTGAGGGAGATGGCTTTGGAAAGCGATGAGGAGACAGGCTGCTTCAGGGCTCCCTGGTGCTCTGCACATTTGGGAAAGTTGTTGTGAGAAAAGCTAACGTAAAGAGAGTTCCCATGTTTTGATCTGAGGCTGAGGAGTCTCACGGCCGTCCTGTCTGAGGGCTGAAGGCATGAGAGCACACCTGGACTATTTCCTTCCACTACACCAGTATGAGACCCAGACACACGCTGTGGACATTTGGGAAGGAAGCATAACAACCAGACCTCACTCTGGGTGATGGGAGGGCTGACTGGAAAGGCACATTGTTGTTAGTGCCCTTCTTCCCCAGGACACACAGGAGGTCTCTAGCTGGGGACAGCTGCCAGGAAGATTACAGCCCCGACCCCTAAGCCAAGTCGTCTTCAGAATCCTGAAGGAGAGCAACCTCGTGTGGAATGTCTGGATCTAGTAGTGAGATCTTAAAAATTATGTCTCAGAATAGAAACTGAATGTGCTGAGGACAACCACAATTTGCATAGCATCACAAGAGTACTCTCTGGTGCTTCATTCTGTCTTATGACAGAGGGTACATATTTTCTTTGCAGAAGTAACACCATCCAGATGTCTCTTCCCTCTTCTCTTCATTCTTTCCAAGTGAACACATATCATATCAATACCACTGAACTGATTTGCTGGCATTTGAGTCTTAATTTCACTAAAAAGGAAGACTTCCAAAAATACCAGAACACTCAATGTTAAATACAGCTGTAATTTACAGAGCGAATAAATTTGATTCCCCTTTGGTTTCTCTCCAATGTGTTGCCAATGCTTGGGTACCAGAAATTAGATTCTTGATTGTAGGTTCAAAAATAATCTTGCAACAATAAAATAAAACTTTGAGAATGAAAAGACTACTAGATGATTCAGAATAGTTATTTTACACTTAATTTAGTAAACCAACTTTCAAACAGTGTGTGTTAGGTTCCCACTCTGCTTCAAACGTCTTGGCAAATGTTGGTATTTAGCCTTTTTGTCTTAACAGTTAATGTTTTCTATGTGCTTATCAATTTTTAGGAGAATACTTATGCGTTAAAAAAAGACCCTTACTTTTAAAAAACTCGCTGTGATCTAAGGAAGCCTAAGCAAGGATAGCCTTCTGACAAGCAGCCAGATTCACACCTAATGTTGTTTCCAAAGAGTGTAAACTCCTCGAGATGGAGCACCCAGCCAGGTACAGATGTGACTAGGACCATCAGAGAGCACATTTAATCCATATGCCAAAAGGAAGATGCTTTTTGCATTCAGAAGTGTTTTCATTGTTGCACTTTGGTAGGAAGAACTATTTTTAAATGACTTTCAAAAGGCATTTTTACTATTTTTTTTTTATCTAGATGCGTCTTCTAAAGCTAGACGTGAAATAAGCATACACTGAAGAAAACTTGGGCAGAAATAACACACATCTGATCCTTATTCCCTGGAACAACAATCAACAGTGGCTTATCTGTGATTATCCTACTTGGTTGTAGCATTAACAGAGAAATAAAAACTTTCAAAATCACACTACTATAAACTCCACAAATTTTCTGTTATACAGACATGAATGGTCCTGGTCCCAATTGTTCTGAGATAATTCATTTTCTCCTCTTCTCTCAGGTTTTACTGCCCTTTCTTAGCATGTCTAGCCAATTTTCTGACATAAAAGCCTTACTCAAACATACTGATTGTTTACTTTACTTACCATGTACAACAATTTTGGTTAATTATTTTAAAATCCATATATGTACATCTCTATATATAGGCTCCACATGAATAATACAGGCTAACATATAGAAATTAACTCTATGTTCTAATTGTGTTACTAATTTTATTTGATACAAAGTGGGAAGGGAATTTTTGCATAGCTGTTAATTAAGATTTCTTTTTCACCCTTCCCGAGTAGTATAATGTACTGGGTAGAAATACAGCTTAACCTACATTCCACACTCAACCATATTCCTTTTTATGCTGTAGTTAACAAAGGTGTTCATGAATCAGCTGAAAATCTCAGTTTATAGTTGGATGACACTTTTCTACAACTAACAACAACCCTCAGTCACAAATGCCAAACAGGAAGAGCACATCTGTGAAAAACAAGCCTCTTAAACTGAACAAATGAGTAACAATGATGTGTGGGATGTGCTTTCTATGCAGCAAACTCTGGGAAGACCTTTCTGTGAAGAGCTATCTGAGAACAATTGGAGATGCTTTGGTGTTCCTACTCGCCTCCCACAGACCTTTGTATCAGCAGCTCAGCGGAGAGAGTCTGACAGCAAGATTCTTTTGTCATTTGAAATCCCAGGTACTGTAACTCAGCTCAGTGCTGCACAAACGAGTCTCTACTGAGTGGCTGTGTGTTTGTACAGAAGGGAGAAATTTCTCAATGGCTGGCTCTCAGTGTGCAGAGTGATTTGTTATCTACCAGTTATCCCAACTGAATCTCTCTCTGCTAAGAAACCTTCCATGGCCTTGGTCTCCCTGATTACACTGAGCAGCACCCTCATTTCCACATGAACAAACTAAAGCTCTACAGCACCAGCCTAAAGCCCTACCCATGCTGTGCACAAGGATCTATGATGCATGCAGTTCCTCTCCCAGCTAAAGCACCACGAGGTTCTCCAATACCATGCTGAAAAGGTGCAAGTCCATGAAAATGGCAATTCCAAACTCAAAGTTCATCTTCATATCCAAATCTTAGTGTAAGAGGCATTTCTCCATCATTCTTGTAAGCCCATGAGAGAAACACTAAAATTCTATAAAAATACAGAAGCATGAACACGAGCAAATAATTCTCAACTTCCAAGATGCAGTCAGCTGCAAACAACCCTCCCTCCCTTTTTTGCCCCCATAATATTAAGGGCTAACTAAAAGTATTTGCAATACTTCAGCCATCATATCAGACAGCTGCAGAAAGATAGGGCAAGGACATTAGCACTGGCAAATTCACATTGCTCTTTTTCCTCAAGTCCCACATCAATATTTACATAATGCAGCAACATAAACTGAAGGAACTGTCAGAGTTCATTCCTGATAAAAACCTCCTTTAACTGCTAGAGGCAGACCTCCCTAGGCCAGAAGAGCAGATTGAAGCCATGCAAATCTTCTTACATCAAGAACAGGGCTACATATTTTAGATAAATGTAACAAACACTTTTAATTTTGCAGAAAGTTCTCTCCCATCTCACCAGAAGGCAAGTCCTCAAACACTTCAATGACATGAGAAACAGGCTCTGATCTGCTCACTTTCCTTCTTGCCAAAGCAGACTACCATTTTCCAAATATGTAAGACCATTTTTTCCCCAACCACATAAAATCCCAGTCACTGGAATCAGTCTGACAACAGTTAATTTATTTGGACTCCTTCTACCTCATCAACATGCTAGAGCTTCAGGCTGTAGCATAATCTCAGCATTTTTCTCTCCTGAAAAACAGATGCCACTAGAAGGAAATAACTTTGTGCTCTGCAGCAACTGTCACATTCCCAAAGACAACTTCTCATGCCTTTCATCAAAAAAGAATTACCAAAATAGAATCTTTCTACAGACTCTTAGGAGTTCCCATCCATGGCTTTTAATACCTACACTTGACACCATTTGCCCAGCTATAACTAAAGACGAAAGGAGGAAACACTGTTTAAAATCACCAAATCTCTGATGGGTTTTCTCCTATTTGAAACCTGTGAACGTGTAGGAAAAGAGCCTGCTTTGCTGAAAAGATTGGGAATATATGTTATATTCAATGTGCTGTTTCAGTGATGAACTGCAGTGTCTAAAAGCCAACCACAGGTCTCTGAGGTACAGCCCCCCATTCCATTACTGCTACCTGTACAAGGCACATTTGCATCCTATATTTCTGATTTCCCCACCTGCAAAGAAGTGAACAAATAACTGATTAACACAGATGTTTCAATATCCATTGCCTTAGCATTTGGAAGCTGTGACAGGTCCTAGGCTAGAGAGCACTCAACAAAAGCTGAAAGTAGTATTTGTTTCAATCATCCTTTTTACACTTTTTTTGTCCTACTATTCTTAATTTGGAAGGACAACTGCTATTGCACTTCATCCATTTAGGCTTATCCTAAAGTCATTATTTGTTATGATGCTGTTCCTGCCTTCAACTACAAAGAAAATTACTATCCCTACCCCCTCACAGGCAGGATTAACAGCCACAGAAAATGAGTTATGGTTACTCTTGCTGACAGGAGCTCAGAAAAAAAATTCATTTTCAAAAGTCCACCTAAGCCCAAGAAAGAGTTCTGCACCCTGTGTCTTCTAAATTCTTCTTCACAGGTACATAAGGAAAGTACATAATGTGTTTTTCTTCATCACCAGTCTGCACACTCAAGATATATGCTGAGACCTATTGGTGCCAAAGGCAGTGTGTCAACTAGGTGGTGTAAAATAAGCAATGCAACACGATACACAGCCTGTGCACTCACATTGATTTTTTTCATATAAAGCATGTATTGAAAACATTGCCAGCACAGGTGGATCATTTGATATTTAGGTGGTATAATAATTATTTTACTTATGTCTCTGTCAATCTCCAAGTAAGCAGGCTCTGTATAGCATTCAGTGAGACTGTTTACAGATACTAAATTGGTAGTAACCAGCCTCAATTTTTCCTTCAATTCATAGTTTCACATTTCTTAGCAGAACAGGTACTTGATGCAACTACATAGGCTTATTTGGGCTGAATTTAGTTTAGAAGAGCCATAGATCCTGCCTGGACTGACTGTTTTTAATCAGTAAATTGACAGGCACACTCACCTGCCTTGCTCAGAACTAAGCTGTTACCCAGCTACCCAAACACTGCTATCAGTTTTTGCCCACTAAACACTACTGAAGAAAGCATCCTTAAATCAGCTGGAGACAAGACATTGTGGGATAAAAAAATAAACTGGAGCCAATATACTGCACAGTGCTTATACAGATCAACACCACACAACAGTGATCTCCAAACAGCCTTCAAAAGAGGTAATATTTCAGTTTAGAGATCAGCATCCAGCTTCTAACCAAACACACTTCCAAATCACAGGCCATGCTAAGAGATGAACGGCATCATTGTTCTGAAACTATTCTGAAGAGATCCATTTTCTGAAGTTGTTGTAGACCAAACACGTACCTAGCTACCTGCAGCTGCAGTGAAAAAAAACCAATTGTGTTCTCTATGATTCACAGTAATCAATACATGTAAACCAAATAGACGGAATTGGCACCAAAAGTGAGAGAGGATCCGAGGCAAACATCAGACGTCCATCAGGCGCAGCTCTTGGACAGTGCTCCAAGAACACTGCGAGCGCGCTCCGAGCCGCCCCCAGCGAGGGACGCGCACCCCGCGGGTACGGGGGACGCGCAGCGCTGGCACCGGGGCACACGCGTGTTCTGCTCCGTGTCCAGCCCGGGGGCCAGGGCACACACGGCTCAAGGGCCATGGGTGCACTCCTGCCATGACAAACAGCCCCAGGAGGATCCATTGGAAAGAGCCTCCTACGTGGATCCAGGCAGTAGGACTATCGCTTTAATTGTTTCTTTTCACAAATGCTAAAAAACAATGACGCGTTTCTCAAAGTTTACCTGGAGAGAATGTCCTAATCCTGATTCATGAGCTGAAGCCTAAGTATTTCAACTTTGGGTTGGATTTTGGTGTTTTTAATCTAGAAAGTCTTCATATGTTTAACAAAATACTTATGAGTAGGAACTCAGGTGTTACTGTTATCAATATCTCCTCAACCAAACTGGAGTAGACGCTTTGCTAGATTAGATCATACATAACTTTGCATATTAAAAAAGTAGATGGAAATACCAACTTACATTTATTTTAATACGATTGTGTAATTTGAGGTTTATAGAGCCATGCATAAAGCATTTGTTATTCCACCTTTAACAAAATTGATCCATTAACTCTGACCATATTTTTAGTACATAGTTTGCTACAAAATCATTAGGACACATTATGAATCATTCTGGCATTATGAGAGTTAATAGAATAGTATATATTTTTCAGGATTATGAATATTTAGTGTCATACAGTAAATTAAAAAATCAAGTTTAACTAAGGTTAAAAATATCTGATGATACAGTACATAGATGATTGTAAATGTATATTAATGAAGCTTTACACAGTTGACTGGATATCTTTTCGTTAATCACTCACAAACCCATGCCAAACATATATCAAAGACTTCAGCTCCTTTTTCATCCAATCTTCCGACATTTCATTATTATGGTTACCTGATTAATGGATGCAATAATATATGTGGCATGATATGATATGTTCACATTAAATTTTAATCAAATATTACTAAATTCAGAAAACATTAAGTAAATCATGACTGATGAGGCAATATTGCTGTACTGTCGTATTGATGGTTAGAGAAACTCACTACGGAGTTACAGATTAAGGAGGAGAAGTAAATCTTATGAGGAAATAGAAGTATCTCAAGTATAACTAGTTGGTTCTTTTAAAATTGCCTTCCAGCCAAAGACTGAATATTAGATCCATCAAAAGTATTCCAGTGTCTGTAACTGATATGAATGCTTTGGGGTTTTATACTGCAAGTCATCTCATTCTTTAAAATGCATGGATTAACATACACCCTGCAAAAGGGCCTTAACCAAAAGATGATGGCCTGTGGAGGGAAAAGAAACATTCTTTCCCTCTGCAGTTGGGAAAAATTAGCCCAGTTTATTTAAAAAGCTTGCTCTGACTTGAGCAGGAGGGTGTCAGGCACATGGAACGCATTTGGTCTCCTCATTTTAACTTATATTACTGTTTTGTGGCTTTGCAGGAGCTGTGCAGAGAGACAGACAGGGGTTCACATTCACAGCCTAGATCTACAAATCTGAGATGGTTTTGCTCTGGAACACCAGAGAATGTGCCTTTACTGCTGCAGACAGCAGCTTTCTTTTCAGCTTTACACCAGTAGTTAACATGTTCATATGAAAATTTGGTACTTGCATTTGGCCATAATTCTACATTGCACTTTTAACTGACAGACAGGAAATAAAACACTGAACTGTCTTTTCACTGCTGTGTTTGAAGCTGAGCGAGACCTAATTGTATTCATCTACTTACATTTCCCATTCTAGTAAAATTCCTGATGGGATCTGCTCACGTTGTCCTATGTCTGCCTTGAACTCGCATCTTCCCACTCCCGTAACTGAAAGAGTCAAGGTACCATTTTGAGCATTACTCTTTATAACAAACCAGTTATTTACCCAGAGTAAAACTCCATCTCATGAGAGTTAGATGACCCTTTAGAAGCTAAACAATGAATCCTAAAAACCAGTACTGGAGGGAGTACTAGATAAAAGACAGCAATAAAACATTTCAAGTATTAACCCGTCCTGAAAAAACTTATTGCAAAGAATTTAGAGCTCCTAGAAATAGTCTGAGGTGCTAATTCAAAACTTTCAGTGTAATAATCCATGACTATTCTTGTGTAGAATTCCAGTGCCGTGGTACAGACTAAACAGGTCTCTCCTTTCATTTGTTTGTACTTTATGTATAAAAATAAAAGGGAGACAGTTGTCATATTACCCTCTTTTTGGTAGACTCTTTTGCCAAGATATCACATGGAACTGGATCTAATTTTGATTATGTGAAGTAGCATACAGGTCCTGCCTAACTGCATAATTAATTGTATTCACAAATGAATGCACTGCACAGTACTTGCCACAAGACCTTTCCAAAATGCTGTTTGCTTCTTCGTGTCCTGGTCTCTCTTTGAATCCCTTTTCTTGTTTTGAATGACTATGAGGGGTGTAAGATTGCCTTGTATTATGCTTACCAGCATGGGAAATCTCAGTGCTACTGCACTGCAAATAAATACTACTCAATTCTGTAACTATACTCTGAATATTAAGAACAATAAATATATAACATGCTTAGCTGGATTTTTTTTAATTTTTTTTTTTTTACAACTTGTTTTTTGTTAGAAGTCATTCCATATAAAGGATTTCAAAGAAAAGCATACAGATAATAAAGGCAGAAAAGGAAATTAAAATGCTTAAATGGATACAATGAAATTAAGGACCAACTGGGAAGAAGCACACAGTTGAGCTATTGGTTTATTACTGGTTAGATGTATGGCACAAGGATTCCAGTTAAACACCTTCTTGCTAGAAAAGTGGGTTTGGAATTCTTTAAGCATTACTAGTTCATAAAACCTAATGTGAACAGTTATGAGAATAATTCAAGCAATTCACTAAGTTATCTTCCTCCATACCCAGATAAGTTTTGTACAGTTACAAGATTAAAAAGCACGAAATTCCTGTGAGTGTAAGGCCTAATAAAAATGGAAGAATACATCCAAACCCACAGCTCTTACCTCAGGCAAACTCCCACTGGTGTTGGCACCTCATGCGATACAGAGAAGAGTGCAGACACTTCAAACAAAATTGCCTGGAAAACTTTGATTCACTCTCACTTTATTAATTGAATGAGTATATATAAGTCAGTCTTGAAGCTCTTGCTTTTCTCAGGAATGGAAACATACCATTAAAAAAAATAAAAAGGGTTCTCAGTAAACTTTAGGTCGGAGCATGATGTTATGGCTCAGGCCTCCAAAATTCTGCAGGCTTCCACTAGAATATTAACAAGATCCAGCATTTAATGACCCAGCATAGCTTTGTAGTCTACAGGGTTGTGTCAAATACCAGACCCTTTGTCAGAAAGTCAACTTGAAACGGGCCTATTTCTTTGCATTACAGTCTCAGAGAGGAAAAACTGAAGAATATGGAAAAATCTTGACTGAGCACTCAGGATATGTGATGTTCACTGTATGTTGAAAATGTGTCAGTTTCTAAAGGCAAGGAAAGCAATAATGTACTGTCCAGAGAATCACAGCAGTGGGGTTAGGGTAAGAGAGCCAGTTTAGAGAAGGAGAAACAGAGTCGGTGCTAGTGACGCAATAGAACCTTCATATCCTTTAGCAAAGTAAAGCTGCTAAACAAACCTACTTTTGTCCAAGCTTTTTAAATCCCAGAAACCAAAGCTGAAAGGGTCTTTCACGTCTGTTGACAGGGCCAGCTGAGAGAAGGGTTATTCAGTTGCCTGTGGCAGCATTTAGGAAGGCAGTAACAGAAGCATGGGTGCAGCAGCGCAGGGCCTTTCCAAGATGAGCATGAGTGCAGCAGCAGATCTGAGTCGAGGAAAGAGGGGCAGGCCTGTGGGCTAGAGATGAGAGGGGATTTGTGGCAAAGGTGGGAAACTGATGAAAGGGAGGGTGCTGGCTTTTCAATAGAGCTGTATGAGACAAAATGTATTAAGAAATGTTAGGAAGAGACTTGGGGCAATGAAGCATACATGAAAAACATGTAAATCTTCACTTTTTAACTTCTCATCTCTTTCAGCTAGCCAGTACTTTCTGACCCTATTTTGATGCCAAAAATATATCAGCCCGACTCAATATAAAAGGGAAAGTCAGTGTATCAACTGCTCATCACTATGCTCTCACAAAACACTGAGAACAGGCAGGCTGCTTCTCAGCCTAAAGTGAGGGCTTATGAACACAGTTTTCCTGGTATCTTGCACCTGGACAAAGTAATGCAAAGGAATACTGCTTAACCTTTCACCATTCCCACCAACTCCTTTAACTAAATTAGTTGTTCTGAGCAAAGAAATCACACCATAAATATAATTAGTTACTTGGAACCTGATCTAAAGCCTAATGAAATCAGCATAAGGCTTACGGAGAGAATGAGCTATAAAGAAAATATTAGTTTGATTGCTGTAGGCAAAACTACTCTCAGATCTAAGCAGAGGATTTAACTATTTTATTCTGCAAGCAATGAGAAAATATCTTCTTGATTCTAAAACTAAAATAAGAGACCTAATTAATTCTAGAGCACCCCAACCATATACATTACTTCTTCGTATTCATAAATCCAATAGTTTCTTTTTTAAACAGGAATATTTAAGAGGCATTTAAGTGGTTGTGGATCCTCATTTCAGTAAACACATGTGAAGGCATTCATTGTGTTTAAATATAATAAATACAGCTAAAATCATGCATCTGGGTCAATCCTCTGCATGTAATCAGGATTATGAAAATTTAGTTTTTCTTATCTTTCTCAATAAATGGTCTATGTACAGACAACTGGAAATTTATTCAGACATGGTCTTGCTGTGTTCTTGTTTTTTAACTCACCAGTTTTTTCCTCCCTGCAAATCTGACTGATTTCAAATTCTGTCAGTTGCTCTGGTAGCTAAGAAAAGTGCCAAACTCTGGTTGCTGATTTCTAAGCTGCACTCAAGTTCTTTCAGTGACAAAATTCTCATGCCAAGGTATTGTAATTGCAAATTTTCAGCCCATTTTAATGACTGGCTCTTTTGGTTCTTATCGCTGACCACATGTAATTATAAAGAGAAAGGTCACCAAGGACCTTGAGAAAGCAAAATCCAAACAGACACAAAAGGGGTAAAGGCGACTGGAAAAGGTTTTGATTTAGTTTACACCTTCTCTGAGATTTCACTGTCCTCAACCTCCCCGTTCTCTGAATGAGGTTCCTTCAGCCCTGGTTGTCAAAGCCCTCCTCCACCCACTGCCTTGTCCACAGCTCCTCTCAGGCATTCCCCAGAGGCAACCCAAAGAGACACAGCACATCCAGGGGGAAATCCTAAAATGTGGGTATTCTGAAAAATCTGACAAATGGAAGGAGGCCCATCAGTTTGATGGCTCTGTACATGTGTGGTGGGAAAAAAATTGTCAGAGGCATAGGGGAATCCCTTTTGTTTCAAAAGTGCTTCTTCAAAGAAACAGACACCCCTATCTCTCTTTGAGGAAGGTACTGTGTGGGAGGCTCTGTGGGCCCTCCTACAATGCCATGACTGAGAAGCCTGTCTTTAACTGGAGCTTCACTGAAAATGCACAGTCCAGATAAAATGCAAAGGCACAAAGAGTAAATAAAGAAGTAGTCAATGCTAAGCAAAGTGTGGGCTGAGGAATTCTGCCTCCTAAGGAGGTGACAGTCAAATGAAGCTGGCTCATCATGTGTGTCAAAAGCAGCATCAGACAGGTAAACAGCAATTCCACACTTCCCTCCTACTCGAAAATTCCACCCTTAAAACACAGGGTATTTTAGGAAGCTTCCTGCTGACAGGCACATCCTGCCCAGGATTACATTTTAATAGTTCTTCTTTTAGACAAACATTTCATTTATACTTCTAGTATAAATTCCCATGCAGTCCCTCGGGAGGAGCAAAACATGCAAAACACAGAAAGGGTGGTAATGATAAGAAACAATCAATCTGCATTCATTGATAAACTTGCAGATAATGTAGTAAAGTATTTACTATGATTCTGGTTTTTTCCAAAGGCAACTTTTTATCTTTTTGATCAACTCTGCAGACTCTGGCAGAAAACAGCAGCCATTTTCAGTCCAGGGCAGCAGAGGTTGGCTCCTCATCTGGGATGAATATGTGACTTTCAGCACTCCAGGATCTTGGTATTTTGGACAAAAATCCACAAAATGCCCCAGGACTATTCTCTAAGTACAGAAAAACTTCCATATGAATGTATACTTTTTGAAGTAGCAATTTTATCATTTTATCACATTAAAGTTAATTTTACAAAGATGAGGTTACAGGTTTTAGTTGCTTTCTGCAGCCACTTTAGGACATTGCAAAATGATGCTTCTTGAAGGACCAGGGGACAATGATATTTTCATTTTGCTAAAGCCAAAAAGTACTACCAATCCACTCACTGGCTTGACTCAACAACACAGCCCCTAAAACCTTTATTCTGTTAATACAATATCCCTTAATCCTCTAGCTCCCATTCTACAAGTGGCAAATTGGCCCAGCATCTTACTGCTTTTTCCACTGAAGATAATATGTCTTGAAATGAACATTGACTGTCTCTTAAAACCCAATAAATTAAATTGTCTCTCCTCAGCCAGCAGCAGGAGCAATGGAAAGCATTTCTCAGAGCTAGCTTGTTTGATTTCTACGAAAGTGTTTGACCTAATGATCTGTTTTAGCAAATTGGTATGACTTATGGATAACTGATAAGCACACAGAAAAAACCAGCTATGCAATTACCTGTCACAAGTCAAATATTTTATGCAAAACTAAAAATTATACACAAACAGATCAGGAATACAGTTTGAATAAATAAATAAATTAAAATCTCCAGTTCCATCACAAAAGATGAATAAAAAAGTTAGTAAAGGGGCTAGAAATAACAGCTTGACAGTATGCAATTTAACTGCCAGGGTATTGAGAATCTCATCCTACACAGTATTTAACAAGATCATCAACATCTGCCTCTGGATTAATGCAGTATGGAAAAGGATAATCAGCTAGCTAAGTGTAAGATCTGATGTTTAGATGCAAGAAAATCAGTAAATTGTGACACATTTAATTCAGTATAACTTCATTAACAACTGAGCAACCAAATTCTGTCCTCAAATGTAAAGACCTTTGGCAAACTTTTTCCATTGTAGCACTACCAGAAAAGAGGGGAAAAGGCCAGGCTGCAGAGGGTTAAGGATTACAGAAGGGCTTGTCCCTGCAAAGAGGTACAGTGACCAAGTGGGATGGTCCAAATGGGTACTACACTCCTACAGATAACAGCTAAATATTACTTTTTCATAAGGGCTCGTGAGCTAAAAGGAAGGGAAACACAATGGTTCAGTACAAAGAAACAATTAAATTTTACAGTCTCATGTCTGAGTGTAAGTGCTGACAGTGAAGGGCCAACTACCCTTTCTCCCTCAGCCAGGCCAAACTATGCCTTTAACAACTGATACAGGACAACTTCACCTATCTCCTCTTCAATCAATGGGCTCTAGATCAAAACCCCTCTGGACTACATGGGATCTGATTTGTTGATATATAATGAAAGCAAGCGATAGATAAATTCTTGCAAATGAAAATGGGAACTAGCAAGGTGTCCTTGCCAGAAGAGACTATCTTGTCTAACCACACATGCTAGAAGGAAAAGTCCCCCCAGCACTCCCAGGTTGCAGAGCTAGTCCCTACAGCACAGGCACAGTTGGGAGCCATGGCACATCAGGCACCTCAGAGACCCACAGACACGCCACTCACCTCTGAGGATCGCAGCTACAAAGGGCACAAAGGCAACTCTGCACTTTCTTCACTTGCTGCTAATTAGCTTTTTCACTTCTCATCTTCTAGATGTCTCAGCTTCAGCCCTGCCTTCTTTCCTCTCTCCCTTTTTCCCTTGCCTACTTTCCCCTTTCAGACTATTATATGAACTCATGCCACCCTTTGTTCCACCTGACAAAGCTACACACAATCCCTCTATCGCACTTTTCTTCTCTGGTCTTCACAAAGCACAAGTTGTGTGTGGACCACGACTCTCACCATGTTCCATGCCCTGCTTAGCTGGTCCTTCTCAAGACAGCATATTTTGAAAAATTAATCACAGAATTATTCAGGTTGGAAAAGGTCGAGTCCAAGCTTCAGCCTAAAACTGTCAGGTCCACCACTAAACACTGAGTATCACATCTACAAGTGTTTTTAATACTTCCAGGGACTGCTATTCCATCACTGCCTGGGCAGCTTGTGCCAAATTCCTGATAGCCCTTTCAGTGAATAAATTTTTCCCAATATCAAGTCTAAACCTCCCTGGGTGCAATTTGAGGCCATTTTCTCTTACTCTATCACTTGTTTGTTACGTGGGAGAAACAACACTACTGTGCTGTTAGCACAGTAGGTGATATGGCAATTTTAGTTCCATTGCCACTGTCACCTGTTTCCATGTACTCCAATTCCTGCAATGAAAAGTCGTGAGGAGTCCTTGCACTTTTACTGCTCCATGACTCTGCTGGGGGAATTTTCCCCCATGGGAATCCCATCATCCCTCATCACAGCCCTTGGTGTCTGTCCCTTAAGCCTCCATCTAGAACTTTTAAAGTGTTTTTTGAGCTCCCATGGGATAGAAGTGTTTAGTAGCATAGGTTTTTTTATTACCTCACATTTTGCTCTCTTCCCATCAATGAGCACCCTCTGGAAGAAAGAGCTATCACAGTAACTTGAACTCAGAAAAAAATAGCAAGAATATAGCCAAAAGGTGAGTGAGATAGTTCTCTTCTTAAAGCATTTCAATTTAACTCACCCAGTGCTGCTCCTCATGCTAGTTGTAAAGCTTCTGTGTGGTAGTGACTGGGTGCAGAGCTTTAGAGGTCTCAGACTGACAGTATAGCAGCTAGCTTCTGGTGTCCACGTACAACTACACACAAATTTTACATGCCAGTTTAAGCCTTATATTGGCTTACAACCATTATCCTGAATTATATCCTCCTGACATTTATTAAAGGCCTGGGAATGCTGACTTGATACTGATTATGATGCAACTCAAACATAACTATTTCTTACTCTTTGAGAGCCACGTCACTTATTCCTAGGCAAGGTTTTGACCAGACATTCATATTTTCATGTGTGTTTTCTTTACATCCTCTCCGTGCCGCATTGAAAAAGGCACTTATTGAACTGGTGTTGCACCAAGAACCTCTGTGGGCCGTGCTGGGGGCACTTTCCCTCACAGACACGCTGCTCTTCCCCTCAGCAAGTGCAGCAGGCTCATTGTCAGAATTAATCATTGTCTTCTGCACAGGAGGGCAGCGCAAGACATTAATACTGATAATGAAGGCATTAAATATTATAGGACTCAATAGCCTATCTTGGGGTATGTCACTAGTCATTGGACACCAGTGGAACTCTGACACTGATCATAATGAGAGCAAGCCCTCTGAGCCCGGCAGCTCAGCCAGTTTTCAGTCCATCTCTGTGTCTGTTTCTCTAGATCATGTTTCATCACTCCCTATGCAGTGATGTTATGGGAGATCGTCAAAAGCCATAGTAATGTTGAGGTAAACATGCACACATGGCCACAAACTTGGATTAGAAATCTCTCTGTAAGACTAATCATCCTTGCAGAACAACCATTAGTGCTGAAATATTTTAAATCAAGATCATAAGTAGCAATGCCCAAGGAGCGGCCAAGGTTTGTTTAGCCTGGAGGAGACTGAGGAGAGCCCTCACCGCGGTCTGCAACGTTCTTATAAAACAGAGGAGCAGGCATTCATCTCTTCACTCTCGTGACCAGTGGCAGGACTCGAGAAAACGACATGAAGTTAGGTTTAGGCTGGATGGTAGGAAAAGGCTCCCCCCTCAGAGGGTGGTCGGGCACTGGAACAGGGTCCCCAGGGCAGTGGTCACGGCCCCAAGCCTGAGAGAGCTCAGGGAGCACTTGGACAACACTCCTGGGCACATGGTGCGGCTCTTAGGGCGTCCTGTGCAGGGCTGGGAGTTGGATGATCCTGATGGGTCCTTTCCAACTCAGATACCCTGTGATTTTCAGACATACTTTTCTCTTTTTTTTCTTCACCACTTTAGGGCTTAACCTCTCCAAGAAACAAGGAAGGTGACGTTTGCCTTTATTTTTCCTCAGCCCCGCCGACCGGCGCAGACCAAGCCCCCCGCGATCCCCGGGCTCCCCACAGG
>VYXF01002475.1:119704-197495 GCA_013397295.1 Polioptila caerulea | reverse complement strand
AAAAAAAGGAAAACCAACCAATGCACCCAACACCTAAACTACAAAGTGATTTTGGGTACTGTTATCATTTTCTTATTTAACTGCTATCAATGGCTTAAATACAAGAGATTTTTCCCTCTTCCAANAACCAATGCACCCAACACCTAAACTACAAAGTGATTTTGGGTACTGTTATCATTTTCTTATTTAACTGCTATCAATGGCTTAAATACAAGATATTTCAAGATATTTTCCCTCTTCCAGTATATCACAGATTGCCAAATTTCACAAAACTGATTTTTCATCAGTTGAGGCTTTTCATTAAGACTTTACCATAATACTTGAATCTTGCTTTGTCTTGTACAAATTGTCCATTTATTGTGGATTGGAGTATCTAGTCTTAGTTACTGGAAAACATGGATACTGTCCCGATTTTCCTGGCCAGTTGATCTGACCACAAAAAAAACAACCAACCAAAAACAAACAAACAAACCCCCACACTTTAATGCCACACCTCATATTCTCCTGGTTTCAATTATGCTTTTTTTCTGAAACTTCTGAAACATAACATTTCCCTGAAATAATATTTTATCTTTATGGAGCTGAGTCTTCTTCAACCTCACAAATAAAATTTTTAGGTTATGCCATGGAACTTAAAAGCAGCATGACCTAAGTGCAGTCCCTGCACCAGCAGGCAGCCATATAGCAAGTACCTAGCCCAGCTGATTCCTTGTTTCACACAATCCAGACCCAAAAACATGCTTTTTACAATTCAAAACTTACACTGTAAAAGCATGAAGATAAGTCTTCTGTGAACATTGCATATTTTTGCAGAACATTTTGAGAGCTTCTCTGTGCTGCTTACTGTTGGGCAATTCCTACTGCTTTAGGCAAAGAATTTTGATCTCACATCCTGCCATAATTTTACCCTTAGGTGGAGGAGCCAAAGTTACAGGTTAAGAAGCACAATCACACACTGCTGACCATCAGAAGCTTGGAAGTAACACAGTAGAAGTGAGGCAAATAGCATTAACCTCAGGAAGAGACTAGAAATTGCTCCTTAAACAGAGTTTGATGCCCAGGACCTCATAATTCTGCAGATTCTCCTCAACAGCTCAGTATTGTCCTGTAGCTAAGGAGCCATACCACCTCGACCTTGTATTCTTCCTGCAAGGAAGGAGTATTTGTATGGTTGATAATAAAATACAGTCCAAACTCTGGTGACTATCATCTCTAAGTTTCCTGAAGCATAAAGGACCCAGCTTGAGGAGCTGCTGTTTAAGTGAAAACCATAAAGCACAGACCAACAGCTGGAGGGAGAATGGCACAAAATATATATTCCAAGAATCTTATATAATGAAAGCTTTTAATATTAATGCTGCTAGCCATCAACAGCAACCATTCCAGTGCAAGCCAATCAGTGGTGTACTTTAACAAATTAATTCCAAGTGAGGTAATACTACATCCACACAAAGGCAAAAGAACAAGTAGAATAAATATGTGATATGGAAGTGTAGGAGCAGAAAACATCTACGAAAGTTCACTAGAGACCAGAGAATTTAAACCACACAATCAAATGTGTTTGAGACTTAATGCTAACCTGCACTTCTGTGATTTTCATTGGAAAACCAGGAATATTATGGTAATCTACAGAAACATCCACGGAGCCCCATTTGTTTTCTTGGATGTTTTTTTTTTTTCTAAGCTTAACCTGACAGCTGCTATACTTAATCTTCCAATGTAAAATGAAACCAAAAAAAGGCAGATGCACTCAATTCTGAACTCAAATTAGAGAGAACAAGCTTGTAAGGTAACAAAAGGGGAAGTACCACTAGATAGGCATGTGTAACACAAAGTGTTTCTACCACAGTGGTGGGAGAACCAGAAGGTGTGAATCCAGAGAGGCAGCAGCTCATCTGAGTGAAGTGACTGGAGGTGCATCAGATACCCAGTGGATAAGCAAAGACTAGCTATGACACTCAGTGCTATGGTCTAGTAGACACAGTGGAGTTCAGTCACAGGCTGAACTTCAACTCACTGTCTTTTCCAACCTAATTCATTCTGTGAGTCTGAAAATGGCTCTGAAAAACAAGTTGAAGCATTTAGTGCTTTTATCATACTAAATGGGTGAAAAGGAGCCGAAGGAGGTTGATTTGACTGTGCAGTAGGTGAAAGGACAGCACACCTTAACAAAGGTGCAGGTGATCAGGGAAGGGCTGCAGCTCTGCCTCTTTGGGGTTTGGAAGGCTCCACCTAACCTGAGCAGTGTGAATGCTAGGGGGGTTCATTTCAGACCTTTTAGTTGCATTGGCATGGTGAGGAACTCAGACTCACCATTTTGTCTGAAACTTGGAATAGGTTGGGAACACACGCAGTTAAAGCCATTCAGTCAATTAATTGGGGTTCCTAAACAACTGGTTGCTTTTCTGCCCATCAAGTCCAGTACTGTTGCTTACATGCAAGTTGAACCTTAACAGCTTTACAGTTCAATACAGAGTGAGTGAGGAGTCTGTGTTCTCAACATTAACATTCTCCTGAGAGTGTCACATACTTGCTATGCTCTATAGGAACACTAACCTGTAATTTATACAGTTGAGTCATTGTTCTGTCAACCTTGCTAAATACAGGCTTTCAAAAACAGAAAATTGAGCTAACATGTGACTAGTGGTCTTGGTTGAACAGCCACTATGAGTTCTGCCATTTTTTTGTTGATCTTTAGTCGTCTTTCTCTACAGAATACAAGTATTTAAAAATGGGGGCTTGCTTCTCTTGGTAAAGCTACACTATTACCATTTCTTTGGGTTTACTGCAAATATATTCTTATTATTTAACATAAGTTACAGTACAACTCTTTGTTATTTTTACTTTTAGTGCAACTGCCAGTAGATACAAGCATTTTCCATAGTCACCCTGATCAAGGCTGCAATTTTTTTAATAAATGGATGGCCATAGTTCATTCTTGGACCTCTCAGATCAAGTTTTGCACTTGTGTTCTCTCTTAATTACATTTTTTTCACTGCATATGAGGACATACATATACAAACCTTTCTAAATTCACTGTTTCCTGGTGAGAATTTGGTTTGAAAGAAGCTTCTGTAGGTTTAGCCTCTGACAGAGTGTGTGTGGAGTGGGGAGAACCATGGTGCACCACCTTGTCCCACCGTTTGTGGCCTGCTGCTGTAAACACCCACATGGAAAACACTTGGCACTCTTCTGGATAATAGAGAAGCAATGCAGTGTGCACTTTGTCTGTTCAAAATAGAAATCAGACCTATATCCTTAAGGAAACAAATCCTAAAATAGATCCCTCATCTCTCAAAAAACCCCTTCCTCCTTGTTTTCAGCAGTGGGAGAGCACAAGTATTAATCTCTTCTGGCAAGAATAACTGGTATTCACTGTCCATAACATAAAATAGATGAGCATCAAACAGTGGTTTCACTTAAAGCATTTACAAACAGAAACTTATTTGTGTTAAGCTTTTATCAGGCCCCATCATTTCAGCAGCTGGGTTTTCCTGCCTTTGTCATTTTAAGTAAAGCACTGTAATCTGTGCTCCATAGTCCCATTAGAATACATCCTTTTCTAGTGAGCCCTTTGTCATATACAAAGAAGGCTGTAAGCTTAACATCTTGTGCAAGGCTTTGTCCAGTGAAGAGCTGTTCCCATTAGTGGAACAGAGAAAAACAAAACAAAACAGTGCTCCTGTCTCTGCTACAGGAGCACTGTTGCAAATGACTGCTCTTAGGAGAGGATAGCAGGCCTGCTCTATTTAAAAATGAGTACTACTACATCTGCTTTTTAAAAATACTGTTGAATCAAACAGGTTTTTTCCTGTTCCATTCCTTTCCACAGTAGCTAGCCATCAACTAGAGTTGTATGGGAAGAGCAGCAGCTTTCCCTCCTTATCCCTGCAAGCTGAGCCAGGATCATACTGTGGCAGTCCTTTAAGTTGTGACAGTCTAGAAAGAAAACATGGCTGTTTTTTCCTTTGAGGGAACAGTAACAGATCTAGCAAGTGGGCCTTACAGCTTCATTTCTCACAGCCTGCAGTCACATCATTATCTAGTCTATAGTGGGGGAAAAAAACCAAAAAACCCCAACAAAGTGGAGTGTTAAATTTTGGTTAAAGGACGCTAAAGAGGAGACTCTCATTGCTGTTCTAGAGGATTGTTTGAGTTATTTTGTTGTTCAGAGATTACATAGGCAATGGTTGGGGCTAGTCAGGTGGAAAGATCAAATAGGAACACTTCCCTAGAATAGCAGCACTACCTTAGTAAAGCAAGTGCCATCCCTCAACATGTCAACTACAGTTAAAAAGTGTGTGAGAAAACACCTGCCTTACTTTGTGCAGCTAGTCCAGAGTGCTTCAAGTCACACAGCCAGCCTTACACAAATCTCTTAAGAACCAAATACATTGGAGCAAGGTGAGGAAACTTTTGAGCTTGGCCATCCTTCACTCACACCTGCATCCTTTTACAAGAGTCAAGTCGTTACACCTGTCCCATTTGCCTACTGGGAATTCCTGCTCATCAGGATTGGGAGAGACATCTGAAAGTAGCTGTCGACCTGCTTCCCCTTTTCAATTCTGTAGCTTGTTAAGAAATTATAATTATTCTTACACCCCATCCTACATTAATTTCCAGCACTGCAAGTGGAAGAGGAAAGAGAAATCAGATCTATAAACCCACCACAGTCAAGCAGGAGGTGTTTCTGTAATCACAGCAGCAAGACCAAAGCCAAAGCAATCCTGCTTGAATCAGCTGGGACCCAGCACTGCAGCTGCAGAGCTGTTGTGTAAATACCTTATCCTAGCATGACATCAGAGCAGGGATAAACTTGAGAGCAATCTTCTCTTTATGAGAGAGGACCAGTTCTTCCATTGCCAGTTTGGTGATGGGATTCAGACCACTCTGAGTTCAAAACAGATGCGTGAACAATGCTTGGAGGCTGCATGGCTGTGTGTAACTGAGCACTAAGAATAAACCATCAGGGTAGACAAGATGTAGAAGCTCATCCATGATAATGGCTAGTAAGCATCCAAATACTTGTGTTGCAGCTTCATCACTTGCTGCTAGGAAACAGCACCACTAATTTCTTCAAATTGCTTGTTGATAAATAAGCTACTGTGAAAGTGGGAGAGATTCCTTGGTCCTTCCACAATCAACTAATTGGAACAAACATGGGTTAGAATAAACGAGCAAGTATTTTCTTGTCAACCTGTCAGGAAAAGATAGGAAAATAGGAGTTCCTTGCCCATGACTGACTGCAGAACAGCTAGTTTTCTCACACAGGGCTGTGCTTAAAACTGATTTTTTTCTGGTGTGGCTTCTGTTGTTTTCATTGGGAAGTCTGTTGCATCAGACAGAGTAAGATGGCCTGACATGTATATTTTGATGTAAGAGCAAGAAAGGCATTGTGACCTTGTCATCAGAGGACCCTAGGTTTCATTTTTGCCAGCATCTATGGACTGTTGTTTTCCTAATTTTATTCACAGTTCAGCCCAACTTCTTCAGACTCCCTTCAGCTTCACTGGAAGTTAATTGAGAATGGAAATAATTTAATTGCTCAATCAAATAAGAACTGAATGTCCTCAGATGTGTTCTGCATGTGCTTAAGTGATTTGAGTAAAATCATGCTCCAGCAGTTTAAAACATACATGAATAATCTTTGAAAACAATGGGACTCAAATTCTTTTATGTAGAAACTAGTAAATGGACCTTGTCCTCTGACTTGTTGAATTGCTTTCTTAGCTCTTCTGTTTCTGGCTATTCTGTTTCCTCTCTCTCTGTTTTTTTAAACCTGCCCATGCAGTTTGCAGAAGCAGCTGTATCAAGTAATTTACTGAAAAATTGTTTTGCAAAAAACTAGCTCAGGTGTTTCTATGTCCATGGCATAGCTAATTTGTAATGGGACAAGCTGCCAGGAATAACCAAGGACATGGCTCTATCTGTGCTTATGCTGTTCGTTCATATCAACAGGAAATAAGTTTATCTCTCTGGCATATGTCATTTGTAGGAGTCCATAGAAAAAAGGCCATAAAACAGATGATTTTCCAATGGAAAAACACTTCCTCTTCTGAGATTATTTAACCTCAGGGTAGAAGAAATGGGAAATGCTGACAATGCTCTGAGGATTCAGTGAAGGTGAGGAAGAAGAGTATAACAAAGAATATTTCTCGTGAAGAATCAAGGAGTTGCATTTTAAGAACACACCATATTAGCATATGAAATCAGTTTTAGGAAAGCCAAATGTTTTCAGGAGTGATGTAACTGCCAGGGATTGCTTAAGAACAGCTGTTGGCCAGCAGGTGTTTTCTGTACAAGTCATTTTCTTGTGTGGTGTCAGAGCTGCTAAGATTCTGGTGGAACACTGAACCTACTGTAATACTGTAGGGCATAACTCCCCTTGGCAGACCAAAATGACAAACTGACCTGCATTTTGGGACTTGTATTTTAAATGGATGTTAAGATCAGTACCATGCAAGGATCAGTACCTGATGTCTGTTTACTTTGAGCTCAACATGTAGTGAAGCAGCCCTGAACTGTGTGTGTCACTGACAGTCTCACCAGCTCGTGCTTTTAGCCTTTCACATTGCACAGCTTGTCTTGGAGGAAGGGCCATAAAATCCATGTCTTGTAGTAATGACAAAAAGAGATTTGCTTTCGTGAATGTTGCAGTGCTGGTTATGCAATAGTCTCTCACTGAGCATATGCAAATACTTGCATCAAATGTTTGCTTTCAGCAACATCCTTAGTCTGTGTTGGTGGTTTACATTAGTGGTTTACAAATGCTAGTAGAGATTTAACTGTTGTACAGCAACAACGTGACTTTGATACTCTTAACTATGGCTGTTCTGCTGCCATTAATTGGTGTAAGCTGCAGACAAAAAAAAGCAAGCTGTTCACTCAAGAGGCAAAATGTCTTGGGCATGGGACAGCAGAATGTCAAATAAGCTGTAAGATGTAACACAATTCAAATGTCTTGCATTCTGCCAGGTAAATTGGTCCAAAATACTTGAAACTTCTCATAACTTGTTTTGGCCTGATGTTCTTTTTATATGACTGTGGTAAATGCCTGCCTAGAAAGGAGAACGTGCTTTCTGAGAACAGCTTCAGAAGTATGTTGTTATGTACACACCAGTTTTGCTGCATTAACAAACTTCAGTTCTTACCAGCAGAGACTCTTGTAAGGTAGTATTAAAGAAGTCCAGTTACAAAGTTTGGAAGGGAGTGAAGATCTGAGCCTAAAAGCCTGAGAACTGGAATCAGTACAGCTTTTTCACACGTACTGGTTACTTTTGAGACAGGTATAACTATTTGTCAGTTAACCCTCATTGATGTAATATTCTTTTTTTAATTTTAAGGCTCACCAGCAAAGCAGAAAAGCAGACCGCTTGTTGGCAGCAGGGAAATATGAAGAAGCAATTTCTTGTCACAGAAAAGCTGCTGGTGAGTAGATTATTTCTCACATTTCAGCTATTAAAATCAGTTTCTAGATTAGCACCAAGCCTGTCTTGAGTTCAAGAAGTGTTTGGACAACACTCTCAGGCATATGGGATTCTTGGGGTGTCCTGCACAGGGCCAGGAGTTGGCCTGGATGGTCCTGCTGAGTCCTGCAGACTCTATGATTCTGTGTAAGTACAATGTCTAGTTACTTGCAAAATTTTTATTTTTAAAATGTGACTTTGTTTTTCAGTCCAGATCAAGAACCCTTTTGAAAACTCCTTTTTCTCATACGAGCAGCTAAAGTCAGACATTTCCAAAGTTGTTTAGATTGGGGGTGATTATCACTGTGAAGGCAGTTTGGCTGAAGATGAAGCCAACACCTTGTGCTATGCACAGAAGTTGTGTACTTGCTCTAAGCCAGTTTCACTTTATACTTTGCATTTTTTTTACTGCTTTCATAGGTGAGGTCACAGTGCTTTCTCTGTTGGTAAAGGACAAATGTTTGCTTACAAAACTTCCTTTCCTGCTGTCTGCATCAAGGCAGCTAAGAACAGATGATGAGCTCCCCAGAACTTGAACAAAACAGCAGATTGCATCACAGACCTCAACACTGCAGGGACAGCCTCTCCTCTGTGAGATCTTGTGCATTTACCTGTCCATTAAAATAGCCCTGCTTCATTTTTTTGTGTTGGAGTCCCTCAGCTCTCTGACAGTGTGCAGCTACTTGGCAGAAGAAGAAAGGAGGTCTTAACTGGTGCACCAATAGGACATTTTCAGTGACAGGGCTTGTGTGGAGACAAAGTAAGTGGCTGCTGTGAACATGGTAACCCAGATACCAGGCCTTCTGACTCCATTAATAAATACTAGAAAACCCCATAAAGTGAGAAACCAATAGTTTCTTTGGTATTTATGAATACTGAGAGTGATGAGGGATTGCACTTACATTCTAAAATGCATACTTTCTGTTTTCTTTCACTTCATTTACCAAGACAAAACCCCAAAATACACTGGATGTTTCTTGCTTTTCTTTGTCTAGTGGTTCTGTGCCATTGTCTTGCATCATTCCAAATTTGGTTGAGAATTTCTCATATGTTGTCATTTTCAGTACTAGTAAGATATGCTCCAAGTCTTTCTGGAAATTGCTGCTGTTTTAAAAACAAACTGGGGTGACCCAAGCCAACAGGATACTTTGGGAAGGGTTAGTGTGTTTTACAAGGTCTTACAGTAATTTTTTCAGACTCCTGAAAAACAGCAGCTGCAACTTGGTAAACACTTTCCCTCTAGACTGCCTATTTATGTGGGGATTAAGCACACAGGTCTGAAGGCTTTTCTTAGCTGTTGTGGAAGCACTGAGGTTTCTCAGGCGTGCTGTAAGTGCTGATGGATGTTCTGTCCCACAGGGTACCTCACAGATGCCATGAAGCTGACCCAGTCGGAGCAGGTGAGACTAGAGCACAGCAGATGGCAGAACCAGCCACAGCCCCGTGGTGTGCCCATGTGTCCCTTGGGTCTGATCACTCCCCTCCTGGCCATTAGCCTCTGCAAAATTTCTGAACCCTTGGCAACTGCACCTGAAGTTTGACAAGCATGGTAATACCAATCTTCCTAGAGAGTTTTTCCAAGTTTATGTGGAGCAAGGACAAGAGAAATCTTAACCCATCCAAGGGGTCTCCAACTTTCTAGCCTGCCAGACATCTTCAAGTAGGTGACAAAACTAGTGTCATGTTTATCTGTGAGACACTTAGTATTTTGCTGAGACAAAAAGTCAAGCATCTCATCTACAGTGTGTCATTTTGGTTTAATGCATCCTGACTGGGGGATCTCTAGAACAACAGCCCTGACACTCATTGCACAAGTTTATCTGTGAGTGTAGAAGGGTAGTCTGCTCAGCACTTCTGTACTAGCAGGCTTTGAATGAAGACAATATTATGAAATCAAGTAACCCTTGGAGATCAGACATCTGTCTTTGCTCCAGTGGGTCATTCTTGTAGAGAATTGGTCTTTCACCCAGGAGAGTTAATACCCACTGTGCCACCTCCTTCATTAAATATGGCTAAATCATTTGGGACCAAACCTGGCCTTGGAGCAATTTGCTGCTGCATTTTGGGTGTTACTGATAGGTCTACTCAGGTACCATCACAGAAGCATACAAAAAGTTTGCATTGTTTAGCCAGTGTGGCCATGCATGCCAAGGGAATCTCTTTCTCCTTGGTGTTGGTCACAGGTCAGTTAAACCAGGCGCCTCTGCCCAGAGGTATTGTCCTGGTCAGCGACTGACAAACACAAAGACCAGTAGTTATGCTAAACTTGACATATCTGAATCTGTTGCACTGTACAAGAAGAGAGCACTTCCTGTTGGATTTAATGTCTGAGTAACAAAAGCTCCCCTCCTTGGGCATGTGGTGATGCTGTTTATGTAAATATTTACACACACGTCATTCAATGTGTGCGAACTTTTGGGTGGGATTAGGGATCACCAGCTAAATTGTTTAATCTTGTTCTTACTCAGGCTCAGCTATCACTGGAATTACAAAGGGATAGTCATATGAAACAGTTACTGCTCATCCAGGAGAGGTGGAAAAGGGCAAAGAGGGAGGAAAAGCTGAAAGCCCAGCAGAGTGCTGACAAGGAAGCAGCCGCACACCTTCAGACTTCTTACAAGCCATCTACTGAAGACTCTGATGATCAAAACGTGCTGGTTCCTGTTGCTCAGAAATACAGCTCTTCCACAGAGAAACATGCACAGGATATTCGGGGTGTCTTTGACAGGGACCCAGATACACTTTTATTTCTGCTTCAGAAAAAAAAGGAGCCAGTGGAAGCATGTATTGGGAGTAAAGCACCAAAAGATGACAAAACAATAATAGAAGAGCAGGCAACCAAAATTGCAGATTTGAAGCAGCTCATAGAATCTCTTGTAGCTGAAAATGAGAGATTAAGGAGAGAAAATAAGCAGTTAAAAGCAGAAAGGGCTAGACTCCAAAAATCTCCAGTAGACAAGGAGTTGGATGTAGACACTGACTTTGTCGAGAAGTCAGAGTTGTGGGGTCTGCAGCAGCACTCGGAATCTGCTTCTTCAGCTGCAACTTGGCAGAAGTTTGCAACAACTGCTGGGAAGGCAAAGGACATTCCAATACCCAACCTTCCCCCGCTGGACATCCCGTCCCCTGAACTCCCACTGCTGGAACTCTCCGATGATATACTGAAAGGACTGATGAATAGTTAAAAACCAGGACAAGTGCTCAGTGTGTTTATCCAAACTTCAGAAAAGGGAAAGCCACCAGGACAATGGTGATCTGAGGGCAAAAACATTTACCACAATCCTAGTGTTGGAGAAAAGGCATTAAGCAACTTTGTTACTGTGAAATACACATCATATCCGATTCACTTCATGGAAGTTAAAGGTACCATAGTTGGTATAAGATGGTTAGCCCTTTAGTCTTTCTCCCAATGTTTCAAACCAAACAACTGCCTGGAGAATGTTTCAAGTAACACAATCCTTCAGGGTTTTTAAGTATGCTATAAGTAATAGTTATCTATAATGCCATAAATGATGGTGCAGAACTTAACTGTTATGGTTGCCAGTTGGTTGCCACTTCGTATTGAAAAATGCTTTCTAGCATGAATTTAAACTGTGCATTTCATTATGCATAACTTTGTTAATTCAGATACAGTGCAATTTATATGCCTCCTAGATGGATTTATGTGCCACACTTTGTATTCCTGACCACGTTAACCTCAAGTCAGGAGAGATTTTAATTTCCATTCTATGAAGGAACCAACTTACTCATTCTGTCGATGTGGGGTTTTTTGGGGGGTTATCTGTTTACATAACTAATCAGGGTGCATTGAATCTAGCTATTGGTTTCTGTATAAAGTGACATGGTTTAAAATGAAAAACCTATACTTAAGGTAAAATACCCTTTTTGTTTTCAGTGATGCATGAATGGAAGTAATTTTAGCTGGCAGTATTTGATTGAAAAAGAAATTGTTTACAGCTTAACCTGATTCAAAAAGGATAGGAAAATAAAAACCAAGGTGTTTTGACACTGTCTGTTATATCTGTACAAATGTTGCTGAGTATAACAAATGAGTACTTGTACTAAGTGTTAGGATACACCTACAGCTGAGCTGCCAGGTTCATCATCCAGCAAATTCAAGAACACCTGGATGCATTCAGGGGGCCTTGCCCACCTGTGAGTGACCTGGGTTCCAGCACTGCAGAGCACTGGAGTGTCAGCAGAGCAGCTCCACGGATCTGCTGGGGCACAGCCCAGCAGGAGCTGCAGGAGAAAAGCTGAGGGTGCTGGGTGTGAGCAGGGCGGTGCAGCCTCCTCACACCCATCCCTTGAGCAGGGCTCAGCCCCTGGCCTGGGGCCCAGCTGGGGCTTTCCCCAAGGGCTGTTCCCGTGGGTAGTGGAGGCATTATTTACCCTCTGCTGTTACTGAGTAGTGTTGAGCATTGCAAGCTATGCCATTGTAAGTTATTCTGGTGCTGTTAAAAGGTAAGCTTTTTAAGAGTGCATTTTTCTTCCAGGATAGACTTGGCAGTGTAGCAGGAACACCTGACTGCTGTGCAAATTCTCCCCTTACCTCTGTATACCTGGCATCTTCTGTGCTTGAAGGAGCATAGGGACTGGAGATTAGAAAAGGTCTGTAGAAACAGAGGTAGGACATGTTCATTAGAGGAGGTGCCTTGTGCTGAATGGTAGCTGGAATCTAATCTTGCTGGGGAAATACAGAAGTTATTTTCCAGTTGGAGCAGTTTAGCAAATAGCCCTATGCAGCTGTGATGAGGTGACCTGCTCCAGGTCAGGCCCTGCTCACTGCTCCCACCAAAGGGCAAGTCCCAGTCTGCTGGCCCCTGCCTGGCTGACTATCCCAGGTAACAAAGCAGAGGAGCATGGTGTTTCTAGTCATGTAAGTAAAGCAGAGAAGAGCATGTACTCACAAGGTGGAAATAAAATTATTTAAGCACCTACCTCATGCCACTGCTGGGGTGGTAGCTCAGGGCTGTTAAACTACAAGACAGACATGTCAGTGGTGTCTGCAAATGGCAGCTCTAGGAGAAGGAAACAGTTTTTAAGTCTGTTGAAGTCAGGATTCTTCAGAGGTGGGAGCGTGGGAATTGCAAGCTCTACCTTCCTGATTTTGGGACTAAACTGTCCCTTCTTATGTAGCTGCATAAACAAAACATCAGATCTGAAAGAAGCTGCTTCTCTGTGGGAAGGATGGCCAAGTAGGGGCAAAACTGCCACTTTTGAAAGTGGTGTTAAAACTTCTCTCTCTCCTGCAATGCAAATGTTTGTTTGTTCTTGCAGTCTGCCTACTCAACACGACTGCTGCTGAATCCCAACTCCAGGCAGCAAGGCTGAGCACGGGCCTGTTCTACTCTCGTGAGCGATGCTGAATTTTTTTAAGTAAGGAATTCCTCAGTCTGAATCCAGAGCTAAGCAATTACTCAGTGCATTGGAAGAAAGGTAGGTTGTACCGAGAATAGTCACCACTAGAGGACAGGTTTTACAGATTCATAGCAACAAACCTAAGGAAATTCTTCTCCCATGGCTGTCAACAATCAATTTGTGTCATAACCATTTAAAAATGTTTGAGGTTCCTAAAGTGCGGTTCTGCAGCGCGGTTCCGCCGTGTCCAGCCGCTGTCCCGTGCCCGGCCGGTCCCGCTCCGCTCGCCGCAGCCTCGGCCGCCACCTGGTGGGAGCCCGGCTCGGACGGGCCCTGCCGAGCCGGGGGCCGCTCCCCTCTCTGGCCGTGCCGCTTTTTTCAGCGCCAGAGCCGTGGGCTCCGTGCCCGGGCCTGGAGAGAGTGAGGAGAGGCGCGGTGCGGGAGTGCAGGAGGTGAGCCATGTTCAGAGGTAAGTCACTGGTGTCACAGGGCATGTCACCAAAGCCTGGCACAGCACACAGAAACATTCCCTGGGCTGCACTTTTATAATGGACAGAATTAAAGAATCCTGTGGCCCGTCGTTTCAGTGTCTCACCAAGAACCAATTTTAAATACACATCCAGACACTGACTTCTATTCATAGACTTGGCTTTAACCACAGAAGCCACCCTTGTCTTGGCACACACAAATACTGGCCCTGTTGAATATTGCCAACATGGACTATGCCCAAAGAAACCTGTCATTATCCAATCTCTGCCTGTATCACCACAGAAAGAGAAACCAAAGAAAGGCAACTGGGAAGCAACATGGAGTCTCTTGGGAACAAAATGTGCAGACTTCATCACTACCAGCTGCTACTTAAAATGATGGCTAAAACCAAACTACAGAAGTGTTGGGGTTTACATTTTGCTTTTATTAAAAGGGGAAAAATGGATTTTGTGACTGAGAGCATTTTTGCTCTGAGAGCATTTCCATGTTCAGGGACTCTTGGTAGTGAACTCCTTCCTACTGTCCTCTCAGCAGCAGCTCTTCAGCCATGTGCAGTTCCTGCTGACCTGCTTCCAGTGACAGGAGCTACACCTCACCTAGACTCCCTTTCCCACAAAAGGTTGGACCTTTTGAGACCCCTTCTAACCCAGCTCTGTATGTGGAGAAAACAACAGGTAATTACACAACAGGTAATAACATCCTGTACTGAGCTGAGCTGAAAGGAGAGTAGAAAACAAAATCAAACTGTTCCAAAGCAGTCAGAGCAGTGGTGTGGCTGCCACAAGCCAGGTAACAGGCTGGACATTATTTGCCAGACCTCCCTGCCTGAGTTTGAGGACTGTGGAGTTCAATTGTGTAAAAAGTTCATTGTTCCCTAAAGAATCAAGAGCTATGGCCATCTTTTCCTCCACCTCCTTTCTCTCTCATGTTTCTTTGACCAGAAGTAACTTCAACTTACTCAGGGTTTTTGTCTTGTAATCATTTGAAGTGTTCCCTCAGGCCTGTTTGCTGCAGGACTTAAGGTATTATTGAGATCAAACAATATGAAATCCTTAGAGCTGTGAAAATACAGGATTTCCTGCCTCCAAGCTACTAAATCCTACTCTGTTTTCACTAACGTAGCACAGACCTAGGGACTGGAAAAAGAAACAGGCACCTGGGACAAGAATATGTAGCCTTGGTATGGTTGGAAGGTACCAGAAATGTTCACTTTGAAATTCAGCAGCAAAAATCCCTCTGTCTTCCACTTACCTTCAGAAAGGCCCATGTTTAAAATGCAACTATTTGCACCCAGCACATCAGGTGAATCACATCTTCAGTTTGCCACGAGACAAGATTTTCCTACCAGGTATTTATAGATGGTTACTTCCTTTTCAAAACCAATGAGAACAACTGAAAAAAGCACAGAGGTTCATTTGTGTGTGCTGCTGACATCACAGGGCGTTTGCTCCTTGGGCAGTTCCTGGGCCACCCTGCTGAGATGGGAAGAAAAGCACACGGTGGTGGCCAGGGCACCCGAGGGCCCCCAGAGCACTGTGTGCTCTGCTGGGGCACACAGACCCTGGCAGCACCACGAGGGGAAGGGGGCACAGCAGGCAGCCCACAAAGCACAGTGGGGAAAGCAGGAGCACAGAGCAGAGCTGACGTTGTCTGAAGCAAAGCTGGGGCTTAGGAGGGGAAAGCACAGCAAAGCCCTGCCTCAAGAATCTCACCAGGGTGAGTGAGGCAGCTCATCCAGCACGGATGTGGGGGAGAGCACAAACATCCTGCTGGAGAAAGCAGCACAACAGGCAGGAGAGCTGTGGAGGGAGGGAGGAAGGGAAATTCCCAGTTACAGGCAAAGGGCAGGGAAGGCTGTCAGCTGTGAGAGCAGGAGAGGCCTTGACACGATGTCAGAGGAGAAGGTACAAACAAAAATACCACCTACCAAAAAGGTCAGAGAGCATGAGAATGTAGTGCTGATCAGATGGGGGTTGGCCTACATACACAGTTCTGAGCAACTTGCATCCAGCTGGGGGAGCAGAATAAATAGATTTGCAAATCAGACTGTTCTAAACCCCTATGTCTGACCTCCATAGCAAGGACCACCATTTCCCTACCAGCAATTCCTGCAATTTCTGTTTCTGCTAAACCATAAACACAGCAGCCATCTGTGCTGAAATACTTCAGGTCATTACAGCCCTGCTTCCTTCTTTGCTAAAAACTTATTTTTCATTAGGTACCTCTACAGTTACAACAGGAAAGAAACTGCTGTGGCCATTTACTGTACAGCAGTGCTGAGGATGGAGAGGATGGTAAGGAGCTGTAAAGGAGGGAAACAGGAGGTGTGGAGAGCAGGGCTCACAGTCTGGATGACTCCTGAGGTGTGATCTTTCAAAGGACAGGAAAGGGAGAAGGAGTTTCAGGGAGACCAAATTAAAGACAGAGCTTGTGCTCAACAGGAAGGTGGCAAAAGATGACACAAAGTATTTCATATTCATGTTCTAGCAGCTGCATTCCTGCACTCAGCTTCAGCTGATCTCACTGAATGCTTTGGCTGTATTAAAGTAGCTGAGACTGTAGAGCAGAAAACCTCCCCAGAGTCTAGCAAAGGGAGGTGGGGGAAACGTGCCCAGTACAGAACATGGAAATGGTCAAGAAGGACAAACTAACCTGAACACAAAACATCTTCCCACAAAGCCCTGTGGTGTCAGCCATCAGCTCTGAACCTCAGGTCACGCTCACAGCCACAAGCAGGATGCCAGCCCCACCTCCTGCTCCCATTTCCTGCAGGAGCTTGGCTTCATTGTGACACAGCCAGGGACCTTAGGGGACTGAGTAAGCAGAATGGACTATGCCAAGTACTTAAACAAAGTTTTTTGGTGTCTTTTAGTAGTATCTGTGAACTTTATCAACTTTTGGCACTGTTCAGTGCCTCTTCCAGTTCCCCCTAAGGAGGGAAGAACATCTTCAGCCTGACAGGCAGGTGCCAGGGATCCCTGCCCAGGTCTCTAAACACTCTGGGGTGGCAGGGGCAGCTGTCAGTGAGGCCCAAAGGGTAGTACCAAAGCTTAGACCTCAAATTTTCAAGCCAAATAAATATTTTTACTTTTGGAATGAGAAACTGCTTCTCTGCTTTATTATTTCAAACCAAACCCAGACGGATGAGTCAGACTGGGAGCAGTAACCAGGCTAATTACTATGCCCTTTTGGACACCTCATGAGCTGGCCACTGGCTCTGCCTAACGTTTGATAATCAATTTAAGTATCTGAATAGTTTTAATAACTTATGAAGCTTTTCAAACTCACTCCAAAACCCAGAATTCTGCTCAACTGCTAACGTTTATCGTTATTAAATAAAACCCCAGAAATGTTGGTTTTTTAAACATCCATTATTTTGTAGCATTACTTGAACTATTAAAGGCTAATGCTTAGGAAATAATCATTCTAGAGAAACGCCTTTTTCCCCAGGAGGGCGATTCCGAACGGGAAGGAAGGGGGCGAGCGGCAGCGGCTCCCGCCAGCGCCGCGCCCGCAGTCCCGGCCGCGGCCCGCAGGGGGCAGCACGTGGCTGCCGTGGCAGCAGCGGCACAAAACCAATTCACGGCACGTCTGACAAAGTCATTTTAATGGAAAATGTAAAACCCCTTTCAACTTCAATGTACAAAGCATGTGTAACACTTGCACTTTTAACAAATTAAAGCAAGCCAATGTTTTAAAAAAATACATCATTGAATGTATATATGTATATATTTACATAGCATATTAAGTTTAATATTTAAGCTTTAAAAGTTCACATAAATTTTACCAAAATGAGACAATTTTTAAATAAATTACACCTTTTGAAAACGTTTAATTGTACACTGAATAGCTTCAATAAAATACTGAAGTGTCTGTATTTAATATCTACTTTATATACTTTATATTTTACAAAGTTTACAATTATTTGGCAGTAATTTTCAGATTATGACATGACTGCTGTGCGGACTCAGCAAGATCGCAAATGCAGGCAATAGCTGGTGTTTGTGTCCTACTCTCACAGTAACTGTCTCAATGTAGTGAAAAAAGATCTGAATTATTTTAGCAAACTGTACAAGTCACATTTACATTTGATCAACAATATAGCATAGAATTTTGTCGGTTTTTTCCAAAAATAAATACATTATCTTAAATCTTTGACATTTCACAAACTTCATGTACATTATAATACAGGTAGCAGAACACTGCTCAACTGTTTGCAAGTGGAACATGGAATCACAGTGGCTGTGATACGAGGCTTTACCGTCATTAACAAGTTAATATGATGACTGTGTTTTCTTGGCACTGATGGTTTGTGAAGCTTAAATTAGTGTGTATACCATTCATAGATCAGGTGAAATAACCTCTGGGTGATGCTACCTCCAAAAAGCAGACTGTGCTCAGTTCTCATCCATATCTTCCATTTCACCTTCATGAATCTTCAAAGCTCTCACCATTTCTTTAACTGCGTGATACAAGATATTCTTAACCTGCAAGAACACGAGACAGATTTTAGCAGGGCCTACAACCTCAGGAACTCTGCAAAGTTTAGGACTGAGCCCTAAGCTTAGTGAATGGAAAAAAGGAAGACTTCATCAAGCCCATGCAAAAGGAACTGCATTTTGCACGTTTTAAAATGTAATGTGAAATAAAGCCAGCAGCTCAAGGGAGAGTCATTTACAGCCCTGGCATTCATGCTGCTGCTCATTGTTATTCTGTGTGAACAGCAGCAAGGAAGTAGCTCCACGCACCGCTCGGCATTTCAATGAGCCCGAGCACACCCTGCCTTCCCAGCCACTTCCAGAGCAGCATTCACTTCCTACCTGCAGTTTATCATCATAATTGATTTCTTCCTTTGATAGCCTCAGCTCCTGCGTTAGGTGAAATGACTGTACAAGATGTTCTGGAGACACAAAGTCTTCCGTTACTTGAACGCAGCTGTGAAAATTTTGCACCTATCCAAAAGAACAAGAAGAGACTGATAATTAGTGTTTGGGGTTATCCTTTGCCAGGGATACCTGTGGAAAGAGTGGGTCCTGAGCTACCTTAACCACAGCCTTATTGGACTAGCAGGCCCCTTTACAGGTAGAGAGCAATCGTGTGAGTCTGACTGATCTGAGCTGGCTTCTGGCTGAGGGCAGGCTGCCAGCCCTGCACAGCTGTCCCTGCCTCCTGCAGCACTTGCACACCGAGGCCTTGTTCCTCCCCTCGGCAGCTGCACGGGTGCTTGCTGCTGCCACCACGGCCTGCCCAGCCCTGTGCAGGACCTGCTGACCCTCCCTGCAGGACGTGGCTCCTCTGGCCACGCACACACATGCTGGAAGCTGGCATCTTCATGGAAAGGGAACTGCCAGTGGAAACACTTGAAAGAAAATCATCAACAGAGAAAGGAGGAGGCTGAGAAATAGGGGGAAAAGAGCACTTTGTTCTTTCTCTGAACATTTCTTCTCAATGGTATGAGGTAAGTACTGAGGAACAGACACCATCACCTGGCACCCAGGTCATACCTGGAGGACAGGGGAAAGGAAAATTGCTTCCTCATTGTGACCCAACCATCAGCTCCAGTTCGTTCCCTTCAGAAACATTTGCGTTGTCACCCCTAAAAATTACGCTGTAATTTGTAATTCACCATGTCAAAACCCTCTTTTCCCCAAACTCCAACAGCTCCTCAGAAGCCAATTCCAATTCCAAAGCCTGGGAGTGGGGAGGCAGAGCCTCAGCTATCCCAGCAAACATCCCATCCCAGCCTGCTCAGGACAGACAGATCTGCATATCTTAAAGCAAAACCAAGCAAAATCTAGAGTTTCTAAACATACTCTAAAATTTTCTTTACGGTACCTGACACTAAAATAAACCACTGGGGTCTACACAGCTGAGGACACAGGACTTTATTTAAAATTACTTTCTTCTTCAAAACCCCTGCCCAAGTCTGATTTTACACAGCAGCTCCCCCCCTACAGCTGAAATCCCAGCAGGTAACCCCCAGCATGTTGCATGCAGGGCTTTTGATGGCTCAGCAGCAGTGCTGGGCCCGCCTGAGAATTAATCAAAACAGAAGTAATTCTGGACATGAGGAGGGCTTTGTTAATGCCACACCATTTGCAAACAGCACAAAGCCAGAGGTGAGGCAGCAGCTGCAGCTGTGCCACCTTGAGGCTGCCACCAGCACTAAGGGCATGTCCCAAAGCTTGGGGTGAGGCACCTCTGCACTGTGCAGCCCTCCCCCCCTCACAGGCATCTCAGCTCTTTCAAGCCTCTACCTGCCCTTGGTTTCCTTGCCAGCCCATACAAATCCCACACCACTCATTCACTTTCTCCTCACTAAGACAAGGTTTTACTGACTCCCTACCCTTCCATTACAGAATAGGAAACATTTGTTGCCCTCAGACCTTTAATTCTGCTGTGCCTTAAGCCTTCTTTTCCCTCCCTTCCAGGGCCTGTCTTACCCATGTGAAAGTTTGCAGGGACAGATTTTACCCAGCTGGTCTGATCCTTAGCATGGGAATGCCCCGCTGACAGCCCCCAGGCAGTTCTATTTATAATATTTCTAACACAAGCTGATGCAGTGACACACACATACAAACGTTTAGCAACGATTCCCCTGAGGTTTGTGGGGCAAGGAGTGCAGCACTCCCACGCCTGTGCCACTTCCAGCTGAACTGAGAACAGCTTCACACCCGGCCCACGCAGAGCAGCCGTGCTCCAGCAGGCCCGGGGGGCGGCTGCGGTGCTGGAAAAGCCTCCGAGTGTGGCCGGAACAGGGAAAGGCGAGTGGGCAGGGAAGAAAGGGCCACCCCCCATCCTGATGGCCACAGGATCAGCCACTTCCTGCAGGGCTGAGCTCCAAGAGCTCTGCACATGCAACGCCCAGACCTTTATCCTACAATCCTTATCGGAACACTGCCAGGATGCCACATTACCTCCAAGCGTGTTATTTTACAACATATAATCCTGCTGTTAAATCAAGATAATGCCTCTATAAAAAAACAATGTTATAATAACTTGTGCCACTATGAACAAGCTTTGCAGGGCGCCTGAATACCACATTTCAATCCCTGACTCCAGTATTTCTACCTTTTTATTTTTAGTTAAAATGTTTTACCAATTTGGAGCTACCAAGTTAAAACCAGGGAGGCACCCCTAGAGATGTCTATGATACAGCATAACCCACAGTGGAGCAGCAGAGTGAATCTTTCAAAAGAATAGTACCAACACTCTTTTTAGCTGGGGAAGTTCCAAGGAGAGCTCAGGGGCTCTCTGTCACAAGTGCCACAGAGGGAACAAGGCCCAGCCATTAGCAAGGCAGGGACACTGCTGAGCTCCCAACCCACACAGCCAAGAAGAAAGGAGATGCCCCTCACAGAGCATTCAGGGAAGGATCTGCAGAGGTGTGTGTATTTCTGCATTCTCCTCCTGACAGAGCAATTCCCTCTACAAGAGGAACTGACAAGGCTGCCCTGCCCATCACAGCTCACAGGAGAGGCTGTCCCTCCCACCCACCCAGAACTGTCTGCCTTTGCCTGCTGCAGTCATTACAGGAAGGATGTGACTGCTGTCTGCAAGTACACAGGGAGGGGGAGAAAGCTGGGAAGCAGGAGGAATGTATGTTACATGCTATATGCTGCCGTGAAATGTTAAGAATAAGTTACTTTAAAAGCCAGTCATGAATTCATAGAACCTGGGGGGTAGAAAACAATACACAGAAGAAATATGCACAACCTCCTCCATGTCAGGGCAGTAAATTCTAGACCAGCACGTCAGAAGCAGCACTGGGCCAACAATCCTAACTGCTCCAGAATGGAAGTGTCACAACTACACTTGCACAGTGATCACAGGCAGCCAGGCTCCCTAGCTCCAGCCCTCAGTCTGATTTCTTCTGCTCCACAACCCATGAGCAAATAAAAATGTTAATAAACCACCTAATTTAGCATCAACTCTTACCCAGTTTTAATAATTAAAAGGTTCATAATGTGCATGTAAATCTAAAACACTTAATGTGTAAACTTAACATGGTATGTATTCTTGAGCAGACTTCTTTTCCAGTTTTTCAATGTGCTTTGTACCCCTGAAGTGCTGGTGCTGATCCATAAGGTCAGTATTTACGCATCTCTACAGAGAGTGCTATGCACATACATGAAAGAACACGATGCTTTTATTTCCTCCTACGTGGCAGATTCACAGGAACTTCTTACTGAAGATGAAAAGGTTCTCAGCTTCCCCCACTAAGGTTTAAAAGCACCATGTTATTAACTCCTTGCTGCCGGAAGCCAGAACATTACCACTTCAAACACAATCTGCAGTTTAAAGGCAAGGAGATAAAGATAAGAGTGGTCTTATTTTTGGTCCTTAAACATATAAAGTACAGGGAAGCCTGGAACAGTCCCACTACTTCATGATTTATACTCTGTATGCCTTTATATCATGGCACATGCTATATAGAACAGATTCCTCAGTACACTTGTTATTTCCCCTGGGTTCCCTTTCCACTCCCCTATCTGGGATACATCTCTCTTGTTTCATGACAAGGATGCAATCCATGACTCTGGCACTGCCAACTTCTTGAGCCTAACAGGAGCAAAGAACAGCAGCAATGTCAGACGTTCCTCCACATCTGTGAAGCAACATCAAGTCCAGAGTCACTGTACAGGGGAAGGCAACCTACACCCCCTTGATTTGGTCTGTTTTGGGCTGTCTGGGTTTTTTCTTTCCCGTGCCAGAAAACAAATCCACATAGACCATCCAGAGCTCTGTACTCCTATGTCAAACCAGTGACCAGTGAAACCAAACTCAGTGGGATGAGGAGGAGCCTACTCCAGGTTGGGTACCAGTTGCTTTCAATGCCCCACCAAGAGACACAGCCAGAGACAGAGCAGGGACATGACCCCTGTGACCACCACACCCTGTCAGTCTCACAGAGACAACCCCACTGCCCCGGCCACAGGGACATGGTGAACCACTGCTTCCTCTCTGCCACAGCTGGAAGCTGATCTGCAGCCTGGAAACCAAACAGCACCTTGTTCAGAAAGGCCTGGCCTCCCTTGAACCCACAGGGAGATCAGTGATCAATCTTCAACATCACAATGGTTTACAACCAACTGCAGAGCGGGGATGCTCCCCATTCCTCGACAGTCAGCGACCTCGTTAGTGGGGCCTGACAGCTGGCAAGACAGCAGGCCCCACTTCCTGGGGAAAGAAATGAATCTAGAATGGCCCAAAAATCTCATCTAAACAACTGAGCTTGCTTTCTCTTTTCACCAAGGAGCAGCAGTTTTCAGACTGTGAGGGAAAAAAAAAGCCTAAAGGCAGTAACAAACCCTTTGTGCCAAGGCCTAACTGAGGCTACCACAAATCCATCCTGTTACTCCAGAACTGCCCCACTGGCAGTACTTTTCTCACCCAACAACAGATTCAATCAGCTCAGCTGCTGCAAAGGTGCTATCACTCTTTCTCATAGTAAGGAAAGCTGCTGAAGAGACCATGATGACTCCTGGTGATTGATGTACCTTCTGTGTTAGAAGGAACTTAAATGTGGTGTGGGCAAACAACCAAATACCCATTACAGAAACACCAGACATCCACTATTCTCCTGTGGCTAAAGACAAAAACACTGACACCTGACATCCAGGTGTTTTTACCTGCTCGAGTTGCTCTCCCTGCCCCTCCTCAATTAGGTTAACTTCTGGCTTAGAAGAAAAACATTACTAACCTGACTCTGCCATAACTAGACTCTGTTTGTTTAGAAATTTGCTACAGAAATGGAAAGTGGAAAACAATGGTTAATAATGATCTGTTCATTTGTAATTGTACAGTGAAAAAGGAACTAATACTTAAGGCATTCAATTTGTTGTACATTAGTCAGCTACACAAGCAGATGTACCTTATTTTACATTCCTACATGCCAATAGATACTAATAAAACAAATTTAATTGAGCACAGATGTATCCATGTCTTTGGAAATATTTTACAGTAAATGTGCTATTTAATCCTGTATCTCTTTAACCTAAGGTACATTACCTGATGAAGTGCTCCTGCTGGTAGAATAATAGCATCACCAAGGAACTGAATAACTGTGCAGGTTTTCACTCCATACTCTTCAAAAAGTCTTTGGCGAAGTTTTTTGTTCACATACCAACTCTGATCACGGATTGGATCGTGCTCTGGTAAAACTTCTAGGCCTTGCTCCTTTGCTATCTGTTAAGTACAAAAAAGATCCCAAATCATTTCCAAAAGAACCCAACCTTTTGCTGATAAATTTTCTGTGTACCCACCTAGCCAAGCAACGTCACTCAGCTCCCAATACCCAAACAAGACCTCTAGCTAGAAATTCAAAACAACCCCAAAGGATCTGGGAAGTCTTGCTGAACTGAAGACATCTGCAGCACTCCCACTCCAAAATGCAGAGGTTAAAGGAACTCAGCACAATAATCTCTATTAATAAGCAGCATGCTCTCTGTGTGACTTCCTGCATCCAGAAAAAAAAATTTGAGCTTAGGAGTTCCCATGCTGCCAATTCCTCAGTCTTGGAACCTTCTCCAGTTTTGACACAGACATGCCATGTCACTGCCACAGCTCAGGGAAACAGCAGCCGGTAAAGGCAAGGGTTGCAGTCCTGGGAAAACTGTTCCAAGTGACTCTGCTTGAGCACAGGGCTGGACAGAGGGACCTTAAGGGGCCCCTTCCAACCTCAACTACACTGGGACAAGAAGCTGCTTTCCTACCATCCTATAAAGGGATTCAGAAAAATGAACACATAAGAATAGTTCCTGACATTGGTAAACAGAATTGCACAACCACTTCTCATCAAGTGAACCACAGGGGAACAAATATTGCTCTTAATCAACTGCTACTAAATCAATCCTAGTCTCCAAAAGCAAAAAGTGATTCCATATAAAGAACACAGAACTAATCCACCTGCCATGAATCATGAAAGAAGAATCTCTTCAAAAACATAGATCTTTTTGCTTTTATTTAGTAAGTAAATGTAATTATGTGAGGCAGAGCTTGAAACTCCCCTTGAGTATTATCACCCTGCTAACCAGATACAATGATTTTCTATCTTAGCAGCAGTAAAGTGGTTCCAATGCTTACCCATCAATGATCTCCAATTCAGTATTTCCCAAATACTACCTGAATACTACTACACTCCTAAAATACATGGTGGTACACATTTGGGATACCAGGGCAAACTGTGCTGGTAAAAGACAAACTTCTTTACACAGCATCCTAAATGCTTCTGCTTTAAACCTGCTACTCAAATAGTTTCACAGCTACTCACAATAGTTTCACAAGTGCTCTGAGAGAGGAAATGCTGAATACTCCCTATGTCCCCCTATTCCTTTGCATTTATGACTTTGTTCACAACTCTTTTTTGAACTCAAAATCCACCATCTCATTTACAAGCATCTACTTTTTGAATGAACAAAAAAGTCTTGCTGTATAATTCATCACCTCCTGGAATTAGCTTTGTTTTACTTACCAGGGCTCATTTTCCCCCACAGTTCAGCCCGCCAAAGAGCAAATGTTTGAGGCACTGGAGGACAGCTGCCCTGCTACAGAAACACTGCTTTATTGTCAAAGGGAATCTTCACTGAACTTCTGAGGCTTTCTCTGCTCACTGCAGAGCCCTTAGCCTCAAATTTGTTTATGGAGCCCTTTGCTGCAGCCAGTTAAAGCCCATCAGATCTCTCCTCACAGAAGAAGACAGTAAAGACACATCCTTGAGCAATCAGTTCAGTGATACTTTGGTATTTCTGTGTCATCTCTCAAGGCCACCTCCCAGAAGACACCAATGTACCAAGGACAGGGCACAGAAAACTGCTGATGGCACCCCTGGAATGCACTGACAGATCCTCATCCTAGCTAACAACCTGCAAGGTGCTGCTGTGGCTCTAACTCAGCCATCACAGGCTGCCAAAGGAGCACCTGCACATGGCCAGGGAAGTTTGCTGCCCTTGGGGACATGACCCCACTGCTTCCACCCTCACCAAGGGCCCAGCCACGTGCCTTGACTGATGTGACAGAGTCCTGGGGAAGGTGGGTGGCCACTGGGGGGTGAGGTCAGGGGATCTGGCATGGGAAAACTCACACAAAAGTCAGCAGCATGGTACAGTAGTGATCAGTGACAGAAAAACATCACCCCACAAATCATCTTTTGTATTTGAGCAGGGCAAGAGTAGATCTCCATGCCCTCCTGAGCCTTCTCTTACAGGCCACCTGTTACAAAGTGAATATATGTGCTACATATTTTATTTGGTGGTGGTGCAGCTGGTCAAGTATAATTTATTTTATGTGCTATAAAGGAAATAATTTTGCCTTCCTTCCTTCTTTCACATCGAGGTGGGGTTTGTAGGTTTTGCCAGCTCCCTCTGATTTACCAATTACTTAGGTTATACTTATAAATTATGTGTAATAAACCCAACCTTTTGCAGAAACTCTCTTATCTTGTCAGCATCTTGGCCAGCATAAATGTGCCATAAAGCACCAGGTAATTCACTTGAATCTTTCAATCGCTTCCTTAAAAGGTCATCCAAATCTTCCTCTTCCAACTTCTTCAAAACTCCTAGGGTTCAACAAAAATATTCTTTAAATGTGAGAAGGAGAAAAAAGGTTGAAAGTAGATACCTTCTCTTCAAATTTCTTGTGTGAGACTGAGCAGATAAAAGTTTGCTGAATGCAACAGAAGCCACCAGGTGATCTTTCTGTTCAGTGTTTGTAACTTGTTATGGAACATGAATGCTGTGGATACCTTAAAAATGTGTCTGATTCTGAAACTTTTTCACATTTTCTGAATTCAAAAGAACACCATCTCCTACCTGAAATAAACAAGCAAGGCTCGTGCCAACAAATGAAAAGATGAAAAAGGCCTTTTCCTGCAGTCAGCACAAGCAGTGTTTAGCATGCTGCTGCTGCAGCCAGAGCTCTCCCAGGATGCTCAAGTTTGCTGCTCTTACTTGGTGCATACACAAGTGAAAAAAAAGCAAATGCAAGACAAACCTTACTGCAGCTCTATTAGTCACACCCTAAATCTACATTTTCTGATTATGGAATAAGAGGACAAAAGAAAAAGGGCGAAGAAACAAAACTATTTCAGTGATTTAAAGACTGTTTCACATAAGCCATAAACCCCAGAGAGACAACTAACATACACCAATTTAAGCTCTCCAGTACTGAAGAATTACACTACAGCCCAAATTCAAGAGAGTAAGCACAATGCATCCAGAAGAAGCAGCATTAACAGAAGGTTTGGCAAATACATCATCCTGACATAAGAGAAGCAGCACAGCTTCCAGAGCAAATCTTTCACCCTGCACTTGCATTAGCTGTGCCAGTCCCAGCACAGGAATGCTGCAGCAATTACACAGAGCAGCAAAAAAAGTGGAAGGAGTTTGAGATATCATTTCATAATTCATGAACTGCAGTGTATTTATAAAGAACTAATGTGTGTGCAAACCCTTGAAACAAAGAATCTCCCAGCTGTAAGCAAGTTGTTATGGATCTCTTTCATTGCCTTTGGAAGAACAGTGCCAGTTTTAGAAGGGACAGAACATTCCAGGCCATCTACACCTCTAAAAGTGAGGGAATTTCTTATTACCTGATTTGGAAAGCACCCCATTTCCTTTGGCTATGCCAACATAAACAAGGATGTTCACGATATCAGAAACTTCAATATGGAGATTTGTGGTTCCTATGTCATGGTCTTTAGTAGCAGCCACACCTATGTTACAAGATAAAATTAAGATTTGTTTGTCTTGCATATTCAAATCAGAACATGCAACAACAGAGAAGAAATTTCTGAAGTATACTTGGCATCACTGAGATAGACAAATTAAAAACATGTTTTTAGTTCACCTGCTAAACAAGAAAATGTTACTTTTTAACAGAATCCTTGAGATTCTCTCAGCCCAGGTACCTGTCCCTACACAGCATTTGTGTCAGAACAAAAGGTTTCAGCAGAATAGTCAGAGGTATTTCCTGACCACTGTGTTCCATTCCTCTTCAACCCTTCAGGCTGTTCAGGGCAGAACACACAATGAATACACAAGCTCACCAAATCTGTCACTTTTATGTCTGCCTGTAAGAGAGTTCCTCATCAAAATAACGCCCAAAGAGGAAAAATAATTTTAGTTTTAAGAAGTGGAAACAAACATTCCTAAGTCAAGAGGACATTCTGGAACACCAAGCCTTAGAGCAGCACTACCTCAGAGTGGCACTAATGACACAGTTCTCAGACCCCTGCCATTATCACTGTTGTTAATATGCTTCTTTCACAGGAGACCTTTTAAAATCAAAGCCATTGTGTCACAAATTACTATTCATTTCTTGTCCTGTCACAACAATTTGTAAATCAGAATGGAACAAAATTCCTTGCAAAAGAAGCAGCAGGCAAAGTGTCTGAGGGAATCAACCTTTTGTAAACAGGTTTTTGAGTGCACAGCACACAAAACAAACTGTGAGAAATAGGAAGAGATGAATTTATGACCATAATTATGAACATAATGGCATTGCATGAAATATTTTGTCACACAGCATTACTAAAGACAGGTTCCATCCCTTGGAGAAGCAACTAACCATTTACATGCTTCAGAAGACTGCAACAGCATAAGGAAAGAGGGAAGGAAATGGAGAAGCAGATAGACCCTCATGACCCAGGTGCATGTACTGTGAAATATCCAAGTCAGTCAATATTTCCCCTACATTCAGTGAGCAATTGTCCTTCAAGAAAGCTCAGCTTTACCAAGCACTGTGATGTGTGATACTCCACAAGAGTAAGGGAAGAGGTAACTGCTGCCCTTGTAGGGCAAACTCACCATATGCACTGCACAGCCTGGGTCCCAAATCCGGACGGACAAAAAATCCGGGCAGATGGGAAGCCAAGTTCAGTTTTCCTTCTGGACTACAATATTCAGGCAGGGGTAAACTTTTTAGTAAGTCCTCATATCTAGAGGAGAAAAGAAAAAAGAATATAATTGAATTTGTCTCGTTATGTAGAGAGAGAATAGTATTAAGATTGACTTAAGAACATTTAATAATAAACTTAAAATACCTTGCTGGCATCATGGCCTTGAAATCTTCACCAGAAGGCCAATCTTTCAGTTTTAGTAGTGCTGTTTCTCCATTTTTTACCTTCTGCCGTTCTGTAAGTAACAGAAAAATAACTAAAAACTAATATACTGCAGGCATTTTACTTCATTCAACTGAAATATAAACATTAACTCTAAACCTGCCAAGAACCAAAATTTCATGCATCAATGGGAGATAGCTGATGTCAAGACTCAAGAATGATACAAACCAAACTCAGTTACGAATGACATTTGTCTGGTTTCTTAGTCAAACCTAGCTAGTATAGTAGTGCATCCTTAATTCTGCAGAGATACAAAATATAAGTTTCCACCACGTTCTCTAGGAACAGATTACCTGGAGCTTTCCTTTTAAAGTTTCTTCAAAGCCACAAGATCCATAACAATAATTTTTAACTACAGTTTCTAACACTGATCATGCTCAGAATCAATACCATAATACAGGTTAAGGAACATACTCGAAACATCTTCAAAACCATCCCAGAACTCCTTGACGTTGGTGTTTGAAATGATGCTGTCCTTGCAATTCAAGATATCAGCTTGCTGGTTTCCAAAATCCAGACTGATGGACTCAGCTTTCCACAGGCTGAAGTTCATTTTCTTATGCATACCAGACACCAAAACAGGCTGTAAAGAGTAGAATAAAATCATTTTTAAAAATCAGTACTTATCCTTCTGCAAGCAGACAAATTCTTTAAGGGAACTGGAATACAAATGTGTCTGGAACACGCATGGAAGACCTTGGCCTTACTGAGCTGTTAACACTTCCTCCAGCAGCACCCATAACCACAGGTGTCACCTCTTTTTGGAATCTGAAACTCCCCAACAGAAATGTCTTATTTATTATTACTGGTTAACTCAAGTTTAACTGCACAAGGTTTATCTGTGGGCTATACATGACAATCTTTTTTTGCCTCCAGTTTCAAACACAGGGTTAGGCATTTCTGTCCTTTAATACCCAACTCCCAGAGCTCATGCTGATGTCACTTTACTGACCAACCTGCTCAATACCTACCCTTCCTTGTTTCCAACACTCCTTGAAGAGCTTCCAGTTGTTGCTGTTTTTATGGTCTCTGAGCCACAGAACATGTTTATCACAAATCCACGAATACTGGATGTCACTGTATCGTTTACTGCAGTCATCCTGAATACATTTTTTATCATCCTTTGGCTCATCATTTATTTCAGATTTTACATTTATCTTTGGTGCTCTATTTGGTGGAATTTTGTTTTCTACTACTGAAGCAATTATGTCATCAAGAATGTTTGGCATGGTCCTTCCACTCTTGCCACTCTGTTAGAAAACAAATTCATGCTTAAACAATGTAAAAGCAACTTAATGTAGTTCCTTTTGAAAGAGAATAACATTTCTGATGTTGTATCAATTATCATCACATTTAAAAACAAATAAACCCTTAATGTGTGTGTGCACATAGGAAGTTTTAATTATGAATGAGTATTTAAAGCAATACACCTATCAGACTGCTCTAAATGTAAGGTGCCAGAACAGACTGAGAGAGATTTTCAAATCCTAAGAGAAAAACTGCATTTTGTAAACACTTACTGCTGTTCCTGTCGAGTAAACTGGAGCAAAGGCAATGCCAGCATCTGTAGACCCCAGCCGCAGTTTGCCTGCTGTTGTAGTTAACAGATCTCGTAAGGTGGAGCCCTGCTCGTTGTTCTGGGATGCAGGAGGGGAACTTTTACAGTTGGGGGACTCCAAATTATCCTGGTCCTTTCCTTCCTTTGAATGTTTCCCAGAAGGGCATTCTTTGTTCTCTGAAACAAAAATAATCATTGCAAGTTGACACTGCTGCAGCATGGGGCACACGTAGGCACAGCACCAGTATCCTGCACTTCCCAGTGGTGGTAACAGACTGTGCAGCACTGGTGCTTTATTCACCTGCAAACACACCAGAGGGTGAACTACAGCCTTCAAAACACAGCCCAACACTGTGACCAGGCAAAGGCCTTCCTCAGCAGGCCAGATGTGCAGCTGAGTGAGTACCTGCCCTGAGTAAGATATGCTGTAGCTGGAAATATTTCCACAGCACACATGCAGTAGATCTTCTGGTGACAGATTCTGATGCCACCACAGAAAGGCACTGCAGTTTCAAAGCTGGAATCAGTAGAGAAAAGAACACTGTCTTTTCTTTTTGTAAGCAGTAAATGACTTTTTTTTTCATTAATTACAGAATCACTAGCTTGGAAGAGACCTTTAGGGTCCAAGTCCAACCCATCCTCTAACACCACCTTCAACTAAACCATGGCACTGAGTGCCACATCCAGTCTTTTTTTAACCATATCCAGGGATGGTGACTCCACCACCTCCCTGCGCAGATAATTCCAGTACTTGATCATTCTTTCTGTAAAAAACTTTTTCCTGACATCCAACCTAAACTTCCCTTGGTGCAGCTGAAGACTGTGTGCTCTCGTTCTGTCAGCTGTTGTCAGCCTGGGAGAAGAGCCCGACCCCACGTGGCTACAGCCACCCTTCAGGGAGCTGTAGAGAGTGATGAGGGCACCCTGAGTCTCCTTTTCTCCAGGCTGAACACCCCCAGCTCCCTCAGGGCTCCTCACAGGGTTTGTGTTCCCAGCCCCTCTCCAGCCCCTCCATGTCCTTCCCAAACTGAGGGGCCAGACCTGGACACAGCACTCAGGGTGTGACCCCACCAGTGCCCAGAACAGGGGGAGAGTGGCCTCCCTGCTCCTGCTGGCCACACAATTCCTGGTGCAGGCCAGGGGCCATTGGCCTTCTTGGCCACCAGGGCACAGAGCTGGCTCGTGTTCACTCAGCTGTCAGTCAGTGCCCCCTGGTCCCTTTCTGCCTGGCCACTGCCCAGCCACTCTGTCCCCAGCCTGTGGCACTGCAGGGGTTGTTGTGGCCAAAGGGCAGGACCCAGCACCTGGACTTGTTAAACTTCATCTTGGACTCTGCCCATCCATCCAAGTATTCCAGGTCCCTTGGCAGAGCCCTCCTCCCTTCCAACAGATCAACACATGCTCCCAGCCTGGTGTCATCTGCAGCACACCAGTAGAGTCCTCTAAGTCATGGACACGAGATGGCAATTTCCAAAACATACCTTTTTTTTCTTCTCTGGCTTTTTGCTCTGCAAGATCAGCCAGCCAATGCAGTGGGGACTGGGATTCAGGCGGTGTTAACTTGCTGTCTGGGCTCACATCACTCCTTGGACTTGTGTTACCATTTGTCTCAGACTTTTGAGGAGTATTCTGCTGTTGAAACTCAGGCATACACAGAGAAATTTTATTACTGTGGTTAAGGACATTCTGCAAAACCTGTAAAGAACAAATTTATTTTTAACTACATAGTTTCACTTTAATGTATTTCAAAGACATGGCCAGCATTTAACCCCCATATATGCAAACTAAAAGACAACTGGTACTATTGCAATACAAAAATCCACCAGGATCAGAACACTTGAACAAGATGCAATATATACACACATTTTAGACTCACCTGGGACACACCATTCATTGCAGGGAGCTTGCCAGCTTGTGTATTCTGCTTGGTGGTGCACTGACAATGGGATTTAATCTCAAATTTTTCTCTAATATTGTGCATAGCATCTAAAAGATCTGTCAAAACTAAAGAAGAGAAGAAAATCATCAGTAGCCGTCTATCATTCTGTGACCCTCTTTACAACACACACAACTGAGATGTTTTAAACTATTAAAAATGCTGGATTTACCACTCAAAACTACTCCAAAATGACTGCCCAGTTTATCTTTAAGCTTTTGCAGAGAGACATTCAATTAAATAATTGCACACTACTCTTGTGAATAATGTAAGCTTTAGTCTGCATTCCCATTGCATGGCACACATCAGGCAAGCCATTAATTATTTACTTCTCATTGTTCAATGGGTGTATCATTGCTTCATTCAATAAAACCATCAGCTACAGACTGAAGTGAGCCATGTCTTGACACAAAAATCAGTATGTGAGCACATAAATGAAGGCTGTTTGGTAATGGGTATGCACAGAACGACAAAACTGAGGTTGAGCAAGCAGTCTTCATTGTGCTGTTTCCAGAAGAGTGGTTCACTTTCACAATTTAAAATTAAAACCAGTTTCAGTCTAGAACCTGTTCTGGGAAATGTCTCCATTTGAATTTGTTATGGAATCTACCCAACCTCCACTTCTACCTGAAATAACATGCAACAACCCATAGGATAACAACTTGGTTCTGTATTTTCAACTTAAAATAACTTGGAAATTTACTTGGTACATCTAAGGGCACATTTCAGTTTTCTATTTTCTGGTCTGTATCAGTGCTGACAAAAATTTTGTGCTAGCAACCATTACACCACACCTAATGGCACTACTTCAGAGAACTTTCTTGGTTGTAAGCAGAATTCCAAATCTAGCTGGGTTTATGATTCCTGCTTCCTTTTTCAATTACCATGAGCTCATTCACTGCGTTTTGCTCAATCTGAACCAATACCTTTCTTCTCTTTGTTTGAGTATGGGACAGACAACACTGAAAAACAAATCCCCAAAAATCCATTGCCTCAGTCGCACTACTTAAAGGTTTTCTTTTAACAGTTAAGGTGAGATTTATTAAGTACATTCTGATTATTTTATTCTTCTCTGAAAAGGTACAAATCCATCACAAAAAAGGCCCTCCATTTCTTTACTGCCTGCCCCCCAAACTCTTTACACATCTGTCCACACACTCCTCTTGCTCTTATCATCTGTGCCCAGTGCTGGCAACTGCCCAAAACCACTTGCCTTCTTGCAACAATTTAACCCAACTCCCAGATTTTTAAATAGCAAATGAGAAATTCCAAGAAACAACTCTGGCTCCTCCTCACAGAAAGAGACCTGGAGAAAAAGAAGCTTCTGCTTGTTCGCTATGGTCTTACCAGAGCCCGGAATAATCTGTGTTGGCATCAGGTGCTTGTGATCATGGGGCTGTCCCTTCACACACTTCATCCAGGCATACAACTCCTTATCTGCAAAATAGTATTGCCAATGTTTCACTTCCCTTATGCTGCACACAGACAGACCTAAGTTCTTTCACACTGGTTTTGGTTAGAAAGATTTCTCTGCACATACAGGCCTTCTGTCCAGGTATCCAGTGTGACAAAGACTTGCATACAACAGCTACTTTTCACATTAACAAAAAGAGTTTTAACAACAATGAAATCTGAAATAGCTGCATCTGTAACACAGGCCCCTGCCAATTACCTCCAAATTTCAAAGTGTATTCTCTTTATCACACCATTTAGCAAGTTGCCAATTTAACATAGGCTGAAATCCTTTACAGTGGCTATTAAGGCCATGAGTCTCCCTTGATGAATTCTGCCATGGAAAAGAGACATAACCAGGCTGTGATTGTTTGGTTCATCTATTTCGACACAATCCACACTCCAACTGGAATTATCTGTTTTCAGCCAGGGTTTGCCAGACAAGCCAAAAAGATCACCTTCTAACCAAGTCATCTCTCTGATGAGCTTACCCTGCAGACACACCACTGGTATTGGTGGCACAAAGGACAGGGAAGTTGCATCATGGATTTATGTCACATTAAAGCAACCATGAAACCCCAAGTCTCTGTGTACTGCCTGAAAATCATTTGTGCCAGTAGAGAGGGCCTAACTGGTACAGGAGAGAGGCTTTCCAAAAAGTTTAAGGAAGACTCTCCCGAACTATGTCGAGGAAAGAAAACACACAAGAAGAATGGGAACAAAAAATATCTAGCCAAGCAACTGGTCACCAACCTGCTATGTGATTTTGGGGCAGGAAGAACACAATTTCTCTTTCAATCCCCAGCCTTGTGTCCTATCCACTAAACTACTGATTTTAAGACATTTTTCCCAGCCTTTTACCAGTCTGCTCACTCCAGCAATTTAAACTAAGGAAAACACCATAGGAAGTATTCAACACATTTAAGGCATTTTTTTTCTACACTGCAGTAGGTACACAATGTTTCAAATGTTCCTTCAGATAAATACTGAATTTATAAGCTATTCAGTAGTTTTTGTAGCACCTAAACCATCTAAATATCCAACTGGTCAAACAAATTAATCAAGACAACAAAACAGTATGTATCTACTTAATTGTTTTTCTCATGGAAATGTCATAACATGGCATCCCACTTCATGGTGCCACGACCTGTCTGAAGGTAACAATGGCATATTCATTCACCCATATAGTAAAGTGATAAGAGAAGTCATTGATAAGTAGGTGAATCTGGAATATTTAAACCTATTAACATTCTTGCTGAAACAGGGAAAAACCAGGGGATTCTCTGTTACATTCAGCAACTGTAAAAACAACTACAGGTTCCAGGAAAAATGGTGTAATATAAAGTCCTATTATATAGAGATGGGTGGGTGGTTCTGAACGTTTTTTAGGAGAGTGCCAAAGAAGCAACACAGTTCACACAAATCCTACAGCATTCACCAGAAATTAAGCCGCAGCGAGGGAAGCTGTCGTACTTCTGCTTTCACACATAAAATTGCAATCAACAGAAAGGAGAGAAGCCTCCTTCTTTATACTGCTTGTTCAAACTTCTAAGACATTTTACTAAAACTTTCCTGGCTAGTTAACACATACTATAAAAAGCCTCTGACTGTGTGTTCCCACCAGGGTAAATAATGTTTGGCTTGTATCCCAAGCCACGTCAGATGGATGCACACGCAAACTTCAGCCAGGGAAGAGCTGCTGAAGCAGCCTCCAGCATTAAAGCATTAACAACTGTTCTCAGTGCAGGAAAATACTGACATTAGCTCCCTAAAAACTTCAGTGTAGGAGGCCTGTCACTGCAAGCCAGGGACAAAGCGGGTGAGACTCTCCATTTGGCAAAGCTTTGCCACCTAATAGTTAAACTTTATTTTACTAACATTGCACATCTGTGACACTACGTGGCTGTGACAAACAAGGAACTGCTTTTCAAAACAGCACTACCCTTGAATCAGTTCCTGGCACGGCGTCTGACCGCAGAACTGTGCCAGGGCACAGTGCCTGCCTCCCACGGAAGGCAATGCATTCCACCGAGCAGCCTGCACACCAGAGTCACAGCCCAGGGCTCCAAGCCCAAATCAATCCTCCAAATCAGTCCTCCTCTCAATTGCAACCCAGCTGGGTCATCCAGAAATCAGAGGTTTGCAAGTCAGTCCTGTTAGACTTTTCTCTCTCTCCAGACTAAAGGAGACATTTCCACTGGAGCACAGGATAAACCACATATATGTACAGGTTTACAGATGGTGACATTTCCATTAGCATTCATTTTAAACACCACCCAAGTATTTTTCTCCATCTCTTTCTTCTTTATGATAAAACTATAAAACAGGATCTTAGGTCAGTGTGACAAATCATTTCTGAAGGGAGGACTCCAGAATGCATTCAAATCAAGGCAAGTCTGAACAGCATTGAGTTACCATCAACAGGGAGCTGTGACTGAGCACCAGTCTCAGAACTGAAGAACGAGATTTAACCTTGAGGGGCAAGGCACAAGCAGTCCACAACAATCCACACAAAAAGACTGAAATGCAGACAAAGAGCTAAAATAGCCCCCACAGCAGTTCCTTTCTGAGTGACTGATTTTATATCTATGGACAAAAAAAGGAAGCAAAAAAGATCTAAGAGAAACCAATACACACAAGAAGTAATTTAACCCCTTACAGAAAGACAGTTCTAGTGGATCAGCAGCTCTGCAACAAATGAGAATAAACAGCCTATACAATACTCTAGTTCATAAAGAACTGACCTCTAGAACTTTTCCTTTCCTTTGCTTTGTAACAATCTAGGCAGACCACAAATCCACATTTTTGGCAGACCCAATGAATGTTAAATAATGTGGCTTCACATGCATCACACATCTCACGGACTCCTCTCACTGCTCTCTTCCATGCAATTTTGGCTGAAATACAAAATAAGCAGAATAAAAGGACTGAAATGGAAATGCAAAGCACAGAATGAATAGTCTTTACAGTTGAAGCATTCATAAGTTTCCCCTCAGACACAACTGGGTTTTGGGGGGAGGAAAATGATCCTTCATGAACAGGCCATCAAGAGCTACCCCCTTAGTTCCATCACACAGCATCCCCCTTCAGTGCTACTATCAACACATTATAAAGAAATAAAGCATTCAGAAAACACAGACTAAAGTAATACAGGAAAGATACTGCTGCAAGCATGAAGAACTTGTTTAGCAAACACTTTTAACCCCATGCATTCAGGAGGGTTTTTCACCTGACTGCCCATGGGACACATTTGATCTAAAAGGCAGCCAAACCAGTGAGAGCTGGACAGCTGAAGCTGGCAGGAGGGGAGGGAGGTGTCTGTTCAAGAGACTTGGCTAGCTTGTGTTTTCTGTTCCACTTCCTCCTCATACAGCCTGGAATTAGTAGAGCCACCAGCCTGTGCCCATCTGCTGTGGGCCAGAAGGATGGACAGTGGGTTTGGTGGGGAGAAGGTGTCAGTGTCAGCACATGCCTTGTGGGGCCTACACCGCCCCACCCTCCTGCTTTGTTTTGGGAAGGAGACACATCACAAACACACCATTTGTTGGCAGCAGCCAGTACCTGGCTCTCCACAGGCCTTGGCTGGGAGCTGCCTCTCTGGCTGGAGAGCTGGAGGCCAAGCTGGGAGCGGAGGCGACTCCAAACGCAGCAGGAGCCTGGCCCCGTCCCAGCACAGCCACCAGCACAGGGAGGGGACTGGGCTGGACCACTGGGCAAGGAACCCTTCCCAGCATGTCCTCTAACCAAAGAGCCGAGGAAAATCCAACAGCCAGGGGAAGAGAGCTACGCAAAAGGAAGCAATGGTCATCCAAGAAAAACTGCAGAACAACTTGGGAGCTCTGAGGGTTCCTTACCGTCTTTTTTCACCCAGGACATGGCTGTTTTCTCAGACGTTACCAACTGACAAAATTTATCCCCTATGATATCTAGAATGTATTTAGACGTTTCTAGGTCCAGTTCATCATCTTCATAGTTTTCATGTGTCCATAAACTCAGTGCTTCATCATCATATTGATCAGGAGAGGAAAACCCATCTATCCTAACCACTCCGTTCTTACTAAAAGACAACCTAAAAATGCAAACAGACAGTTTGATTGCACGTATCATTACACTCTGTGACTTCCAATTAATTGCTACTTTACCTTGCTGCTTGAATCTTACAACACAGAAGTTTTCTTTTCACCTTATCATCCTACATCCTTTTTTAATTTTAAAATAAATCCTACTGATGAAAATACTTTTAAAATGATAAAGGAAACATGAAAACTAAAACTAACTTTTTAGGAACTTTTTTGCATTCTGTTCACTCAGCATTCTTTCTCTCTAGCATTTATTATTTCTTTAAAATCGTAGACAGAAAATTTTTTTTTTTTCTTCTTTTGGTCAAAGTTTGGTTCCACCCACTTTTCTTCCTCACTTTCAATGTTTGGAATGTCTGTGACATTGACTCACTCTGAATTATATTTTATAGATTTTTGTATCCTACTGCTCTCATAGCGTATGAACGGAGTTCAAACACTACATCTAAATTTTTCTAGGCAGAACAAATCCCCAGTAGAAGCTAACATTTTTGTATCCACTAAACTCTGACCTTTAAAAGGCTTTCCTGTTACCCTCCCCAGGGCGATTCCACTAACCCTAGCTATACTTAGCCTATTTTTAAGCAGTAACAATTAATCATCCCATTTTATACAAAACAGGGTAAGTCACTATACAGATGTGGTTGTAACAGTTAAGGAATTGATGCCAGCAAAACAGTCCTGAATTTAGAAGTTCCAGAAATAACATTTAGATACGTACTCAAATGAACAAGATGAAATCATCAACTTTCAGTTTCCAAAACAACAATTTCCAAAAGAAGTGTAAACTTCTTTTGCAATTCAGGCCCTACTATCCTAACACAATGAAAATAATTAAACTGCTGTAAAATTTACCACACTATAATAAAATCATTCACGTTTTTTAATTCCATACTGTTGTTTTTTTAAAATGTTGGCAAACCTTTATGTTCTCTCATTTATACAGGGGGAAGAAGATCAACCAAAATTCCAACTCTGCCAAATGTGGAAGCAAATATTCTTACAGAGAAGGTATTCAGAGTCCAACCTTTAAATGATTCCTATAGATCTACCAAGTCTAGTAACTGAAGATTCATTATAAATAAAATAAACTCCATTTAGGGAACAGTTTCTTGTCGAAAACTAACTGGACTAATACTGACAGCACAATCCATACACCATTTCAAGCTGTTTTACCCTTTCTTAGCGCTTCCTGCACCCCAGGAATTTTTTTTCCCTGTGAGTTTTCTTTGATGAGCCATTAATTGCAAAAAAGGAGGTCAACTCCTCTCTGTCCTTAGAAAACTCCCAGAAAACCCTGAGCAACATTCCCACCACATACTGACGTAAGAACAATTACAAATAAATGCAGCTCTGTGGTTGTACAACTTGTCCAGAAAAAACTGAAGCTTGCCTTTTGAAAATCCCACTTCAAATGTCAGACACCTGTGTAATGGTGATGTGCTGAATTTTCTGCTTGCCTAAGGTACACCAGGCAGATGTTCTGATGTCTTTGCTATAAAGCTTTAAACAGCAAGGAAGTCAAGCCACAAAAGAAATGCAAATGTAAATACTGTTAAAATAGAAGCTGTCTTTTATTGGGGGGACTGAGCCAGAAAAATCAGACATGCTTTCAAGTATACCAGGCCTTTGTCAGTATTATTTTTAAAAGCTGAAGCACCCCATTAGCAGGAAACCAGGCATACTTACCGCCGAAAGTAGTAAAATCTACAAAATACTGGGGAGTGAGTTGGTTCTTCTCCTTTCTTACTTCTTATTAACCTACATTCTCTGCATTTTTGCAGATTTGGTCCTATTTCAGAACAAGAATCATCCTGCAAAAAGGACTCTCCCGTTTGCTTCAGCTTCTTTACTTTGCGCCAATCTTTTAACACTGAGCGAGGTATTCCAGCTGCAAAAGGAAGGAGAGTTTCAGATGAGGCACTGGCACTGCCTCCTCACAGATCATTCAAGAGTCAGTGGTCAGCATTGTTTTTTGGTACATTTGTTACCAGCATAGCAGAGTTCATTTTTATTTCCACTTGCCTGTCCGTCAGCAGCGAAGTTAAAAAAGCACTTACATCTTCCCTTACATTAGGTGTATCATTCACCAGATATTCTACTAAAACAGTCTTCAGAATCTCTTTGTGACAAAAAAAGTAAAGACAATACTGCAAGAAAGTTAGGTTTGAACTCTGTTTCAGGTGAAGGTGTAGGCAAAAAAGGCCACAGTTTAATAAATAAAAGCAAAGTTTAAAAAAACCAATCTAAAATCAAATTCCAACTCCTTCAAAACTTTTTTTTTTTTTTAAGTTACAGCTGTGACTACAGAAAAGCAGCTAATTCACAGAATCCATTTACACTCTGTCTGGTTTGTTGGCTTTGCAAGGCCAAGCAGTATAATTCTATTTTCAATACTGAAGTCAGCAGATCTGACACCAAGTAACACGAGGAGCAAGTCTATTGAGTAATAAGGGCAATTTTCACATACAGATTTTGAAACTGAACCCTGTTGTTATTTAACCAAGCTTTCATTTTAAGGAGTCTTGAAAGTGGCAGCACTCTTATCTGCAGACAGAGAATTATGTGTCATTTCATCTACCACAACTCTTGAAAGTTCATGTCCTGTAAACAGGAATCTGATGCAGGATGATAAAAGGGTCAGGGTGCTAACTTTGGACTTGGTACCTGGGTTCAGACTGTTATTTTGCCAGAGATGGCTTGTACAACCTTTGCAAGTGACAGACTGCCTAGGCCTCAGCTCTTGGCCTAGAGGCCACACTCCATACTGACCCAAGGCATGACAGTAACTGGATTACAACCTGCAGAGTAAAAAAGGTCCAAGTACAGGTTTACTAGTCCAAACGATGTTTTTCTGCCTTGGAAGCAGAGATCCTGAGTGTCACCTGGGAGCTGCTAGACTTAAGCCCTATGGGTAGACACTTTGAAGACCCCCAACACTTGCAGGGCTGTGAAATGCCTTGCTTTGCAGGAGGGAGCCTCACAGCCTGGAGCTCTGAGAGCTCTGCCTGGCACATGAGCTCCTGGAGGGCTTTCCAAAACAGCATCAGGACAAAGCACTCTTCAGCCCTGGCAGAATTCACATACCATCCATGCTGCCAAACTGTCACTGAATCCCAGATGCTGAAGAACAGTGAGTTACCTCCAGGCACCGACACAGAACCCAGGCAGCTGTTCCAAGGGAACATCATCTTTCCTGAAGCTCCTCAAAGATGACTATGATTTTGTGTAAATCTTTGCAGAAAGATCTTTTTGAAAGAAAAATCTCAGACCAGCTCTCTTGCAGAAATTTACCAGGAAAAAATCTTTTGCAACAACGCAAAGGTCACAAACACTTAACATTAAATGTATGTGTTTACAGTTTACTTTAAGAAGGGAAGCTGAAAAATATTTTACAGGCATGTCTGCCTTGATCTTCCCTTTGCTTGGGAGCAGAAAGAAAAAGTCATACTATTACCACTGGACCAAATATCCAGAATACTGTAGACAGACTACAACGCTTTCAGCACCCAGCAGAATTTGGGGATCAAGTACTCTCAGATACCAGAAGAGTAACTTTACACACCAGACAGTGCAAAGCCACAGAATGTAATTACAGGCAGTATTGCTCATTTTCTTGCTACTTGTACCTAAAAAGTCTTTCAACAAGTAATTTAATGGTAGACTCTCTAATACTTAACCAGACCAAAGACAAAGAAGAATCCTTGGAGAAAAATGAACTGGGATAAAAAATGAGGCAAGTTTTTAAATAAAATCCCTTATGTTGGCAGACCAGTTTCTCTTTTCAGATTAATTGAGTTACAATCTGCTACATGTTACAGTACTATATTTAAATGGAAATTTGTATTTCCCTGGTTTTTTTTATCCCTTAGATAAGAGGGATGTTAGGAGTGTGAAATTATTCTCCCTCAAACCCTTCATTAAATTAACCAAATCGTAACTGAGCGGCATCAGGCTCTCAAGGAACTGCCTCTGGCTTTCTGATCAAAGGATGAATTAGAGTTCAACAACAGAGAATCTTTCCCTCCAGCAGTGCTCTAAAAATAAATGTATTACATCTCAAAATAAAAAAACCCCAACATATATATACATATATATAGCTCAATACAAGTGGCACAACTATATGCACCGGCTTGCTCAGTTCTGATGGACAGCATAAACGAGATGGTTTACTGCTTATTTTTAGGCCAAGAACCAGTTTGTTAACACAGATATACAAAATGCTCTATTTCTTTTACACCAGCATATTTCAAATGGCCTCAAGACAGATAAATCTGGACCTACTCATTTACACAGGCATGTTTTTGAGCTCTTTTCCCAGCTATGGTGCATAACAAACCCTCCAGGATTAACAGTGTTGGACTTCACACACTTCTGTGTCTTCCAAATCAGATTAATATACTCACTGCTGTTACTGCCGCTCTGTAACTTCAGCTTGCTTTTTTCTTTGGCGCTCCTGCTAAGAACACCATTTGGTTTCACTTCTTCCTCAGTATCACCCTTCTTTTTCTGCAAATCATTTTGTTTCTTTTTGTAAGTTGGCTTGGGCTGCCGTTTAGTCCTTTGCTCTGACTTGCTCTCACTTTCATCAGACTCACCACTTTCAGAGCCAGACTCGTAAGTTCGTTTTCCTTTTCTCCTTGGGTGCTTATCTTCCTTTACAAACTTATCAGCCAGGATTTTGTTATCTATGTTATTTTGCAAATCATTTGATGTAGAAGCTATTAAATTGACAGTACACGGCTTAATAATTTCTGAAACACTGTTCCCTGAATTCTCTTTTTTATTAGTGTTTTTATCTTCCTCTGAATGCCTTGTTAGCCAAGCCTTTTTCAGTTTAGTGTGGTAGTTTGGCTGACTCGTCTGGGAAGTTTGCCCACTGCCTACAGAGTTCGCTTTGTTTATTGTATTACAGGCGATAGCACTGTCTAGGGAGAGAGAGGTTGAAAATGTCTGATTTTTCACAGAGCTGGGCTCGGTCTCAGTGGCGTTACTGCTTTTAAACTGAGCTGCGGCCAACGCTGCCTTGTGCTTTTTCAAATGGACAAAGTCGGCAGAGGTGGAGAAGCCCGAGGCGCCTGCGCTGCCGGCAGCGGATGCGAGCGGGCCCGGGGCGCTGACCTTGCCCTCCTGGGGCTGTGCCCCTGCCTGGCCGGCCGCCCGCGGGGCCGCGCCCTCCGGCAGCGCGCAGGGCACCGCGCTCGACGCCGGGTCGGTCCCTGCAGAGCCGCCCCCGCTCGACACGCTGCTCGCCACCGCTGCCGAGGCAGGGACATCCGTTCTGGTGCCGCAGACGACAGTTGTGGTAGGGGTGACAGCACGAGGAATGCTTCCTTGGGAGACAGCTGCGAATTTCTTTTCATACTGAGCGCGAGCACTGTCTGAGTTCATATTTGGCAGTATGATTCTTCCAGTCTCCCTGGCTTCCGCTGTTTTCAGGCAGTCTGCTAGATTTGTCACAGCTGAAGATCTCTCATTAACTCGATCTTTGGAAGCAGACTGCATTACTGGTACATTCTCATATTTTGTGCTAGAAGGAGGACGCACTATAACAGATGCGGTAGCCGACTGTGACTTTCCACTCATTCTTTCGCTGTGCCAATCCACTTTTTCATTATTTGGGGCATTATTAGACTTCCACGTTTCTGATAAATTCTGTTCAGAAGTGCTCTTGTAAGTAGCTTGGGCTTCCTTGGGCTCAGGTACTAAAGTTGGTGGTTTCTGCAACTCCTTTATTTTGCCACCACCAGCATTAACGGGTTGAACAGGGGTTAGAGTTGGAGGTGAAAGGCTGCTATAGCTGCTCTCCTTCTTCTCCAGGTTCTGGTGCACAGGAGGGTGAAACACAGGGGCCCTGTGCAAGGCAGGCATACTCCGGAGTGTATTTGAAGATGAGACTGACAACTGAGTAGGGCTCCTGCTGTCACTCCTGAAAGAATTTACAGAGTGACACTGCACCGACTGTGAAAGCTGCTCAGGTATCTTGCTTGTAGAGCCTTCGCTCTCTGGTTGGTGCTTAATTAAAGGCGGCGGTTTTGAAAGGGAAGAAATGTAGGAAGGGAGAGCCTGGGGACTAGCTGCTGTTGAAGGACAATTAGTTTGCTTATCAACACATACACCTGAAGCTTCCTTTGATGGGTACGATCTTGGTGGTTCATTTACTACACTGTTAGACAAAGTAGTGAAATAGTTACTCTGTGGCAAACTCTGTGGAACTGAATGTTTCAGTTTATACAGTTCTGACACAGGGCGTTCAGCTTCTTTGTCATATTTTACTGAATGGCTTTTGGGACTTGAAGATAAGGATGTTACCCTGGAGTAGTTCTCTCTCTCTCCCTCCAGTGCCTTTATTTTAGCTGTAAAAGGAGCAACTTCAATACTTTCTTGGAGTATCCGTCTGTGTTCCTCTTTGTATTTGCTCAGTCGCTCCCCAGTCTCCTGCGGCGGCCTTGGCAGCTGGTTCAACATTGGATCTGCATAATGTCTGTGCATATGGCTCTCCTTTGCTGTCTGCGTTCTGCTCTGCTCTAGCTCACTCTTCACTGGCGCAGTGGTAACAGAACGCAAAGGTTCAACAAAAGCTTTCCTCTCCAGTTCTCTGTTTGAAGAAAGGTTAAGCAAACACAGGTTAGCCCAAATGCAGTGCAACGTGCTAGACGGAAGACCTTTCTTCCCATGCCCTGAACCAAGTTATCTATTAACACAAAATAAACTCTCCTCTATATAAAGTACAATTTTCAGAAGTCTACAAATGACTCATGAACTCAAGTACCAAACCAAGTCAACAAGGCAACACAATGACAAGCCTGTGTCCCCCACAGGCATCCACGTCTACAACTAAACTACAAGAAAGCTAAAAAGCAACATCACTTGCTGAAATGTGCCCTCCCACACAGAGCTCAAGAGCAAACTTACTCCTTGCGATGCTCTGCAATGCTTTTGGACAAAGGCGGGCTGGAATGTGTTGTCAGCTTGAGAGGCCGAAGGGGATCTGCGCTGGATGGCCGCACAGGAATGTGACTCCGTAAACCAAGGCTGTCAGCTGAGGTCACTGGGGTGTGCTGGTGTAACCAGGGGCTGGGAGTATTCTGTGGACACCAAGCAAAACAAAACAATAAAATCAGATCTCAAAATAATCAGGGGATCACAAGGGTAACTCTACCAAGTCCTACCAATGATCAAAGTGAAGGAATGTATTTCAGTGTCAAATCTTGAACAGTAAATAAAATTTAACATTTTAAGTCACCTTTTTTTGACCAACTAAAACACAATTGTACTTCCCCTGGATTTCCAGCACAAAAAACAGTTTACACATTTCAGGAGCATTCTTAGAACCATTTCATTTTCAAGTACTCAGGATGAGCAGCTAATTTTAGAACAGCATCTCAAGCTCATCAAAATTTACAAACCAATGACAACCTGACAACACTTTAATTCAGTTACTAGTAAAAAGACCATTACATCTTCAAAGAATTGCAAGAAGTATTTCTTCAAAAATACAAATATGGCTTGATATTTCTGGAAGCAATTGTATCTCCAGCCTTATGACAGATCTCAATAAAAGGGATGTCAAGTATCTCTTTCCTGGACTGTTCCTCTCCTGCCCCAACCAAATGACTAAGTATGATAATTCTAATTAATCTGCTTTATTTAGTCAGGTATTTTTATTTGGCTTGATCATCATCACCACACTATTAAAACCATAAATGTATACACTTGCCATACTGTGCAGCATGGCTTACAAACAGCCCAATTTTTGCTGATTACCTAAACCCCCCAAAGGTGGGCCTCCCCCTTTACCAGACATACTGGTAAATCCTAATCTACGAAACTGCTTTTTAATCTACTACTTTGTTAAGTTTCTGTTTTCTTATCTTTACTGAAACTTGTGTAACAGCCTGCAGAAAAGACCAGGAGCAGCTCTCTCTCTCCCCTGTGCTTAGGAGACCTGCTTACAAGAAGTGCACACAGCAGACTGGAAAAGCAGGACGCCTGTTCAAGTGGGGCTCAAGTGCTGGGGACAAGCCAAGAAGGGACTGGGGACAAGAGTGAGCTTTTGTGCACACCCCAAAGCCTCGAGGTGCTTCTCTATCCTTACCTTTTTCCCCTCCCTACACTCCTCACCAGTCCATTCCTATCCTTCTCCCCAGACTTGGCATCTCCAGTTGGGAACTGCTGCAGCAGAAGGGGAGCCAAGAGCTCTCCTGACACATGCACACAGCACAGAACAGATCTGCAGGTGCTACAACTTTGAAATTATGATTTCTGTGTTTTTGAATATTTAAAGCAGCTACTTGGGTTTGTGCTCACGGTTTGAGCGCGCACGTTTCCTAGGCCAGGAGTTCCCACGCTGTGGTGAGTTCCCACAAACAGCCTGTAAGCTGTATTAAAGTATTATGCAAAAGAAGGCCCCGTCACCTTCTCCCTAGAGGAGCTGGGGAACATCTGCCTGAGCACCAAGCACTGCTCAAACAGCTTCACAACTCCACCTGCACACCTCCTGCCCAGCTCCAACATGGGAGCTGCCACAGCCACCCAAGGACAGCAGGGAAAGGTGGGCTTTGGGAAATGCTTCCTCTAGCTCAGAGCCACGGCTCAGCCCTGAGCCAAGGGCAGATATGCTGCTCTTACAGATGAAATACAGATCCCTTTCTGCGATTGTGGCATCCATGCAAACCGACCTTGGAAACACCCATTCGGGTTTCTAAGATCTATTTAAAAAAGGCCTCCAGTGTGAGAGCCAGAAGACAAGTCACCACAAGACAACTGCCACATATCAACATAATTAAAAAGCTACGTGCCTCAGTATGCAGGGCTGCATTCTTCAGGCAGCCAAAGTGAAAACAACATCTATCCTAAGTTCTTTTCAAATGGACTTCTGTATGGGGTGGAGCAGGCAGTAACACGAAAAGATAAATCCACCTATCTTTTTCTCTTAGGCCTTTCTTCACTGCTACATTTTCGTTTTATCACATTTTAGATCGAATTCACTTCATATTACACGGCCAACTCAAACTGACTGTTTTGGGAAAGACTTAGCCACAATGGTTTGGCTTATTTTAAGAATGAATCTAGGGAGGACCAGCCTTCCCCAAGATGAGGGGGAAAAAAAAACCAACAACTTTTTAACCANGGTTTGGCTTATTTTAAGAATGAATCTAGGGAGGATCAGCCTTCCCCAAGATGAGGGGAAAAAAAAAAAAAACAACAACAACTTTTTAACCATTCAGAACGCCAAGCTTTGACACAAAGGCTTACAATTTGGCAGAAGGACCACTGTCAGTGACATGCTTTTTGTGATCCCTGTGAAAATCTGCCCAAATTAGGCCAAGTTGAAAGCCTCTAAAGATCAGTATGCACATGCTCAGTGGTGCTTTAATTGAAGCTGACAGTAAAGCTCTCCAAAGTTTCTGTCTGCACTACACACGCTTCATCTTACACCATTCCTCTGAGGTGCCTGCAATGAGTATGCCACATCCCAAGCCTTCAGGAGCTAAGAAAACTTTTCCTGCAATTGCCACGTCTGCATGCCAAACCCCATCACCACACTGGGCACTAGGCTGGAAAACACAAACCATTTCTTCTGAGACTTCAGTGGTTACACTCAGAAAACAGAGGAATCACCCTGACTTGAATACAGAGGAGTAGAAAGCAGATGGGAAGGCAGAGATGTGTGTCAACAGAAACAGAAGGGGAGAAAACGACATGCCAAGAGAGGGTACACAGATAGGTGTAAAGACAAGAGAAATGGGTGTACAGTGTGCATGAAACATTTATAAATGCAAGAGTATTTCTCTTCAGAACTCCCCACTGGATTTAGTACTCCTTCCTTCCCATCTTTCACCATTACTGAGTGAGCATGCACGAAATTTCACTATGAAGACGACTGTCCCCCCTCTCCTAACATTTCACTTACACAATGGTACGTGGTTTGAGGTAGCAAATATTTACCCTGTGAACATGAGTTCCCAAACAAGCTGGCTGACCTCACTTTTAGTCATAAATTAAAACCAAACATTCCATCTTTCTTTAGAATTCTTAGGAAATCAGGGTCTGTTAAGACTCCCGACACACATCCACCATGAGACAGTGGTTACTGCTGTCATTCCATTCCTAGCTCTCTGCCCACTCAAAAATCCCACCATCACAATATACACAAACATCTGTACCTAGGAAACCACTCCTGGGAGACACCAGGCCCAGCTAAATACATCATTAAGAAAGGATTTTAACTTACCCTTCTCAAGGAAGCCTCTGCGTTAACAGGAGTTTCTGGGTGGACCCATTTGGAGGAAGGCAGACCGAGTCCTGAGTAAGCATGTGTTCCATTTGGATACTGCCAAATAATTGGATAAAGCCCTAGCTGATTATAGGAAGCAGAAGGATGAGCTTGTCCGAGAAGATGTGGAGACTGGTGTTGTAACATCTGTTGCTGCTGCTGGTGTGCTAATGCCAAATGGCTTAAGCTGCTAGCATGAGCAGTCTCTAGTCGCGGGTGGGCACCCAGCAAGGAGGCAGCAGGCACTCCGGGCAACACTGCGGGAAGTAGATGAGGGTGATGAACAGAATGGTGAGATGCACTACTGAGAGGGTGAGTGTTAATAGCAGACAAGGGAGCCTGAGCTGAAGACCCAGCGAGCAGATGGGATGAACCAGTTAATGCAGGATGATGTGCATTTGGATTTAAACAGGTCCGGTGGGATGAGGAATGCAGAGGATAATTATGCTGATGCAAGTAAGGTGAAATGTGATTAGTTCCTGTTTCTTGTCCAATCAGAGTGGGGTCCCTGTATACTGTGAAATGTTCATTCTTGTCAATGATAAGAGGACTCTTAGTAGCTTCTAGAGCACTAACTCTAGCTGGTACTGGATGAAAACTAGACCTAGGCAAATCATGATCAGTTTTATTGGCTGACCTTGTTAATCCAGTAGCATGGCTGTTTTGAGAACTAACCTTCGACTTCACAGTATCAGAAGATTGGGTGAATTTAGGTTTAACATCAGGTGACTTTGTTTTAGGATGATCAACTGAAGCACTAGATTTTGACTTCACAGAATCGGGGACTGGACTTTGTTTTCGCAGTTTACTCTCTTCTGCTAGACAAGCTACATTTAACGAAGACATAAATGAGCCATACTGCACTTTTTCAGAATTTAAGTGTTCATTTACTGGTAATGTTTTCACAACCCCAGGTTGTATCACATCTGTTTTACCAACACTGCTAACCCAACTTTGATCAGCTTCCTGTTTTCTTGCTTCAAGGAAATTTGCATTTGCAAATTGCTGCTTTAAATCACTGCCGTGAGATTCTATTTTCTGAACTGTTTGCAAACCAAAGGTACTTGCAGCATTATCCTGGTTCTCCTTTTCAGAGTTGTTTTTATTAGTAACATCAACAACACACTTAGGAGTAAGAGGTCTGGGTAAAAACTGCTCATTTTTTAACTCCACAGTATGATGCTTTTCTGCATTACACTCTTGAACAGGTGGATCCTTGGCATTCTGCTCATAAAGTGTTGGCTGCTCCGCTGCATGCAGCAAAGATTTTTCCTGATGATCCAAGGCTGATGACTTCAGTCTTTCTGTCTCTTCATGGTTTTTATCCTGCTGTACTTCATCCCATGGAGACTGTCTATCTGTTAGTGTCTGTTCTACTCCCTCAGTAGTTTGGGATTTTCCTTCTTCTCCATTTATCTTTGAAGAGTTCTTGCCTTTTAACTCATTTTCTGAATTTTGCTCCGAGGATGAATCTGTTAATCTTTTATTTGAAATCTCCGAGTCACTGCTCTCAGAATAATCTGAGATATTGTCTGTCCGCAGTCTCTTCATGTTTAGTTTTTTTTCATCCTCTTCAGGTTTTCTTCTTTTACTAAGAAAGTGTTTATTTTTGGTTTTGGGGTTTTCTGCAAAAGATAAAAACACATTTATCAGATTTCCAGTCTAATAAAGTTTTAAGAAACTCTCCCTCCCTTTCCATTAACCACTTTTACCTCCTCGACCTATATAATCATATCTTTCATCTTTCATCTTCTCTTCATCAGGCATGCTGCTATCAGAGCCTTTCCTCTTATTTGGCCGAGTATTCCTCTGTTGCTGGTGCTGGTGAGAATTCTGTCTTGGTGCTGCAGTTTGGGAATTCATTGCTGGTCTGGGACTATTTGCTTGTGCACGTGTATAATGACCCTAAAAATAATTTGTTATTAATGGACTGAAATGCAACGTTAATTAGTGTCTTTACACACACATTTTTAACATTTGCAATATATGAAAACATTTAGGTAAGAAGATAAATGTATCTACGTGAACTGTGTTGCTGTTCTGGTTGGAACGAGACCGTCGGCGGGAAGTGATGCCAATATTTTCACCTTTCAACAAAGAGTGAACAACATCATCTAGAAAGGTCATCTGAACCATAGAAGGATCAACATTCTGAGGTTCTAACACCTGGTTTATGCAAAGAAGAAAAAAAAGAAGAGAGAAAATAACAATCCACAGATGTTCAGACAATGCCTAATCTGTATTTTCTGTACCAGTGTTCACCAGTCTATTTTGTGTGCTAAAGACTAATCAGAGAAAAGCCTACTTAATCCTGACAAGCAGAACTGACACATGACACAACAAATGCTGGGAACAGTGTCAAACCAAAGCAAATGTGTCTTTACATGTCATTGTAAAAATAATTTTTTTTTTCAAAGCAGAAAGAACCCCACCACCCATTCCTTCCCCCTTCATTGACCTGCAAATTTGAGATTTAACGAGCTATTCATAGAATAACCCCTAAGTAGTTATTACAACATACAAATGTTTTATAAAATTAATATACTGTAAATTATACTGCAGAAATGCATGACAGTACTGCTTTCAACAGAAGAAAACTGTTACAAGAAGAGAACCAAAATGACTGGAAAGAAGAACTCCAGAACTGTTGAGTATTACTAATGAGAAATACTTCATGAAGTAGGAAATGCTAACCAGATCTTCAAAGGAAATTTCACAAAGTGAAAGAAGCAACAGTTGGGGAATATTAATTTGAGCAAATTAAGGGAAAGAATTTATCTGACTAATAGACTAGTCTTAATTTTTTATTGTCACACATGGTTTTGTCAGTCATTTCAAGGAAGATGGGTCATTCACTCTATTACTGTTGAGTCATTACTCTACTCTCCTGAAATAGAATTCATTGCTGCCATTAAAAGTTCCAGTATTAACTCTTTTTGTAACATTAAATTCCAAAATAAAACTAAAACCCACCACAGCAAATACAAATTAGGACTGCAGTAAATGCTTAATTCAATAAATTACAGAAAATGACTTTTTCTATTGCTTGGGAAAAGTAACCATTACTGCAGTCCTGAAAGACTTCCTTTTTGTGAAAAGACATTCCCAACAGAGCAGACAGGGAAGACTCGTTCTTCCAACTAGATTGCTTCACTTCAAAGACTTCACTAGTCAAATAGCAACAGCAGAAGAAACTGTAGGACTGATATTAATCACATCACTGCACAAATCCTCAGCTTCAGGAGGATTTCACTGATAGCCCAACGCAGTTGTGCTGTAGTTTCGGTGCAGTGATACCCTCAGCCTGCTGGAAATAAACCAGCCTGGTGTGTTTCTGAGTGCTACCAACAAAAATTGGAACCTCCCAAGGGACAGCTGACCTGCAGCTTGTTTTCTGAGTATCATCCATCAACTCACCTGGTCATTCATAACCACCATAGTGCGGGTGAAGAGATCATGGTGAGTGATGATGCCAGTGAACCACTGGGTGGCAGAATCCTGTCTGTACACTCTCACCCTATAACCATTTAAGGAGTACGGACCTTTGGAAGGGGAAGAAATAAAAAAACCATTGAGGAATGCAGAAAAAAAAAAAAAGCAAAAAAAGGCATACATAGATTTTCCTGCCTTTTTTTTTTTCTTTAAGCTTCACAGCAAATACCTAGTGCACACGGCATGGACAGCTAACCACAGATTCAGGAAGACATTTTGAAATGCAAATGGTCCATATAAGTATGCTTTAAGGTTAATTCTGCTAAGATTTTCAAAATACAATTTTCTTATCTAACTAGATCTTTCTGCAACCATGATGACACATGATGGGAAAATTCCTGCCTACAAACAGCAACCACAGAAAAGTAATCTGAAAGGCTAGAAAGTGGCAGCAGCAGGTTATACAGAAGCCATTTAACAGGCTAGTCACATGCCCAGCTGCCTTGCTGGCTAAAAGATTTACATCTTGGTGGTTAGGCTCTGCATCTGCCAAGTCTTTCCCACAAGCGACCACAGAGTTTCTCTCCATTACAACAAGCAGAAAGGCAGGGGAATGATCCCATGACTGCTATGGCCACACAGAACATTCAAGCACACACACACTATGAAAACTTCAGCTGCTGTTTTCAGACACAGCAAATCCAAAGAAACCTCACATATTTTGCAAAGCTCAGTTTTATTCACCTCCAAAAGCCCATGGGGATGGGGAGCTACTATGATACAGTACCAATTTCACAGTTCAACACCCAGAAATCAAGACCTAACAGTTTTATTCACATTCAGTGTCTCACTTGATCACTGGAACTCCTAAGTTTCATTGCACTTGGTGTTTATATAGCATTTTGTATGACCAAGCAACACTGCCACCAAGCCCAGTTCCAACTGTGTGAGTTTTGCTACTTCCGCAATCAAACCCCAGGTCCTAGGTCAGGCAAACAGCAAGGGAGGAAAAACCAGTCAGTGACAACCTACAAACAGCCCAACTGAAGTGATTTAAGACTGCTCAGCTGCTGAACCACACAGGCAAGGCCAGAATTCCCCTGTCTTTCCTGAAGATCAGTTTTTCCAAGCCCTGCCCAGTACATTAAGCAAGCTCCAACATCTGCAGCAAACAGGCCAGGGACCTCACAGGTGACAGCTTTCTCAAGTAAAAAATATCCAACATCACACAACTGGGTCTATTATACCCTCTGCATGTGACAGTGGCTATTGCAAGGACTGTTTTTAACATCAACATTTGAGGGATCAAGAGAAGTGTAAAAGTGGTAACTATTTAGTAATTTCCAAGTGGAAATTACTCTTGAAATTCTCTTGAAATACTTTTTGCATGTGACTTACTCATTTTTAAAACCAGCTGGAAAGAGAAACACTACACCATGGCAGCCTTCTTACCTCTTCTTATCCACATCATTCATGGCACCACTGAAACCCTGAGACTCCCTGAATCCCCTGAGCCACCAGCCTTAATTCATGCCTGGAGTTTGTTTCCAGCAGCACAGACAAGGGCCACAAGTGTGCCAGCACAGGTACTGCCATCACAGGCACATACAGGCAGAAAAAGAGAAATATCTACAAGCTTATGTCCCACATTTCTGGTCTTGGACCAGACAGGGTTCCCCACAGGGACACATTTCCTGATGGCTTCTCTCCAGCCCTTATTCCATATGCCCCTGCAGAACAGGGCCCCTCCAGCTCAGCTCCCACACTTCTGACTGCCTCACCCATCCACATTCTCCACATCTTCAACTTTTAATGGCTGTTCCAAAGCTCTGCCTTATTCAATGTCAGTAAAATTCTGCCTGTCTCTTTGTGCAAAGCTGCCATTCCTACGTTACTATCCAAGCTCCTCCTCTCTTGCATCCTACTGCTAACTGCACAATGATTCTCAATCTCTTGCACAAGCAGAACCAGCATCTCCCCAGCTCCTTGTCTCATTTTAGCATTACTATGACTCCAGGCCACCAGCTTCTAAGTCCTTTCCCCCAGTCTTCTCAGCTTACAAGCTCCATCCTTCCTTCTCCAACAGCTTCCAGCTTCTCCCACACTCTCCTAAACTGACCCAGTGGCAATTTCTTTCCTCTTACTCCTTGTTCTAATCTGTGTTCATCCTTCATCCCAGCTGCTGCCCTATCTATATTTTTAAAAGAGTTTATATACCTTTAAAAACAGTGTGTTGGGTTTCTTTCTTACATGCTGATGGGGTGACAGGAAGAAGGAGAAAGATTAAACTGCAGTCACACGACAGAAACCAGCTCAGCTCCAGCCCAGCCCAGCCCAGCCACAAGCAGCCATTACAGGAAAAGCCTGGCTTTGTCTCCAGGCCCTGGCTGAATCACGCCAGCTACACATTGTTCAAACAGCCTGTGCAGTGCTATGGGAAAATATGTTCAGGGCTGAAGCACACTCGGTGTTTCAAGAGGATTATTATACATTCAGCCTGAGATCATAATGACAAAAAAACTAATCAGAAGAAAGAAAAAAATATTTTAATTGTTAAAAATCACAGATACTTCAGTATGTTCCTTGAACTGATTTTATTTGTCCCAAAAGCTTTCAACTTGGCCAAGTTTGGGAGGAGTTTCATTTTTTATTAAACAAGGAACAAACTACTTTCCTGCCAAAGCTACAATCTCTACTGCAAAGTATGCTGCTGTGACTGCTGCCCAAAGGAAAAGTTAAACAGGCCAATTCTTTCCTTTAGTCTCATTCTTGTAAATAATTGGATTGGTTTTGACTAAAATCCTCCCTCCTCACATTGACACGTTTCTTTCCAAATATTTGGAATCAGGTCTTAATGCTTCTATCCGACCCTCCTCTTTCTCCAGATAAACTGTTTTAACTGCAAGAGTCAAAGTAGAAAATACTAAGTTATGATATGAAGGTTTCAGCATCACAGAGAACAAGAAAAAGGCTGGATACTAAAAATGTTGGAAAGGATGAAATACAAAAATGTGGTAATAATCTTAACAGATGCACGTAGACAAGGCAGAACTGAAAACGTAGCTTAAACTGCAGGGAACAAGAAAACGGTAATGGAGAAGGTGAAGGAAACCAGAGAAGAGGAGAAAATAAAGAGAACACAAGTAGATTACAGCAGCTAGCACTGTCAGAGGGCTGTCCACAGCCACTGGAAGGTCCATGCTAACGTGAAGTCTGTGTGGCCAGGAGCAGGTGATGCAGCAGCAGAACGTGACAGCAGTCTCTGCTGGCTGACCACCACCCCACAAGGCTGAGGTGGGGGCACTGCCAAGGCCCCCCTGAGGAAGCATGTGTCCCCTCAGGTCACACATCACATCAGGGGAGCAAGGGGATCTAAAGCTTCTCCTTAGATGAGGACAGCTAGTCTTCAAGGACATTGGCACAAGATTCATCTTACCTATACTACTCTTCATTTGTGCACTTCTAAGCAGAGAAACCTCTGTTTGAGAATTTGTATCTATAAAGAGAAAGATACAGTTCCTGGAATGATGGGAGGGAGTTGTGTCAGTGATGGGCTGGCAGTCTCATTCAGATGACTATTTCAACACTGCTGGAGCTCCACTCAGCTATTGATTCTGTACCAGTGAACACAGAGGCTTTTACAACAGCCTTACTGTTGTTACTCTAATGAAATATCATAAACAAGCTCAATTTCAGTTTCCTTTTCATATAGCCCTGATTTGATTTTGCATCACCTCTCAATCCAGTTTTGTGTGCAAATTTCATCAACAGACTATCAACTTGTACTGCATCTGATGCTATCCAAAGTAGAATCTAAAATGACTGACACCAACACAACAACTCACTATCTACACAATTCCACATGTTCCTTTTTTCAGCATCCTTTTTCTGTGGCCCATAAGAATCATGTCTAGTCAAATGAAAAACTCCACAGAAGAAAAGAGAGAAGTTTTTTTACTCTAAGTTCAATATTATACTTACCATATTCCTTTTGTCTTCTGATCTTGGTTTTCTCAAAGAGACAAGACAGCAAGGGAACCTCAGAGCCATCCTCAAAGTATCTGATTATTTACAGCTCCCCTCCTAATCTTCACTTAGAAAATGACTGCTTAAGCATTTTTGTTCTGAAACTGCCTTCCTGGGGATTTTAGCCCAGACCCACAGAGGCTGGTTTCTGCCTCCTAGCAATAGGAATTCCTCTGCAGAGCTTCCTGAAACTTAATGAAAATACTGGAAATATACATATACAACAGTATTTCTACTATCAGCAAGATGGCACCAAAATAATTTCTTCAAATTCATACTGGTTTTCTTGTAACTTGCATCTACAGCATAAATATTATGGTACACAGGTTTTTCTGCCACGCCCCAGCATTAGAATCGAGTTACAAATTGTAACTGATTTGAAAGGAACTTTTCATTCAGGGGGTGAGAGCATGGGGTGAGGATCTGAAAGTATTCTTCATCTGTGACAGAACTGTGAAGAACTACAAGCACAGACAGGTATCTGAGAAGTTATTACACGTAACAGTAACACTAACGAGCACAGAACAGTTTTAAACATGTCAAAATGTGTGTGGATGCCATTCATACACACTTATTTCCACAATAAACTTTATGAAATATCTACATTCAGACTAATGATATTCAGCTTTTGCTGTAATCACTAAAGCATCAAATAAGTAAAGAACAGTGTGAAGCAAACACCAACAGCTTCTTAGATGTCTTGTTTTCTTGTATTAACAAATACTTCCAAAAAATAACTCCCAAGTTAAAAATATATTCTCCATTATATCACAAATGCTATGGGATGAGTCCCACACAAGTAATGGCCTTAAACTAGCTAACACAGAATAATAAATAACACAATTTCCCACATAATTACCTTGCATAAAAATCTCCTGAACCTTTTGTTCCTTTACCCAGGCTTTTACCTCCTCATGTAACTGCGGGTTATCCCTGAGAACTGGGTTTAGACTGTCTACGTCGTCCTAAAGTAGAGATTAAAAAAAGAACCATATGTTATGTTTACTTGTAACATTTTTGTTTATTTTCCTAGATGTATTTTAAAATACAATATTCAGTAGTTAGATGCTAATTTTACTGATTGCCTACAAATCCCTGTACTATTTTTAGAAAAAACTTAAAAGTCTAACATAGTGCTACAAGTTATTTCATGGGAACACAGTATGTCAGATCCCACATGTGGCCAGATCTGTAAGCTATTAATAGGATCACACTTTCATACTGTCTCACTACAAGCTAAAAATGCCCTCTAAAGACTTGGATGTTCACAGGTATGCACAAAGAATTGTCAAAATAATTACTAATTTTTTTTTTTTTTAAAAATCTGTTTTCCATATCTATAATGTAATATGGACATGTTGAGCATAAATACAGATATCAAACCTACAAATGTAACACATAAGCAGTATTTTAAGAGAAACAAGCATTCTGAGATAAACACCATTGCTGATTTTCAAACATGTGGCCTTTGTTAATTAGGTAGTTTCAAATAAGACATGTCTTCATTTTTATTACAATCAGTTCTCCTGGAAAAGATTACTTTCCAGTATCTGGTAGGACATCATCTGGGAAATTAAGACATATTCAGTGGCTCTGCCCTTCTAACAGGAGAAACAATTAGGCACAGAATCTGGTTCATATGCTTGCGAGCACGGCTTAAGAATCCCCATTCGTCTCTGGACTCCTAGAACTCCTACTCCTCTGTTTCAGAGCAAACTTGCTATTTTTGTCTTTGAGGCTGTGGCAGAGGAAAAAAGCCTGATGGCTCCTGACAGGGAAGATGGCCTTGGAAATCCGTGAGCAGCAGCAACATTCATTTATACCAAGAGAACTTCAGACAGCTAAAATAATGAGTGCAATTCTCCACATACAAAATGTAGAATGTTTTATCAATACTGCAGCTGAGATAAAGCAATTTCTTTCCTTGATCTCCAACAAGTTCCTTGATGTTCCACAATTTATTATGAAGAGCTCCATCCACAGAACACAAAGATACAAGCAACATCCAGTGAATCATGCATTGCTGCCAGGCCCTCCAGCAACCCAAGCAATTTCTCTCTATTCATCTGGATGAGATTATTCCTGCTAACCCCCTGATCACAGGATATCTATTTCAAATTCAAAATTCACTTCCTGACACCTGGAGATTCACTGTGCTCCGCTATGGAGAATGCAGCAATGCTTTGGTTATTAGAGAAAACGACTCTCTCTATCCTTATGCTTTTACGAAGGCTATGGCCTGGGATCAAAGGAGTGGTCAAGAGGACTAGTTTAATATATGTAAATTGGAACAAAGTGAAAGTGAAGGAACATCAACAGGGCCTCTACCACAAGGTTCAAAATACCAACCAGTTAAGTATGCTGCTAGCATGACCAGAGGCACAAGGGGGTCACAACAAATTTATTCAAGGATGGCCTCTCCCAAAGCAGTTTAAAAACAGAGTATTAGCTACTCTATGTGTGCAAGTCCATTTGTGCAGTGATCCTATATACAGAAACACCTCCACGACTGGAAAGAGGGAATTATTTGCCCAGGGAACACAACAGACCCTGGAACTGGAGCTATGTGATGATAAATCATCTGTCCTCCTTCCCATGCACTCTTTCACAGCAGCTGCAAGAGACTCCTGCACCAAAAATTCCCCATTCAGACCCACAAGCACCTGATCTAAGTAACAGACCAACGACTGCAATACTGAATTTGGCTGACTTACAGATGCAGTCACAGTGCAGATCTTGTACATTTTGAGTAATCTCTTCAGTCACATCTAAGAAATCGTGTATCTTCATTTTGAGATTATACACATTGATTAAGTACCATGAAAACAAACTTGTTACTCTTAACATTATACTGTTTCCATGAGTTCTTTACACAAAGGTTTTGAGTCTCTATGTCATCTTAAGCCCCTTTTGATTTGTTTCCTGAAGGCAACACACACTGGTGCTTTTTTTTTTTTAGATATCACATCTTTCCTAAGCATCTTCACCTTCTTTGAACTTGACACTGAAGATACTGTCCATCCTACATAGAGTACATTTGAACCACTATCTCCTATTCAGATGCAAGACATCAGCATATTGGGCTGAAAGTGCTCCATGTGAACACTTAGAAAAGGAGACTGCCAGGTCCATTTTGTATTTATGTCCTCACCCTTGGAGGAAGATGAGCTCAAAGCCGAGCTACAAAAGGCCCAAGTAAGGGCAAAGACCCATTACTCACCACATGCAGGTGTGACTGGGACTAGGTGAATGATATCAAAGAGAACTCAGAGTTCCTAAATATACACACAATACACCTTTAACATATCAATCACAGGGTAGGGGGAAGATTCTAAGAGAGCAAGTCTCTGTAATCTCAAAAATTCTGTCCTTTTGTGCACACGTATCTGTGGAAAAATATGTGTGCCATGACTTCCCTTTTCCCATCTTTAGTCTTAAATCTGAATATCTAAAACCCAGGATATTAACTGCATAATGTGTTAAACTATAAAGCAGAGGCCTTAACCACACTGTTTCAGCACACATCACAAACTCTGGCAAAAGCAGGGAGAGGACAACAGGCAAGGCTGATGACCTGCAGTCTCTTCCCTACTTTAGCACTGAAGACAAGAAGAGGACTCTGCAGTTCCCAGTTCTTTTCCTTACCCTGAGTTTGTACTGCTCAAGGAACAATTATTGTCTATAGATCTGAACCCTGGCAATTGTAACCCTCAGTCTTCCTCTTCTTCTTGGTTGATGCAGCATGATTGACAGACTAATCTCCAGAAGTAGAATCCCTGCAGGATTTTCCTCCAGACTTTTCCTCCTTTGGAAGCAGTTTTACAAACAAAAGTACGGTACCCTCTCTTAGACTAGCTTTTCCACAAGTCCTGGAATACCTCCTCAGAAGGATGTTAATACTGGTTTGAAATACTTATGCACATCAGGATGCAAATCAAATAAAGGGGACTGTTATATTCTTCTTCAAACCTACTGTAGGAAGCTCTTTATGTACTTTAAGTGGCAGTGCCCCTTGCTCCACAAATGACTATATGCAACTCTGGGAAGAAGACAAAGGGCTTAAGGGCTAGAAAAATATGGCTGAGATAACCCCTCCTGCCCTTCTGGGAAACAGTCACATGAGGTAATATGACTATCAGAAGCTTGCCAATCTATGACAAGTTTTTTACATCTTTGCTGATATTCTTCCTTCTTTCTAGATCAAAAGAGGAATTCACTTCCGGTGCACTGGACTTTACACTCAATTATCCAAAGAACTGGGTCAGCTGCAGGCCTCTTCAGGTGATCATTCTCACCTGCTGGGGATGTGCTCAACTCCAAGGAAGCCCTGAGAATTAAATTTTCCCCAAGTATCAAAAAGATGCTGTGCTTTTCTGAGTACATCTGTTCTTTATCCTTGTGCAAAACGATACAAGTAGGATGAAACCACAGGCCATACCATCAGGTTAAGGTATCACACTGGTCTAACCAGGAAGGAGAAATTTTTGCTCAGAGATGCATTTTCAGAGAGTTTATTCAGACAAAAATAACACCATTCAGAGTCGCTGGTGAACAGGTGCTTAGATCACTTGTCACGTGTCAAAATTCCTTTCAGATCAAACAGGAATTTCAAGATAGTACCCACAGAAGAACAAGTCAAAATCCCAACAAGAATTCTCCTGCTCACTCCCCATCCACAAAAAATATTGTCCAAGACACTGAGAGCTATCCCCAAACGTGCTGAACCTGCCCATTGCCCAAAGATAATACAAAGTGCTCTGAAAGGCTCAAATAACCAGAAGTTACTTTTGCATTTTGGGCAGCCAGGTATGACTCTGCTACGAAGGCCTACACATTTCCACAGCTACCTCCTCCACAAGACCTGAACTACTGAAACAACACATTTCCTCAGCATTTTAAAATACTCTTCCATGTCATTGCTCAGAAACTTGAGGGGCAGAAACGAGTTCATTGGAATGAAACCCTGGAGCAAAGAGGAACAAACAAGTGTATTTTGTTTGTGTATTGTATTTGTGTGGAAGCTGCTCCCACCCCCAGTCACACAGCCTGCATGCTGCTTACGGGAGGGTACACACACACCAGTCAGCTGTCAACTCCCCATGGTCAGTGAAGAGGAGGAGGAGGACTGACAATATGCATTCCAGGTAAGCAAGTCTTACAAAAACAGTGGCTTCTGGCATTAAAATGCTCAAATCAGAGCCCTGAAGACTACATATCAACACACATCAAACATTAGGAACCTGCAAAACCTCTTTTGGGAAGGCTCCTTCCTTGGTCATGGGGTCTCTCTGCATTTGGCTTCATGCACCAAGGACATCTTTCTAATATCAGCAGGAATTCATTTCAGCTAGTGTTTTCCAGAGAAAGACTAAGTAGATTTTGCAGTCCTCCCAAAGGTCAACGCCACATTAGTCCTCACCATCTGTGGCGTAATTAACTATAGCTTCCTCTGGCTGCTTAGAGGTTTTCTGATAATTTAGGACACGAATCAGATGAAAACTAGCACATAACCAACTTGACAGTCCTGTTTACAATGTTCACACAGTGTGCACTGCACATTGAAATAAGCATTTTGTCAGGACTTTATTGGTAGAGGGACCACATTTAAATTCAAACAGTGCAAAAGGAAACCTCAAAGTGACTTGAACCTTCACTTTTGTTCTTGTTTCATAAGTGAATATTAGCTTCTCTAAAATGAGCCCCCAACTCTTTTTTTATGCTTTTGCACCAAGTCATTTGTACAACTGCACTGAACTTCAGCTGCATAGAAATTAGGTATGAGAACTGCAGTGTGAAAACAAGCCCTACTGATTGCCACAAGTCTTTAGAGAGCAGAACAGTGGCAGCAAAAAGCACTTTTAAAAATCTAAACCACTGAGAATTTATACCTGTCCTCTAATGCCAATTTTTTATTACTTTCTCTCATTAAAAAAGATGAAATATTGTACCTGTATCCAGCCTCAAACACATTCATGCCTATTTTTACCCCTCATTTGAAAGCAGGCCTGTACAGCTCTCTCCTAATTTCCATTTCTTGATAACCAGTAAAATCTTTCCTTTTTCCTTCCTCTTTCACTGACCATGTCACCTGACATATGTGGTTATATCACTGATCTGTAATCTCTTTCACTGGCTGTAATTTTTAGCAAACCTTCAATCTTAATACTGTCCTGCTTGACATCAGAGTGAGAAAAAACACACAAAATGCAGCCAGGCAGAACACCAAATACCATAACAGGAACATCACCTCTGAACTGGTAGCATCCCTTTGCCCTGCTACCAGACTTTTTTTTCCAGGGTCAAAAGATAAGAATCTAGCTAAAACTGGCAGCAGCTGACACCCCCGAGGGTATTACCAGGCAGGCACTGCGGCTGCCACACAGACCACACCACAACTTAGGAGGGAAATAACCCAATTTAGATGAGTCTAAACACAGATCTCCTGCAGCTTCCTCCTAGACACACAGCATGCACAAACCACTGGTAAACAGCATATTCCTGATTTCTCTCGGGCAAGTGAAAGGCTAGCCCATCTGCCAAGCTGCTGCAGCTGGTGGGCAGGAGGTCAGAGCGGCTCCGCAGAGCCAGCCCAGCTCCCTTCCCCGAGGGCAGCACTGACCCACCGGGGCCACCTCCCTCCGGCTCCACACGGCCCAGCAAGGGACACGCCACCCACACACACTCCGCCTGCAAAGCTACAAAGGCTAGAAAGTTTTTTGGGGAGATTGTAACTTCCCAGTTTACCTTAAACGGCTTTGTCTGAGCTCAGAGAAGAGGCTTAGGCTTACCAGGCGACGCTAGCGCTTTCTATGTAAACCCAACCCACACTTGACCTATTTTCTGCTGTTCTGAGCGCACAGTCACAATTTACCTCATTCAAACCCAGCAGCTGCTGGGCTACATCTGAACCAGTTAAGTCAAGCTTGAAGGCACAACCCTGACCCCTAGACCAGAAACAAAGTCGAGCCGAGGTCAGCCCTGCTTACACGTGCGCAGAGCCACGACCACGGCCAACAGGGATGGGCAGTGACGCTCGCCCTGCGTGCAGGGGCCAGGACAGACAACTGGGATAACTAATCCCCACCCAGCAAGGGGCTCTGAGGGCTCTGCTCCAAGGACAAATGTTTAGAGATATTCTGACCACAAACATTTCAAGATTAGGGGTTATTTTCAGTGTGTAACAGCAACGACTGTATTTCGGTAAGAAGGAAGCTAAAATTACAAGGGGAAAAAAGATGAGGAATACAAATTTAGTGATTTTCCAACTGCCAGTAAAGCTAGCTCTTCCTGAGAAATGTTATCAACGATTCTTCTGCTGCTCTCCACTCTTCCCTATGCATAACATTTCTCCCCACACACTCCTACTCCCTTCCTCATTCTACCTCAGGAATTGAAACCGATTTTAAAACGTTAATTATCAGGTTTGAGAATCAGGGGGATCAGTGCTACATACACTTCTCCAAGTCCTGATTTCAGGCTTGAAGATGCATCATTACACTGATATGTTCAGTTCTGGAAGTGTAACTGATATACTAACTATTAGGAACATAAATATACAGGAGGGGAAAAAGTAATATTACTTGTAGTCTAATATTCTCCTTTATTTTAACTTACACAAAAATCAACAGAGGTATTTGCCTTCCTATAAAACTATCAATACCTCAGGTGAAACAGGCATGGTATAAAACTTACATTTTACAAGGCAGTTTATTATTCTTCATCTGTAGATGACAATCTGGTATGGGAAGGTAGAGGGGAAATCACAACAGCATGAACATGGACAGGATGAACATTCAGCACAAAATTAAGCAACAACCAATGGATAAGCAAAATCAAACCTAGGCTAGACAAATATTGTCACTAACCAGCCTAAAAACTGCTCTAGTGACATCTACAATAGTCTTGCACTTGAAAATAGAGATTAAAAAACCAGATGATCCTTATGCTCACACATTATGTTACTCTCTCTCTGAGCAGCTAGGACAAAGTGGGTCAGAAAAGCAAACTCTTCCACCAGTCAGGTATCTTTTAGCATTTAAGACTTCCCCCAAAAAGTGGCTCCTATCCACAAAACAGAAGGGCTTTCAGCTTCCACCTACACTGTGGTGACCATTTGTACTACTTACACTCTCCACATACAGACAAATAAAGGTCAAATGAACGACACCACTCTACATCCACCTTCTCATTTTGATGACACAGCCATGCATTTGCTTTTCTTTCATTTTCCACCGAATTACATTTCCTTCCGCTTCCTCACAGCGGGCTCCACATATTTATCACCACCATCTCAGCAATATGCAATTTGGACTAATTTGGGACTTGGTTTTTTCTAATTGTAAGAGAAATACGGAGGGAGTACTGGTCCGAAGCCACTCAGTCATGTGGCACTACTGGAAGAAGCCTTTGAGTCACTAAGCAACTCACTGCCACTATGGGAAAAGAAACCTCAAAGTGCAGACATTTCCCTGAAGCAAGCAATTAGAAGAGTGAAGTTGATGCTAACAAGGAGACCTGCTAAGTAAGTAGATTGAAGAAACCTCTTTTGCACATTGATATTAAAATTTAAACTGAGAACCAGACGCTCTGTGAATTGTGAACAACTTTCAGCAGATACTCAGCAAGACCCAAATGACACCATCTGAAGGACAAGCTGTATGGCTGAAGGTGTCCTTAAGCACAAAAGAAAGGACATTCTGTTATCACTCGTTGTCTGGACTAGCAGGCTGCTAGAAGGGCAGGCAAGACACGAGGCCTGCTCAGACACTGACTGCTTCACAACACACACACCTGCCCTGCAAGAGGGACAGCAGAGCTTATCTGTGGCAACTGGCAGTGGCACTTGGAGGCTGGGTACCACCACCACAGAAAATGAGTGACCGGACAGGTCACAGCTCAGCTCACAGCAGCCACCTCCATTGCATCTTTTAGCAGTTGCACTCCTCAGCAATACCACATTCCTTGATGACTGCTGGTAACTGAGAGCTTACTGAAGTGAAGAGCAAAGACCTCTCGACTCAGCTCTGCAGAAGAAAACTGCAGAAAACTGTCCAGCACGTGTCAGTGTGATGACAACTCCTCGAATCAACACCACCTCCTAGAGACAGCTATTAGTGGACCCCTCTTCTCAATGACTCCCTGCTCTGGAACTACCACCAGCTCAGACCAGCACCAGTAATCAGAGAGCTACCCAGTCTCTTCTCAATCCTATTTACCAAACAGCAACTCTGGAAACATACAACTTTCCAGCTCCTTTTCTCTGTAACTCATGAGGATTATGGGCAGAAAACCAATTCCTACAAAGAATACATCAGATACCATCCAAATGTTCTTGAAACCCAGCATGTTTAGTCCACTGAATTACATTAATGGGTTATTTTCAAGTGGCTTTCGGGAATTTATTTGAGAAGGTGTTTCTTAGAATACAATTACTACAAGTTGGCCCATATGCTGGTATTATCAAAGTAAGTAAAAATAAAATTTGTTTTTCTCACATTTTAGAATACCACTGTATTTGCAGAGAAATTTTCAAAGTTAATTTCTAACAGGATTTAAGGCAGCCCTGTCTTTTTTTCCTGTAGAGAGCTCTGTTATGACCTGCTGGAGCCATTTTAGGAATTTTCCCTATAAATAACAGATCTGAACAGCTGGGACATACATCATAGCTGGATTAACACTCCAGCTCTCTGCAACTCTGGAGAAAGCAGTGGATATGCCTTTTATAGAACTGATGAATAACAGTCTTGCAAAGACAAAAGACTAAATTGCTAATCAGAAAACAGGGATGTTTCAGTTATTGCTGCAATAAACTCCCTGGGGTAAACTTAGGAAAGTCATTCAGAGTTTAAAATTGATACAATGATCTTCGTTTCACAATATTTTTTCACAGATAAATCTCCTAGCATGCAGAACCAAAGAATTCCTATTGAAGACATAATTCAAAACTGAGCAACATCACTAGGGGAAGAAAAAAAAAAAAAAGAAGAAGAAAAAAGCTCAAGCCTGTCAAGCACCATAATTTAGCCATCAAGCCTTATGCATTCTGAAACCTGCTTTAACCTGATTTTATCTGCTGTATACCAAAAAGGTGCAACGTGGTGATAAGCAGACAACGAAAGGGAAGAAAACATTCAAATGGGGTAAAATCCTGCCTCTGTACTTAAAATGCAATTTTTAAACTGCGTGCTTAAAATTCCAAACTAAAATCACAAAAAATGTCATCATTGGTGAGATGCACAGAAGTTACTATGATTCAAATTCACTTGCTCAGCAAAAACACTAGAATGCCACCCTCAATAATACTAGGAGAGAGATACACTCAAGTAGAGGAGGTTACAGGGGAAGAATTGGAATAGTTAATTTTAATTCCATTCAAAAGACAGGAAATGCTTGCTAGATTGAAGGAGGAGTGTCAGTATTTACAAACAATAGTAGTAAAAAGACTTTATAACCGTAATTACTAGTATATTGCTAAAAATAAATAATGCTCTGTACATCAAGCCCTCCACAAGCCCTTAGTAAAATTATTCCAACGTCTAAGAAAATAGCAAGATTCATACTTGGTTTTAATTTTAAAAATTCAAGTTGGTACAAAATTAAACTTGAGTTTCTCCCCAGATGGCTGGCCTGGAAAAAGAATTAGATACACAGACCTGGAACTGCTATGGCTCTCAACTTCTACTAACTGCAGCTTGCTGAAGGCTGTGGAGCACTTCCCATGAAGCAGTAACCCCAGACTACAAATTATTACTTCTATTAATGCAACTTCAAAAATACATTCTCTAGGAAAAAGATCTAGACTGGCAGCCAGAACAAAGGGACATTGTATCCAAGGGAGGAACGAAAGCAAACAAATGCATAAACACTTCACCAAATGAGCTATTGTGTTTATCATAAGGCTTAATTTGGGTAAGAACACATTTTCATGAAACTCAAGTTTCCCCCTACCTGAAAAGCAGGAATGCCTACTCTCCCTGCTCTGGGTACAAACTCTCCTGCAGAGTTTACTTGCATTCACACTTCTGGGAAACCAAGAACACAGGGGCAAAGTAGCAACTGGTTATAATGGGAAACAGACTTCTCTAGGAGCTGGCTTTGAGTCTGGGCCACAGAAGTAGGGCTGGTCAAGACCACCACATAAGACAAATACTTTAAACCTTCATTTTTAATAGATGAAATGGAAATTTTAAGGACACAGAACCAAGAATAAGGCTTCCTTCACTTACTACTGAGTGATATTTTCCATGAATTTTTACTGGTGAAAAAGTAATCCCTTGTGATCAAACACAGGAAATTTTTGCCCAGAAACACTGGATGGATTTTTAAACTCAGTAGTCCCAAGTATAGCTTTTCAGAAGTACCAAAATACTTCAGTAAAAGGATTTGATATTTAGCTTCAAAGAAGAAGCAGGTTTTGTTCCACCCCTTCTGTTCTGAAATCCAAACTTTTAATTACTTATCTAAATACTACCTCCTAGAGTAGGATTAATGAAATCAAACCATTGAACTGACTAGTTTTTCAGAAACTGTAGGAAGAATATGACAGAGGAAAGAAAACTCTATTCCTATGGATTTGAGTGTCATCTGCATGGTAGTAACCTCAGCTTATCCTGAGGACCTCACAACTCTTTCCCCCTTCCTCCTTGTGTACTTTCCCACAGCTTCAGCAGTTCCACCTGAACTCCCTCCCATCTGGAGGAGCCACACCATTTGTGGCAGCTGTGTCACCTTCCTGCTGACTGATGGCCTCCCCTCTACACTGCTCACTTCCCTAAGGCTTGTCAGATATGAAGAACTCCGCTCCTGCAACAAACCCTGCTGAGAGACAAAAAAAGTGACTGAAGCCCTTATTTAACAGATCGAGGTGGAACAGAAAGGTGCCATTTTATTCCACCTCTTTTGAGAAAACAGATTAAGTTCCCAAACAAGAAGCTCTTTTTCAAAAAGCAGCACAAATACAGGCTTAGGGCGGATGATGTACATAACCCCACAGACCCTACAAATGGAGGGAGCCAATCCCTCCTCCCTCTCCTTTTTCGAGCACTCTGATGAAATTCTTCTTCCTGCACGTGTTCCTGGGAGTGAGCACTGGTATGAGTCATCTGACCCACTTCTAGCTGGATGCAGCTTTTTGCTTCCCCACATGTTGGAGCCGCACATTTCAACTTGGATGTGTTGCTAACGAGCTGTTTAGACTATCGCTCCTTCCCTTGGCCAGGGGAGCCAGCTGCACTCCTTATGGGTGGTCCAGAGACATGGGAAAGAATGGAGACAGCTCTTCAGCACAACACTGAAAGGAGTTAAAGATGCACAAAGCTCTGTGTGCCTGGGCTGCCCCTGGAGGAACTGAAAGCAGGACGGGAGTATGTTGGCTCTGTGGCCAGCACTTGGAGTTCCCGAGCTGCTCCTGGCAACCTCAAAGGGTGGGACCAACCCCAAAAGCTCCTGCCTGCCTCCTCAGTGGAGGTACAAGTTGATGGGAAAAGCAATTTTCAGCTGCAGTCGTTATTTTTAAGTCTGAAGCTTAAGAGTAAGAGAAGTCTGAAAGATGAGTGCACATATAATTATGGGGTGCTTAAAATACAGACAGAAAAATACTATTTTATCCCTGTTTCAAGATGTTTAAAGAATTTTTTATGTGCACATGTCATTACTACACAAGCCCAGCTTACTTGCTCTTACAAGCAAACAAGTCACGGAACCAAAAGGCATCCAGGTCCGAAATATCCAATGTCTGCCCATAATGAACAGAAAAGCAGAGCAGTAGAGTTGCCCATGGTCCTTCACTCAAGTCTTTCTTAATGGCATACATGACTTGAATTGGTAATAGATCGAGGTAAGTGTATATTAGGTCCTTATCTGAGGCATCTACTTCATTATTAGTTTGGGTTTTTTTATTTTATTTTTTAGTTTATTTTTTTGGTTTATTAAGAAAGTTTATTATTTCCACAATCTTTAAGGCGTGTTAGACATTTGACCTGCCAGCATTCAGACGTGCCACACACACACAGAAAAAGAGCAAAGTACAGGTGCCTATCACTGTTCATGCAACACCTCCCACGGGGGATTTCTCATTGCCCTATCTTTACATCTGCAACCTTCAGCACAGAGGTAGACAGGCAGACTGCACCATTTTGAAACACTAAAGCAATCAGGCTTGTCTTCCAGGGAAAAAAAAAGGAAAAAAAAAAAAAGGGGGGGGGGGGGGGGAAAGAAGTTCTGAAGCAGAGCATAAGGCCTGAAGAGAGATTTCACCCTAAACGTTCATTCTTAGCAAGATTATTTTTTTTTAACCCAAATAAGCAAGAGGACTTTTTAAAGACTGTGCACCCTTCCACTTTCCTCCCTGAGTGGTAACACACCCTCTGCAGGAAGTTTAGCGATTGTCAAGGAACTTCATTTGAATTCTGTCCTGCCTCCACTGTGCACATTTGCTCCAGAGCTGTGTGCTCAGAAATCCTTTGGAAACACGTTATCACACAGTGTGTACATATTTGGAAGGACATAATCAATCATGCACCCTTGCTCTGCCCGACCCAGACACAGCTGAAACGCACTCACTGCTTCACACAGAGCAGAGTCTTTCCAGATCTTTCCACAAGTGTACTTTACCATGAAAAAACACAATATAAAACACTTTCTGTTATTCTTCATTTGCTTGTCCAAAATATAATGCAGTTGACTCCAGCTGCTTCAGCCAGCAACAGCAGAACCACACACTTCAGCTCAACAGTGTCCCTGACGGGCACTGCCAAACACCACCCAGACAAAAACACCACTCTGATGAGGTCACACATACCATATGCTGGGCTTTAATGCTTCACATCCCCATCTATAGTCCTTCAAGTAAACGACAGTGCTTAAACAAATTAAGGCATGATTAGCTCTGCTGCTGCCTAACTTAATATGTGTATCACAAAACAGACATACACAGAAGTCACAGACCAGTACAAATAACTTACTACAGAAAAACAGTTCAAAGTATGTGATTTAGGTCGCACTTGGATGTGTAGATCTAACTGTAATTTCTCCTTAAAACAGCTTTTTGGAAGAAAAAAAGACTACAGCAAGAGCCATTATTAAACCCACTACGCTTGCAAATTTTTAAACACAGAACACACATGATATATTATGAATGCAAAGTGGAATTCACATTAAGGACCTAATCTACATGTCCATTTCAAGACTACACTTCCTACAGTGATTCCTACTTTCCTAATTTGACATAAAACATGCATGCTGTAAACTTTATGTCTATTATTTCCTACAAAGGACAGAATTTTCATTCCATTGCTACGCAAAGGACCATAGTAAACGTTCACATCTGCTTTATCCTCAAGATCCCCTTGTCACCACCATAAAAAGAACTACATGACTAAATGGTCTGACCATGCTGGATTAATGAATGAGTCACTCAGTCACACACAAGTCTCACACAGAGAATAATACAGATTACATCCTCCATGAAGCAACAGAGATAAAAGCCACCGGAATCAAGTTGTAGGTTGGTGTTGAAGGTACTACACATACAGAAGCCAAGCAATTTCTGAAGAGAATGGCAGGATTCTAAGTAGTACACACATAAGGCAAAAGAAGAATCACACACATATTTAGCAGTAAAGAACAAATTCACTGCCAAGTGTTATAGTTGGTACAGCAGCAAACCTTGTGAAGACATGGAAGAGGGCTCACATAATGCAGCTGCATACCCTACTTTTAATAACGATATTCATCTAGCCCTTAGCAAGGTCATTGAATCTCTTAACAATTGAAACAAGTTTATTTATGCAAAGAGCAGACAAGGCATGGGAATGCATGGGTCACGATTCCCCAGAAGTCCTGCCAAAGTCTCTTTAATCTTGTTCTGGAAGAACCACTTCTGGTAACGACAGTAATTTAGTTCTTTGCCTAGTCAAACTTTGTTTTTCCTGCCAAGTCTGAAAGGATGCCAAGTGTGCTGTTTTCTTTGCTTTGAGCAGTTGTCACCTTTACACTGGACAGCAGGACCTAATTCATGAAGCCTTTTGGCCCAAGAGTTATGTGAACCATCGTTTCTCCATCAGAACTGATGTGAGCAGAATTCGTACCAAATATTCATCTGCTGCCCATTACCAGTATGATGAGTCTATGAAACGATGGGAAAAATTAGTCAGCAGTTAAGAATTGTATCTGAAGTGAAATGGAGTCTTCCCACACAAATTCAAACTTTGTTTGTTTTGGCAAGAAGATACTGGAATTTTAGGCACTAACAGCAAAATGCAATAAAAAAGCGTTTAGGTCACCATGGTCTCTGAGGACTTCATATTGAAAATGCACAGCCATGAGAGCTTAAACAAAAAACTAAACACATTTCAGAAGACTCTAAGGTAATTCACCCCTGGAAAAAATAGAACTGGTCCCTCAGTTCTGTTTTCTGCTTGCAAGCAGATCAATGCTATTCCAGACTCAACAAGGGAGCAAAATGCCATTTTTTTTGCAAAGTAGGTAGTAACAGGAAGTTTACCAAAGATTTATCTAGGACCTGGAATTATGGCAAAGAAAAGGGAGGCCAAAAAAAAGAGAGGTCTTCCAGAAAACACATAAAAGTACAAACTACCTTACATTAAGAGACTATTAGCTAGGAATGTAATTTGCAGCATTAACAAAAAACAGCATGAAAAAGGAATAGAAACAATCCTCCCACTTCAGGTATCTTTGAGCAGAAAATAAGTCTCAGTAATAAGGCTAATATTTCTGTCTACCTTACTGTTAGTACATATAGTTTTTGTTCTCTTGAAGACATTGTCATTCAGTAAAGCTCTTATCTGTACAATTAACTTGTAAAACTTGGCACCGAGATATTGCTAGCCCTGCAAAGAGGTATTCCTATGAAAAACATTTCTCAAGCTTTTTATAGTCATTTAAATAAAGAAATCTTTGCACTATTCATCAGTGAGCACAATGCTGTTTTATGCTACTACACTCAACATCCAAGCAATATCCAGTTAAAATGCAAATTCTGGGTGCCTTAGTACTTAGAGGAATCTGTCAGCAAACTTCTCATAATGTTAAAATAAACCATTTACATATCTTGTCACCAAACTACTCAGGATGGATACAGATCAACAGCTTCCATCTCAGGTTTCAATAGATAACTATTTGCTCCATGGGAGGAGGAAACAGCCTGATCTAACACAGAATTGCCCTCTATGTGTTAAAAATAGAGGCCAACAGTTAGGGAGAGCAAGCTTATCTCTGGAACTATTTTTGACAAGCTACTGCTTTGTAGCAGTTTTTGGTGAGTATCTCTTTGAGAAGTCACCAACACTGCTAATTTCAGTATTACCCATCAAGACAGTATGAAGCCATCTGTTCATGACATACTTTAAAAAATGACACCTTCAACCCAAATGCACCTTCCTAAATTAAGGTGCTTCCAAGTCTAATGCTCTGTCAGTTAATATTCTTTGAAGGGCCTGAAATGCACAGAATACTGCTATGTCACTGCCTGGCAATAGCATTGCTTGACAAAAGGCAGTCCTCCTATGTGCAGCTTGCTTTGTTCAGATCAGAAATGACCCACTGCCAAAAGGAGATTGATTACTGGTACTGGAATGAGCATTATCAGACACATGATCTTGACAGATTTCAGGCAAAGGACAGACACTAGCACCAGTATTTGCTCTGTAAAATGAATCTGGAAGATTGCAGCTGGACTCGGAGGGTGAATTTACACTTGACGGCCCAGCTGATTTAAGAGGTCGCTGCTGCCAAAGGAGGATATCCCACTCTGCGTTGCGTCACCCTGACCCCCTCCGCGCAGGAAGCCGCAGCGCTGGATGCACCCTGGGCTAATCCAGCTCAGCTCATCAACATCACAGGCGGTTCCCCCGCGCCACGGCCCCCCTCCCGCCTTTGGAAATCAAGGCTGTGCTGGTTGGGAGGGCTGAAGGCGCTAGCATGGGGTCTGATCGTGGGAACTGCTGCCTGCGCCAGAGCCAAGCTGTTCTAGCAGCTCCAGTCATAACATGTAACCTCACCCTGATGAGAAATGCTCAACTCGTTTGGCTTCCCTACCACAGACACACAAAAGTACCAGCCCTTCCATGAACCGAACCTCCCTCTCCTTTCCCTAGGATTCTCTCTCAGCCACTCTCTTTCTCTAGCTCTGTATTTGGCATTGGGGAAAAAAAAAAAAACCATCTTGGTGAAGCAGGAGGGAAGAAGGGGTGTCAGGACAAAATTACATAGCATTTATTCAGGGCCATCTGTTATTCCAAGCCTCTAAGTACTATTTCTGTATCACCACAGTGTACCATCCAAGCCATAAGGAAGAATTTATGGCTATTGTAATTGCAATCAGTTCAACACAAGCTGAAGTATCGAGTATTTTTCTATTTGTCATAGAAGAGATTTTTAGACCTTCTTTTGAAGCAGCAAGGAAGGCAATCACTAATTCTCTCGTTCTTTATATACACACACATTAATATAATAATGTGTTTCTAATTAATGGATAGGTATTAAAATCAGAGGTACTGGAAATTTTAGCAGGCTTAAAAACAACAGTAAGAAAGAAGTTTTTGAGAAATTAACATCTTCTGCTATTCATTTGCCAAGAGAACCAAAAATCAGTGAGTGGAATATCACTGTAATCATGCAAAGACCTGGAAATGAAAGCCTCAGAAGGAGGGACACTATCTTCTATCTGCTCTACAATTAATGGTACTGGTTAGCCTCTGAAGGGGTCAGGTATTTTAACTGAAGGTGCTACAGTAATATTCGTGGTACAGTACTCCTTGACACGATCAGATTAACTAGAATCATATATGGTACTCAAGGTAATCTTTCACAAAACAAGGAACAATCTCTGCCAATAACCAATAGGAAATTGTTCCTGTAACACAGAACTTGAACATAAAATGCACTTAAACAATAGTAAAATCATGGCTTTAAAGTAAGTTTAATGGATAGTACTTACACACTAGTCAAATTTCTTACCTGATAGGGCTGAAAGGCACTATCTTCAGTTATGAAATCCAGCTGTTTGTCCACAAGGAATTCTACTGCAGTAATTGAATTGTATACACTTTTTCCAACCAAGGGCTTGAATGTCTATCAAGGAAAAAAGAGAAAATCAGACTGAAAAAACCCCTCAGCACATAAAACGCCCAAAACGATATAAATACTGATGTATTCTTCCATCAAAACAAGTTAAAACAGAATAACAGTTATCAATAATACAAGAAAGAAGATTTTGTGTTCTGTCGTTTTTTTCCTTTATGCTGCTGGTGGAAAATCAGCTAAAAAAGACCCCATATATTCTTCTTTTCCTTCACTGTGCTCAAGCAAGATTGTTTACCACAGAAGCTGAAAGTACAGGAGCACCATTCCATCCTAAACACACAGCTCAGCCTGCAGATCCTCTCTCCCTGCCTGCAGGACCAGCTAGCACAGCAGTGATTATACTAAGGACAGCTCAAGTGGAAGCAGACTGCAGAGAAATCCCTCCCCCCCCTTCCTGTTCTGAAATCGTTCACCTTGCCTCGAGTCAACCATCTCATTTCCCTGCCCATCTCTGAAGTGCTCTGCCTGTGCTCCCGCCGCCCCCGCAGCCGCTCCTCCCTGCAGCAGCTCCAGCACAACGCCCTGCGCGCCCACAGCGCCGGGCACGGCAGCGGCAGCGGGGCCGGCAGCGGGGCCGGCAGCGGGGCCGGCAGCTCGCCGGGGCCACCCCGAGCGCTGCCAAAGCCACAAGGGGCTCACGACCCTCCCAGCTCTGCTGCAAAAGCCGGCGCAGAGAAAGGGGAGCCAGAGGCTCCTGGACACCCTCGGAGAGCCTTTGCCCCAAGGCCCTGCCCTCACCCAGGCACAGCAGGATGCAGCAGGCGAGCAGGGAGGGCGCCGTGACTCCAGCAGATCCCCCCTGAGAAGGGACAAGCAGGCGGGCCCCTTCCCTGCTGGCTGCGTTTCCTGCAATAGTAGCACAAGGAGAGCTTAACTGAGCCGGGGGATGTACCCACTGGGGATGAGTCAGGTGAAAAGGAAATCCCAGCGGATGGAGGGGAGAGAAATGCTGCTCTGAGGACAGACAGGAACAGCAAGAGGAAGACATGGGTGAACAAAAGAAATGACTGGCAAAAAGAACATGCAGGATGCATTGGGAAAAAACGCGGAGGGACAGAAAAAAATAAGAGGAAAGTTATTTTATAGGACAAAAAAATAGTAATGAGGGAAAACAGGAAAAGAAAAAAAGCCCTTTGAGACCGATTCTAAATTTAAAATGCAGGAGAAAAAGACAAAGAGGAGAAACAAGGGCAGTCAAACCACATGGAGCACAGTGCAAATGCTACACCAACATCTGTAAAATACTGCTATCACAGCTCACAGGCAACATCCTGCAGCAGCACCCCGCAGACAGACCCCAAGTACTTACAGGGGGAAGGCACGATCACCACGACCCATTTACAGACGGGGAAACTGAGGCACAAAGCAATCCCATAACTTGACAAAAGCCACTAACCAGGGCAGCAGCGGAGCCAGTGACCTGCCCTCAGTCAGTCTGCAGGCAGCTCGTAAGCCAGCACTCAAGGTTTTATCAGGCTTCATTACCTACTTTCAAAGGTGTTGCCTCGCGATTAGGCTAAATATAACCCAAGTGTCTCTGGAGCTTCAGCTTTGACACTTACTAAACAAATTAGAGAATATTTCATGGGAGATACATTATACTTTCTAATAAATCTATCTAACTCCACAAGTGCTCCGATTGAACGCACAGCATTCTTGTTTCCATTTTATTTAAGGTTTCACTTCAGCTTCTACTCTTTCTCAGCAAGGAAGGAAAAAAAGCCAAACCTCTCCACCAGTCAGCCATCTCTACAATAGGTAACTAGATCAAAGGGCTGGAGGAGCAAGAGTTTATAATAATATTCCAACTACAGAGTCCAAATAGTAAATAATTATTTAACCTCTAATAGCTAAGAAAGGGCCTTTGCTCTTGCATCACTTTCCTATAATGGATCTTGTATTGCTAATGTTAAGAGAGGGTGGAGTTCACATCATGAAATTGCAAAGTGTTGAGTGTATAAACCCACAAGTAGACAAACTTTTCTCTGAAAAAGCCAATGTTGTAGTCTCTCAGCTCTTACTTTGCCCCCATATCTTCCCTCACACTGTTCTACTTTTTCCACACTGCCTTCTTTCTAGCTTTCTGAGCTATTATTCAGGTCAAGAAATGAGTTTCCAACTACCAACAACAGGACATACCACATCATCAGCTGAAACGAAACTGTGTGGAATGTGGCTTGCAGTTATCATTCAGGATTCAGACACTACAGATTAAGGTACATGTGAGCCACTGGTTTATCTTCCTACTGGTATTAAAAGAACCAGTTCCAAATATAGATCTGGGAGTGTGATTATTCTAAGAAGAGAAACGTAATGCCTTCTTCCTTACTTTCATAGATAGATCTATGCCTCTAGACAGGTCAACGCCCCCAAAATACTCATGTGGAGCATGCAGGCTATCCCACAAGCACAGAGGAAAAATATGTAAATAAATAGAGCAAAACCATGCCATGTCATACATCTCCTCCTATGCGGATAGCTGCTCAGCTGCACACAACTTGAGATTTATCAGACACTATTAAAAAACATTCCCACTATCAAGGAACAACCAAACACCACCCTTAAGTAAATGTCTTCTTGAGAAAGCAAAGTCCAGACTCCATCAGTTCCATGAGATAGGCAGGCTATCAAGGAGATATCCAACCTGGGACAGGTTAGGGATTTGAAAATTTTTAAATGGAAGACATAACTGAATTTCACGCTATGCATCACACATGCACAAAGAAAAACAGACTGAGAGCACAAGCAGGGAAGAGTTAGCTATTAGAGGCAAGCACGTGAGGCATGTAATGACATGAAAATACATAGAAGGTCCAGCGAGCTCCTCGGAGATTTTCAGAGGAAAAGTGCCTTTCACATGCTCCCTCTTTCCATTCCCAAAGAGAAGGACAACTTTAAGGACAACCAAGCATACTGGCAGAAACCAGGAAAAACTGCACCTCTGTAAACTCAAATCTCCCTTTCAAACCTGAAAAAGCTTGAAAAAGGAAGCCTTATATGTTAACCTAATTCCCCAAAGACCACAACAAAGCAAAGGACTCAAGCAGTCAATTTTAAGTGACATCTGGCTTTACCACTACTCTAACCGGCTGCTTAAAAAAAAAAAAAAAAAAGTGTTCCACTTCTTCCCTCACCAGATTTCCCTGCTTAGCCAAAGGGAGCTCCATGAACACACACACACACACACACACACACACACACACACACACTCTCTTTGCCTCCTTTGCTAACAAGTTCCCTGATGCTGAATAAAGTGTGCTTCTTTCTCTTCCCCTTCACCGTGATTTCACCCCAGCTCATGCCAGAAATAACCTGTCTAGAAGAGGCAGCTGGCACAGCACTGAGTCTGAGAATTGGATTCTAGACCTTCTGGAAATTCAAGTAATTTTTTAGAAGGCATAAATTACCACCACTTCACAGCAAACAATCACAAAACTATTCAATAGCATTCACCAAACATCAATACAGCAGATTACTTAGTGACTGCCTTTTCTAATGCCCAGTAACACAAGTCATGTCTTTATTTATCTTTCCAAAACCCCCACAGCAATCACAGGACCCACTTTCCCAAGGAAGCAGTAGCGAGCAAGCACACAGTGCATTTTTACCTCTGCTAGTGCAATTAAGCAGCTGGAGTGGTGGTAATCTGCCTCCAGCATGCGAGCAGGCACTTCCCTGGCACTGGCCGGGGCTCCAGGAGCCGCCGCACCTCGACTGCTGCAGCCCAGGCGCTGCCAAGCTGTGACACCCAGAAGGCTCAATGCAGCAAATGCTCGGGTTACAGCTGAGCTCGCAGCTGCTGCCCGGCTCATCCCGCACGTAGCACTGCCTCAGCTGCCTCGCTGGAGCCCACAGCCTGCTTAGCTGGGCACTCTGTGCCTCAAGCCTGCTCCCCACACCACTAAAGCACATCCTACTATGCACACGTACCGCTGGGACTCTTTTTTAAAAATTTCTAGAGGAATTTATACCGTAAGCCAAACAGACTTTAAAGAGCTAAAAACGTAATTTAGAAAACTAACCTTACACTAAAATATCTACATTCTATACTTCTTTCGCTTCAAAGCACAAAAATATAAAAGATCATTTAAACCTAATTTTTACACACTATTCAGGAAACTTTTCCAAATCTTGTTCTCAATCCTTGCTGTTTAGTCTGCAATAGCGCAAACTCCGGCACCTTTTCATTATGACACTTAATCATTCAAAACAGCTGTAGCTCTTCCAACGCCTGTTTGTTGCCATGGTTTGTACTCAAAGGCAGAATTACCAAGTGGAAAAGAGCGGACAATCAGCACAGCAGATCTGACGTTAAAATCGAGCACGGGGTTTCCTCATTCGCGGACCACCCCGCCTGCAATCCCTGCGGAAGCGCCCGTTTCCAGCCAAGGCGTTATTCCGGGCGGAACTCTCGCAGCCCCGGGCCGGGGGGGCAGAAGGAAGTACCCGTCGGGACGCGGGGTGACGGCAGCGCCAGCCGGGCCCGCTGCCCG
>VYXF01002475.1:55649-114336 GCA_013397295.1 Polioptila caerulea | reverse complement strand
TCTGATAGCTGTGTGGTATGTAGTGCAACTGTCAAAGCAGGCAATCCTTAATAATATCCAAGACAGACACTATTAAAATACAAATCACAAGATGGTCTGGAGGACAGGCAAGTTTGCCCGTTTGGACAAAGCTTTATTAATAGACTGCGACTTAGTAACGAAGAATATTAATATCCAGCCCAGCACCACCAGTTCATTACCTCAGAGGGATTTTGCTAAAAACTTTCAAGTTGCACCAGCTATGCATGGAATACTAACTCAGCAACTCTATTTCCAAGAGTTTCACTTAAAAGACATCCTCAGNGAAAAAATCCAGAAAGGGGAAAAACCCCTTTTGAAAGTAAAAAAAAAAAAAAAAAAAACAAAAAACAAAAAAACCCCTAAGGAAGTTGCTACTGGTACAATTGTTAATGTTAAGTAGACTAAGGCAACATAAAGTGACATTTACATCATTACTACTTTAAAAATTTACTACAATATATATGTGTATGTTCTTAACAAAACACAGATTTGCCATATAAAGGTACGAACCAATTTTTAAATGAGAATTTTAAAAATTAGTGTCGATCCAAGCCTGGTTTTGACATTTTTGCAAAATACTACACTTTAAAAAGACTCATTTAGTAGTCACATTATTTTAGCACTGTTTTCCACTACTGTTTGCTTCTTCTCACAATTGGGCCTGAACTCTGTCAAACAAGCCATACTATAAGCTCGCAGAACAGAGCTGCCTTTGTTCTTTGGCACTGCCAGTCCCCTATGGAATCAGGCAGCACACTGAACTGCACTCAACAAACAATCCCTGACCTTCAATTACTGCCTTGGCTCCCTGCCACAGGATACATGTATTACTGGTAACACAGCGTGCCCTATTTTGCAGATAATCGCTAGAACTACAGATAATCATGGAAATCAACAGAAAAATGCAAACATTCCCTTCCTAAAATCGCAGTGGTAACTTCCCCAGTGTGCTGCAGCACAGCCCAGGCTCAGGCCACGTATGTGAGGACAGCAATACCGCAGGTTTTGTATTTTTAGTGACTGCATGAAAAATCCCAGGTGGTGGATGGCTTTGCTGTCCTCCGCTGGACGTTTTCAGTTTGGTTTTTGTTTGCTTTGAGGCGGAAGGCACGCCGGGTTGCGCTGACACGGTTGTGCAAGAGCTGCTCTTTTTTTCCCCCTGCTATTTTTCCCCTCCGGGAGCCTGGCAGGTTTTCCAGCGGAGCGGCGCTGGCCGAGCGGGCCGGGGGCAGCTGCAGCCCTGGCACTTGCGGGCTGGCCGGGCACAGCGCCCGGGCCCTGTGCCACCGCCCTGGTGGGAGCTACGGCCACCGGGAATGCCACAGCGGCACCAGGGAAGCGACAGCACACACGGCTCAGCCTTTCTGCTGTGACCTCCTTTGGCTTCCTGCAGGCAGCGAAGCCCCGGGGCTGCGCCCCGCGCTCCTCCTTCGCCCCGCGCCGCAGAAACCCATGGGCGCAGCGCTGGGGCCGGCAGAGAGCACATGCAAATATTGCAAATGAGTCAATATTGAAACTTGGAAACAAATGAAGGTTGGTTACATCGGTCTTCAGCATTGAAATTAGCTTTTTTTTTCTGCTTATCTTCTCCTTGTCTGTGCTGCTCCACAATTGCTTAGCAAGCAGAACCGTTTCACAGTGATAGTCCTGCAGATATTTCCTGCAGAAATAATGCAGCGTAAGGGCAGAGCTACGGTCAGCCTCACGTTAGTGGAAAAATTAACTTTCTCTTTATCCATTTGTGCAACCCATCGAGTTCAGACCCTGTACTTAAGTGCAGAAGCCAAAGTCCAAAGGAGAAATTAATGTGTGTGAAACAATCATTCCAACTGGAACTGCAACACGTGAAACGCAATAACTGGCATTCAGGTGCCAGTTCATTTGGCGAATTCTTCATTTAACTCTCCTTTTTTGGTTATTGAGGTGGGTAAATCAGACATGCAAAAACGTCACCAGGCTATCTTTAATAATTTTTCAAAACTGAGAAGCTGAGGATGAGGGTGGACATGAAGGAACACATGCAACAGTACAGTTAATACACTCCAGAGCAGTGCTAACTGATTTTACAGTATATTTCAAATTAATCTAATTTAAAATATGGTTTCTATCCTTTTAATGTTTTCAATCAACTTTTAAAACCCATTTTGTCTTTCCCTGGGCAGGCATCATAGGGTTTAATGCTGCATGCATCAACATGACTGTGCAATTTTCCCCATTACTTCATCCCCATCTACTTCATCATACCAGTACTGTAAACACAACTCTGGGAATAAGCTCTGTTAGTGATCTGGTGCTGTATCTGTGGCTGAGTCAGTGTCCCTGCTGCACTGGGAGACCAATAATTGTGGTAAATAAAAGAAAAACCATATGCATGGCCTTAAAAAAAAAACCATCATCACCGTAATCAATAGCGTTGTATGAGTTTTCTTATTTGCTGCACAATGCTCTAACTCCAGATTTATGTTCAAATACCAAATAATGAGCAGTCTCTCAGGCATCACTTTGAGGATGTCTCATTTTAAGCCCAACATCACTGCAACAGACTTGTGTTTTCCTGAGTCCCCTTCCCTCATTATTGAGCAAAAACGCTGGGACCCTTGCCACTCACTCAAATTGAGTAACATCAGTGTCACCTTATGTGTGACCTTCTCTCTCACTTCTGGGTGCAGGTCTTTCTAACAAAGCTTATAAAACACATTTTTCTACCAATCCCCATAGTTCAGAGCAACAGCCTATGTTTATTCTGCATTTCATTCTGGCCTTAATGAATGCACACATGTTCAGACCATGCAAAATGCTGTCACAAACCCTCCCAGCCCACTCCTTGCACTCCTTCCCCCAGCAGCCCCATCACATCACACTGCACTTTCCGACACAGCATCTTCCAATCCTGGCATCACTCATTTACCAATTTCAGGAACAATTACTGGCAGCACTAGCAAAGCTGATTCACTGACATCTTTTCATTTTCTCCTTAAAACTCTGCCTGCTGTATTGACCTCTGAAACCTTGATAATGGCTTGGGCACTGCTTGATGGAAGCCTCATCTTTCCTCATAAGCAAAGCCTTCTATTTCCCACCTCCTGTCTCTGTGTGTGTCATCTGCCCTTGACTCACACTCAGATTTTAACTCTGTACAGAAAGGAACCCTTTTCATTCTATGCTTGTTGTACAGCTCATTGGACAAGGGAATTCTGGACTTTCATGTGAGTTTTCAAGTGTCATGGTAATGTGCCATAATATTCATTAACCTTGGGACAGATTCTGTCTTCTACAAAGCAAGCACAACAGTTTCAAGTTCATAAAGCACAACAGCTTTAAGTTCATAATGTTCTTACCCACACTCCATCTACAATATTCATCAAACCCTTTTTAACTTGGGTGCCATCCATGTTTTTCAGTATTCATGCTTTTTCAGCCTTCTTGCTTCAATCACAGTGATGCCAAACTCTGTCCAACTCATTTCTTGGCTTTACTTTCTTCTTCCAACCCTATCAGCAACATTCACAATGTTCTTGCATCCTTTTCTCCTAAAACTTACTGGATATAACATTCATTTACCTGGCCTCTTTCCAGCCTCACTTCCAGAAAAACAACCTTATTAAGAAAATCATCTTCAGGCTTCCAAACATCCACTGAACTTCTGCTCTTCTGATTCAGCAGCACTGTTGTGTCCCTTTCATTCTTCCCACTAAGTGAAGTCCTTTACAGAGCAGGAGTCCACCTTTCACCCTCCTACCAGTTCCTGTTCCTCTCAGGCTACATTCCCAACTGCCTCTCAGAAGCTCATCTTGCTTCCTGAGTCACCCAGATCTAGCTTTCATAAGGTCCCTTTCTGTTCTTATTCCCCACAACTTAAATACCTGCCTCATCTTTTTCCACCTTATCCCCTACATATTTGTTAATTTGGATTTCCAGAGCACTGGTTTTTTTTTTCCCAATTCTGCTGTTTTTTCAGCTCCTCTGCCGTGCCACTCCCTGTCCTTTGTCTAGAGCATCTTATTCACCAGCTTAGTCATCTTCCTGTCTTTTAAATGGACTGTATTTTATTTTGAATTTTTCAACTTGCTCTTCACCAAAACAAGTCGGGCGCATCCTCAGCACAGAAAGCTCAGTTTCCCCCTGACCTGAGGCTCCCTGATTGCTCAGGCTGCTGGCAGCCCTTTGGTCCAGGGACGCCTGCTGGAAACAAGCGCTGGCTCCATCGGAGGCGAATCAGGGCGCGGTTCTGAGCGAGCCTCACTCCAGGCATCACTTCCTCTCTTCAGCAGTGCTGAGCGTGCACCCGTGCTGGTATTTTCCATTCCTGTAGCCCCAGAAGACTCTTGTAACAGCAAATGCTCCCTGTGTGACTGACACCACACCCAGGGCATGCAACACATTCGTGACACCATGCTATAAAATGGTCACTTGAGTGGTAGGCTGGGACAACTCACTTAAATCTCTGCAGGGAGTGGAACTGGCGCTTGAAACAGAGCTGGATACATTAAAGAGGAGCTCCTGTTTGGAGCTATTTGCAGTAACAAAAGCCTCAAAAACATACAGAAGGTGAAGAAGAAAAATACTGAAAAAAATACCAAGAACAGAGAGCAGTATTTTAAAAGAACACATATTCATATAAAAGAAGCTGAAACAGGGAAATACCTAGTTCATGTTATCATGTGAATAAAGTTGTTGTACATAAATTTGGATTCAGTTTCTGAGAAGCAAAAGACTCCTCAGGGCCACTCCTCCAGGTTCACATTTACTCCCTTTTAATGGCAGCAGTGCATTTCACTGTTTGTCAGACATAGTAAGAGCTGTAGAATAAACATATTAAACCTGCAACATACTCTGAACTGGGGAGAAGAGGGTGGTCCAGGGGTGTTGGTGAATAATTAAAAGGCTGCAACTTCTACTCCTTCCTCCTTTTCTACTTCCACTGTCTCCAGAAAAGCAAGAACTCCATTTGCCAGTTCTTCAGGCTTTCTATCTGGCTGTCTATGGATTCCCAAAACAGGGAAAGGCCATTCATGGAGGGAGAGGATTACTAATTTTGGACTCAGTGCCTCTTTGCTCTTGGTCCCAGCTTGCTGGGAGTAAGGTCATACTGGAACACTGGTCTGTGTTCTACAATACATAATTTTGATTTTCTAAACATTGTACACTTTACCCATAAGGGTATCTTAAAAGTAGTATTTTCATATTTCCAAACACAAAGACTAAAAGTGTTAAGCAACAGTGGCGCATTGTGTTTTAATTATCTTTATAAAAAGCTCCATCTTACTGAGACAATGTGTTAATATATACTTCTCCAATAAAAACACTGGGCTGTTCACCTCACCTATGTGAGGGAGGGAGAGAAACAATCAAGTGTCAGACTACACAGAAATGTATTTTAACCTTCTTGAGCAGTATTTTCTCCTGCTATGATTATTTTATAATCATACTGTGACTCTGTCAGCCCTCCTACACAGATACACTTGCTAATACACTGGTTTGATTCCTGAATCTACAGCATTAAAGGCTTGGGAGAACTTCTAAAATAAAAAAATCCTTGTAGGCATAAGCCACTAAGAAGGTGAGGTTAAAAGTTTACATTTGATAATAAAAGTCTGATGGAACAGACAGGAGTTTAGTCGATATATCCCAGTGTCAGGATAATGCTGAAATAATGTTGAAACACCATCAGTCTATCTAGTAAACAAATTAGAAAATAACCTAGATATCATAATGGATTCTCCTCCCCCGCCTATTGCTATTTTTAGATTCTCACATCTGCCCTGCATGCTTGTCCAGTAGCAACCTTGATGGACAAACACTTTTTTTTCCGTTCAGGAAAACACAGGACAGATGGTGTTCAAAGTATTTCTCTCCGAGATAACAAGTTTTTCACTTTTTTTAAATTCACTGATCTTCAAACTGTGACAGCTGTGAGTTTAAAGCTAAAATCAAAATGATCCAGATCTTGTTCATCTCCTTTCTCTAGGGTCTCTGAAAGGTCACACAAACATGTCTCACTCAGAAGTTTTCTACTGAATGTGAAATGTTTTTTTAAGTTCAAACTTACTGGTATTTTAGAAAGAAGCAACGTATTCTGCATTTTTCCAAGTTATGCCTCAGGTCTGTATTGTGAATTTGGGATCTTCTGGATCCATTTGTGTAGTATTTCAGACAGTATTTACTTCCAAGATCTATTTATAGAGGTGATTACATTCCCTCATTCCTCCCATACTAGCATACATGGCAGCCTTACTAACCTACATTTCCCACTTCCATGCAGTCTCTCATGTTAGATTGTATTCTTCTACACTCTGGTTATCCTCATCCTCCTCCCCTGTATCCTGGTTGGCTTCCAAAGATCTTTCTGCAGCATGGATGAGCAGAACTGTGTCTGTGAGGGTCAAAGGGCTCTCAGGGGCAGCTCGGGGACACAAGGGTGCCTCTGTTCTCACACAGCCCCGAGTCACACCTGCCACCAGCTCCACACCACACAGCCAGCTCACAGCCCTCCTCTGGCTGCCACAAGGCTCAGACCTGCTCCTTGCCACTATTTCTGCTGGATAAGCTCTCGTCTACATTTGCCATCTGCTCCTAAATCCACCACTCTCTGTTTTATGCAGTGACATTTTGTTCCATTTTTATTACTTTGTTTCTCAAGAATATTCTATTTTAGTTGCATAAAAACCCCTCATCCTCTGTGTTAAGGGCTTCTCCTATTCTGCACCATCTAGTGCTTTAATCAAATTGAATCAATTAGTCCAAACATTTTAGTAAAAACAGAGAGCAAGTCATTCCCAAAATGTGCTAACAGCTATTGGCAGACAAAAACCATTTCACCACAATACTCCACCTGTTTCAAAACCACATAGCCAACACCTTATAAACTCATTCCTACCTAATTTACTGTTTACCCTACTAATCCCAGTCTTCCTCTGATTGTTCATTGCTCGACATTCTGTGGAATGCATTACAGAAGTCTAGATGAATGATATTAATTAATTTTCTTGTCTCACAACAAAGCCAACCCAAGTTTTCATGCAGGTGGGTCCATGATATTGCATTTCAAGGTGCTGATGGTACAAGCAGACCAGGATTAAGGGCAGTAGCTATAATCAGTCTATTTGTGAAGACTTTAAAGAATACAAGACCATGAGTAAAAGGCAGCATTAAATCAAAAATGGCAAAGCAAATTTCCTTGCCAAATGTAAGAGCAAGCTTGAGAGGCAGATCTGTATCTTGACACTTTGCCTCGTATGATACTCATGTGTGCAAGCTGAACACATTAGACTCAAATGAAACTAATAGAGATGCAGATCAAGAAAAAAGAAGGAAGAAACCAAACAAAACAATTCAAAACAACAACAAACACCTCCAAACATTCCAAAATCACCACTATCTGTCAAAGTATGCAAAATACATCTGTAGAATGCAGTTCCCAAAGTCACCTACACTGGGTCTGGTCTTACTCACTATATTTATTAGTGACCCAGATCATGGAACAGAGACTACATTTCATAAATTAACAACCAACCAGCTTGATGGGACTGCAAATTATATTAGAGGACAAAAAGGAAAACTGGACAAGTGGTCTAAGAAAAAACATGACATGCAGAACACTGCACGTAGACAGAAGTCAACAGCAAAAATACTGAGTGGCTAGGGAAGAATTCCATAGAAAGAGAGGTTAGGTTCAATTTATGGACTGAGTTAACAGTATCATGCTGTAAAAATATCTACACAATACTGGGATATATGAATGTTTGTACAACCTGTACACAGCATTCAGAAAGCCTCAGTTATAGTACTATAAAGTGAGCAGAGTTCTGGATTTGCTCTTCAAGATAGGTATGTACAATAAAATGAACACAGTTTTGGAAAATACCATAGATGAATACAGACTGAAGAGATTGGGAGGGGAAAATACCTGGGTGTGTCTCCAGTTATGAAAACAGGATGCTGCAAGGAATAATTTCTTAATCTCTACAGCAGACACAACAAGTTTTAACTGCCTTAATTTACATGACATGATCTCAAGGTCTTTGTCAGTTGTATGATTCTAAAATATCTGCCAAGCCACTTACCTCTCCCAAATAAAAGAGCATTTAGAAACACATAGCCAAATTAATAATCAATTTGTCTGCTTTTATTATGCTGTGTACCTCTCTGCCCCACATCACCTACTTCATGGCTTCTCTCTCCAGCAGCAAACCATTGTTCCTGGGAGGGCTGCAATGCAGAGACAGTTTCCAGAGCTTGCTCCCTGGCAGCAATATTCCAGTGCTCTTGAGAGCTGGGAGGTACCAGCTTCCCGTGGCTGCACTCATCCCAGCCTCCATATTCCCACCAGTGGAGCAGAACAGGAAGATTTACCTGCAGACCTTGGGAAAGGTTCTGGTAGATCATGCCTGACCTGAATGCCATAGGATAGCCTTCCTTGTCTTGAAGATTAATTCTCCCCAAAGACAAGTATAGGGTCAATAAAATTCACTCTCTGAAGTAAATATATTGTAGTCTACTTTATTTTCTTTAATCTCCCAAATCCCTGACTGCCCCTCACCCACACGCTGCAATGCCTTCCAAAGTTTTACAGCTTATGAGGATAGACTGACAGGCTTTTAATTGCCTGCCCAATTCTTCCTTTCTCCTTCCTCATGTTGGCACTGCTTTCTCCAATCATTGGTATCACTCTGAAGGAAAAGTTAGCTAAAATAGTTATGATCAACACTAATTTTTTCCTAATTGTGAGATGAAAATTTCTCTTGGTCTCTGAGTATTTTATAATCCTTAAGTTTCCTCTGGTTGTAGCAATTTCCATTCTCTTATTCTCATACATCTTGTATTTTCCTCTATTTATCATTACCTTACTGAAAATTAAGCCAAAAATATTTTATTTCTGTATTATGGTTACTCTGTATCTTTCTCACCATACAAAACCTCATTTTTATTTGCTTTCACATCATTTGCAAGATCAAATTTAATTTTTAGAAACAAACCTGAATGAAGTTGTCCTGTCCTCTTCCCCCACTCCACCTTCCCTTCACCCACACACAGAGCCCCCCCCTTGCTTGCAGGATTCCTGCATTAGTTGCACTGTGTGTTCTCAGGCTGACTATTCATCCATTTTGAACTACAGACCAGGATAACTCTTTATGAGGATTCTGTTTCCAGGCAAGCTTTACATATCTGTAAGTTCCAGAAACTGAGTCCTGAGGCTCCTTATACCTGCGACCAGTTTTGCTTATTCAATTTGCCCCTAAGATTCAAAACCTAGATTTCCAAACCAACTTCTCTCAATTTTTTTCACATATTTTGAAGTGAATCAACCCATGATTACTAAGGGTGCAATTTTATGTTCCAGTCCATGTGAAGAACTGTAAGCTGGCACTGACTGGGAATGCCTGGCTGCCCCCCCAGCCCCAGGCAGTGGCTGCAGCTCTCTGGAGGCTGATCCATCAGAACTCACCCCATGTCTGACTGACTCATTTCCCCTGGAGTCACCTTGCTGATGGAGCTCACGCCTTGGCTGTGGGACTGCTCAGATGAGCTGGACGGGCAGAGGGAGGGGAGCCAGCTCTTTCAGCAGGTGATAGAGCATAAAGGGAAGCTGAACATTATTTTCTAGAATATCCTCATTGCTTTTCCAAGTGAAGGCTAAAATAACACTTTCTTCCTGTTGGTTCAGTGACGAGTTCGAGGAAGAAACTTGCCAGCACTCAAATCCAGGAGTACCTTGGCCCTATCACTTCTCTTATCTCCACGTGGGAAAGTAAAACACCTGATAATAAGGCAGTATTTATCTACCAACACTACACACAAAGATCCCTACCCCTATTCGAGTCTAACCCTGGGGCTAACACAGATTCTTTGCTCCTTCTGTCTTTTTTTTCCAAAGTGATTTTCAGCCAAACTGATTACAGTCTGACCTTTTTACACCAAAGCCTTTTTTCTAGGCCACTATATAATTACTACTGCCTAACTTTTGCTTTTGTTCAGTTATTTCTGAACAGCACAAAACCTTTTAAACACATCTAGTCCAGTTATTAAGAGCATTCTGCCAACCTTCTGATACTTGGATGTTTTATATCCTGACCTCTATGAGAAGCTCAGATTTCTCCATTTTGTTGTCCAGGCTCTCAACATTTCAGTTGTTTCTTAATAATCACATACCATTATCCAGTGGAAATTTCTCCCACGCTGCAATGCCTGACTATCATTTTCCTTAATCTTGGGACTCTTTTCCTTCTCAGTTGGTACTAGTCTTTTACCCACTTTTCCATATGCCAAGAAAGAAACAACATTTACCCAACAGCTCTCTCTAAAAACTGAGGTCTGAATGGAGGTTGCATTGCTGGTCAGAGCTTTTCCTTACACTCAAGTTCCCAGCCATTGCCACCTTCTCTAAAGGCAGTTTTTCTAGCTACTTGGGATCACAGCATCTCTGAGTTATCTCCTCAGTGCTCTCTCCCCCAGGTACCATACTTTGAGCCTACCCTGCCTTCTCCAGGATGCTATGCACATTTTTCACCACGGGAGAAAATTTACTGTCATTTACCATATCATGAAGGCTAAGATGGAGTCTTTCCTTCCCACTCCCACTCAAATCCCTTCAGGGTCTTTCTCATCTTTCTTATTCCTCCTTATCTTCCCATTCAGCAACATCAAAAGTCCCACCAAGAAATCTGCAGTTCCTCAGGCTTCCCTTAATTCTTGGATCTGGTTTAAGTTCCAGCCTCATTGCCAATTGCATCTTGAGCCTCCTTGCTTTTCTGGCTTTTTTTCCTCTTTGCTTTTGAACTGTATTAGTAATTTCATGCATACTATATTTAGTCATCTTTATTAAACCTGCCATTTATCAGGTTTCCTCCACCATTCCCTTGATTATTAACTCTCCTTTGTTTCGAGTCCCTGCCTTTAAAAAGGACACACACTAAACTCCCTTGACACACTCACCAGTTACACAGGAACTACATATCAGCTGCTTGACTTTTGAAACCTCTTGTCTCAAGGAATTTCAGCCCTTCATTTAGACCAGCTGTGGGTAGCAACAGGAACCAGTCTCGTACTGAAGTTCAAATGCTGTCCATAAATTACATTCAAATCAAACACTTGTCACTGATCCTCGAGAAACAAGATTTGCTTCCCAATGCCTCAGGAGAGAGTGCTGTGCTGACTTTGCTGACCTCTGCTATAAGCTCAGTGCTTTATAACAAACTGGATGTGTCAAAGATGTCTGCTTCAGTTATTCCCATGGAAATCTATCCAAATTTGGCACAGTTAGAAGCCTTAAAAAAAATAAAGAGTTCACAGATGTCTGACTGAGAAACGCTTGCAAGCAAGGTGCTGTTTCCATTCCTGACAATCACTGTTCCTGATTCCTGAGGGTTGTGGCCTTAGAGATCAGTACAAAGAGTGCTCCCTCCATTGCTGGCACACCCAGCACTAAAGAAAAAGGGAGACAAAAGCAGAGGAGAAGGCACAGGGGCAGAACCACCAGGTGGGTGAGAAAGAATGAACACACCAAACAGCTGGCAATGGATGAACAAGAATAGAAAGCTCTGTGTACTATCGCCACACATCTTCCTTGGAAGATGGAAACACACCTAGAAACCCCAGGCCACATTCCTCTGGTTTTTTTACAATGACAACTTGCTGCTTCTTTTGTACCTGGGCCACAAAACCAGCCAGCCAGCTGATGCAGAAAAAAGCATTTTGCTCTGTAAAACGCTTGCGTACAAAGAGGGATTTTAAGCTTCTCTCTCCCTCACTCCTTTCTCTCCATCATTTAAAACAGGTATCCTTCAGGGATCCCCCCTGTGACTGGAAGGAGCTGCATTTTATTTCTTCAAGTACTACCTGCTCGCAACAGTGTCAAAGCAGAAATCATCCAGGCACTCTCCTCTTACACTGCTCTGCTCAACACCTTCCTCTCCTCCCTGGCCTGTCTCACTTCTGAGTATTTTTGCCACTTGGAAGACACATATGTAAGGATGAGAACATTGTCCTTTATTTTTGCCTTTCAACTTCGTGTAGTAATTAATTCTTTTAAATAATTCTCCTGCTAGTGTTCATTTTTTTGTAACAGTATTTCAATTTACTCTAAATTAAATTACTCTTTTTTTGGCCCAACAGGCATAACTGACACTAAACTATCAATAAATCAGATAACAGCTTCAAATCTAAAAGTATTCAAAAGTTGAGGGGGGTTTGCTTCTATTTAAGATATCCTCAAGTTGAGCTTAGAGACATAAATATTGGATGGAAGTTTAAAAACAAAGCCTCCCTTTCGTCTTTATAGTCTCATACCTGTAAAATGTTTTTAAGAATTTTACTCTTCCTCAAACCCAAAGTAACAAGACCAAGCTTTACATAAGCCAGGTACTGAGGGAACAGAGGAGTAACTCTCACTGACAGGTTTATATTTTTCTCTGAAAGAGAGCTATATCAGACCAAGACTCACAAATAGAGCTAGAAAATAGAGCAAGCTCAAAATCTCTAGGACATTTCCTCCCCCCCACAATTGCATAGTGCTGTAACACTGCCATTGAATTACTTCAGGAGAATAAATGACCCATTTCTGGTCAAAAACCCCAGCTGTGAATCCTATAGCCATTTGGCCTATAAAAAGCAAAAAACATAACCTTTCCTGTGCTCTGCCACCCCACATCCCCACCCCTCAACCTGTTCTGCTACAGAAAAAAGTAAGTGGGATGTTTTCCAATTAAATAAAAGCTAAGAACATTTAGAGAAAGAAGCACAGTCACTTTACTTCCCATATGACAAAATCATTCTGGCATATCTGAAGGCAAATGCTTCGTTTCTCTCTCAGTCATTATTCAGCCTCTGACACTCTCTAGGTTTCTCTAAAACTGAGTTATACCCGACTCTTTCTGTAAGCAAACTACATCCACAGGCCTGACTCAATTTCAGCAAAGATGCTTGGCACTAAGTGGCTCAAATAGCAGTTTTAATGATGGAAGAAACCCCCACACTGGTAACTTTTTGTCCTTCTTCAAGCTAAACGTGACCTAAGTAACATTATCAATGGACTTCAGGAATAAATCCCTCATCATTGTCACAAAAAAGAAATGGACCCCTAGTTGTCACAGCAGAATCTAAACTAGGTTTCTATATTTAGAAGTACCACCTTTCTTTTGAGGATAGAAATGTGCTTCAGTTGAAGGGCAAAAGAACTCATAAGAAGTTGGTGCAGAAGCTCCTGAACACGAGTGGCAAGAGTGCAATCAAAGAAATTTATATGCAATGATGATATGGATCAAATGTAATTATAACATCAACATTTAAACTAATTGGTAGAAAATGAGAGGCATATGAAATTGGAAAGTGAAGTTTAACTAGCTGAGTTCTAGAACTTTAGGGAAATTAAAAGGACAAAGCTATTCATTCTATTATCATCTTTTTATTTATGACCTTTCCAAGAGAAATTTTCAATCATTTTTGAGAAGAATTTTTTTCTCTTTTGTTGTCTGGTCTGGTAATACCTTTCAGCCCTACTTCTCAGATGCAAAAATTCAAGATTTCTTTTCAGAAGTGTTTTCTCTGTGATGCACAGACACACCTCACTGAACTCTAGACTGTAATAGTCTTTGTAATACGAAATGTATACTTCATTGGAATTGACATTCTGCTGCACAATCTTACTTTTCCAATCAGAGAACCCTTAGCACTGGGCTAAAAACTATATTTTAAGGATCACAGTAGCTTGTAGCTTGATGAGGAAGAGAAAAATATATGGAAAAAAAAAATATGGGGTGGGGGTTGTTGCTTTGTTGTTTCTTTGTTTGGTTTTTTTTTTAATTTTTTTCCCGATGCAAACTTTGCTGGTGTAGGTATTGTGCCACAGAAGGAAGACCACAACCTGACTTGGTGGCAGGAAGCAGAGAGCAGAGGCATCTTCCACATGCCTCTGTAGCAATGTGGCAAAAAGCAGAAGCCAGTCAGACCACAGTGACTGTGGAGTGCCAGCACTCCTTTCACCAGTGCTCCTTACTGGAGCATACCTTCCTGAATACTCACAGGCTGCAGTCATCAAAGCCCAATAAATTAACTTTTTTTTTTTTCCTCAGATGCCTTTTTGAAACCAAACTCTCATTCAAGAGGAGAATGCTGCTCCACATCACCTGCTCCAGTGGGCACTGCCGGTGTCACGGCTCAGCCCTGATGCTGTTGCTTATCCCCACAGGGTCACAAGCTGCTCCAGGCTCCTAAAACTGTCTTAGCAAGTGTGTTCCTCTCCTGCAGAAGCAGAGGTGGCATTGTGGGGCACTTCTGTTAAAGTGCAGCATCCCTCTTTTGTTTGCAGGTAGCAAAAATTCACAGCCTTTTTACTAGCACACTTCTGATGTGGGGAAATCATAACTTAGGACAAGGCCAGAAGTCTTGGGCTAGACTGGTAAGCAACTGCACCCTTCTTTTCCCTGCAAGAAGTACTCTGTTGGACTGGTGCTGGCAGTCTCCTGAGAAGTCCACTGGTGTTTTGGCATTTACTCTTAAGGCAGTATGTGGTTCCTCTTAAAGCTTCTCAGAAGCAGCAAGCAGATGTCTTTGTATTTGTTACATTCACACCACAATTCAGGACTTCATTTCCAAACATGAGGTTTGGGGTTTCTTTTCCAGAATTATTAAAGAACAAAAATAAAATCTGTCTTCCTCAAAACTGCAGGTGTGAGGTAGCAGGCCAGAGTGCTACCTGCATCAGCCCTTCCCATTTCTCTAGATTCACAGTAACCTCTTCCAACCACATGAAGATAAACACCCCAGCTGAGAAACCTCAAACATAAGAACTGCTCCGACTGACAAAAGCAACCCAGGTGGGGCTGACAAAAAGCAGCTTTTAATCACAGGTCTCAACATGCAGAGTTGCTATCACAGCATCCACTACTAGCAGAAATCACAGAGCACGCCAGGTGTATGCTTACTTATTGTACGTGTGAAACCCTCCATGTCTGGGGTGGTTTATCCAGTGCTGAGCCCAGTGCACACACTGCAGCAGCCTGCAGATCTGCACAGGAATTGTACAGCCCAGCTTCTGGCACAGGACACAGCTTGCAGGTTACTTCAAGAGCTCCATATAAACATCTCTGGATTTGTACCTTGTACCCACTTGAGACTGAAAAAAACTGCCAGGTATATATGGAGAGATTATGGGCTACCATTCCTTAAAAACAGCTTACAAAAGCATTGTGGCAGTACCATGCACCACCCTTATTTTTTGCAAAAATAAAAATTGCTCTCTCATATTAATTCTCTCAGCACCGAGACTGCAAACCTTCTTTTTGGGAAGGCTTTGTTGCAGCTGCTGTGGTGATGAGGTTAGCTGGTACCTCCTTCATCTGGAAGCTCCACTAATTCTTTTGCTTTTTCTGATGGTTGCAGAACAGATGATTGCAAATGTCTATTAACTGATGGCAGGAACTTGTCTTCAAGCAGCTCCATTTTTCTGCTCAAGGCACACAGAGCAGCACTGGGTAACTGCATGTTCCAACCCAAGACTCTTTCTCAGGAAGTGCCCAGAGCTGAGGAGGCTCTGTGTGTTCAGGGCCATCAGGGAGCTGGTGAGACATGGGGGTTACCTCTGTGACTCTCATGTGCTGATAGCCCTCAGCACTGGCTGAGAATGACAGCTTGGAAGCTAAACCTCAGAACAGCTTTATTGTTGGGGTTTGTTGCGTGGGTTTTTTTGGTTTTTTTTTTTGCATAGACTAATTCAGGCCAAAAAAGTTACCTCACATTTCCAAAGCCCAAAATAAACCATATCCAAACATATGGCTTACATGGATTTCCTGCAAACACCATGAAAATCACAAACTGAAAACTATGGATTACGTTGTCTCGTTGTATGAGTTTGTTATTTTTTCCTGGTAAAGTGTTCTTCTAACTAGTCACAGAAGATTTGGATGAGACTTTTATTTATCAGAAAGCCATTCTCAGATACATGCCATGAAGTCTTAGGTATGGAATACTTTAGGCTGACAAATACCCATGGCCATGCATGGCAGCTAAAGCTATGGAATTAAAGCTGGGATGGTCCTGAGCGGGCTGGGAAGAGCAGTGGGAGTTTACAACCCAGGCAGCTGCTGAAGCAATGCTAATTGACTTTTCATGCTGGTAAGGGGAGGGAAAGAAAACTGGAAATGCAGAGAAATTCTACATTACAGCTTCACTTATTTGTGCTGTTAGCATCATCTGTCCTGTCTTCATTGAGGATGAAATCACTGCAGAGAGTTGTTCACTTTAATGCAGGGGCACAAGGGGACATAAAGAGAAACTTCCAAGAGGACAGAAAGAGACTTGGAAGAGGCATATCAAAATGAACAGCTTAATTCCCCCTCTTACCACACACAGCTCACTAGACCACATAAAAGGATGTTAAAAGGAAAAAGAAATCCAAAACCTAAAAAGGAAAGAAATAAATGTTTCCCAAACAAACTGACAAAATCTCATCCATAGCAGACAGAACTGCTAACTACTGTGATTCCCATCTCTTCCCTCACTATGCTATGAGCAGTGATACCAGGTCACACCAGGTCACTAGCTGGTCTCAGGAATTCCCACATACACTCTCCCCCTCTTTGAAACCGGAAAGGGGCACCCAAAATGATGCAGCAGCTCCTGGCAAACAGCAGTGTATGAGCCACAGTCTGCATCCTATTTCATCATCCTCTCCGTGAGTCACCAGAGCCACTTACCGTATCCAGGAACGTTTTTTACCACTGTAGCACAGCATTAAGCAGCAAGGGCACCATGCAGTAACCATCATTTCCTTTGCTGATAAAGTACTTCCTTTTGCTTGTTGTCAACCTGTTTGCTCCCACGTTTCACTGGGCATCCATTGGTACTCAAGGCAGTAATTTCTGACGTGCTCCCTCACCAGCACTGGCTGAACAAAAGGCTGCCCCCACCACCAGCCCTCTTCCAAGCCAGAGAACACAAGCCTCTTAAAGAGTCCTGACAAGAATATTTTCTTCTGAACGTCTTTACTTTTACAGTTCTCCTATACAAGCCTTAAGATAACCTGCATTTGCTATACCAGGTAGACATGCTCTGTTACTTTCTACTGGAATATGATTTTCAGTTTTCCTTTGTCCTTACACTTAGTTTTTTCCCACTGTTTGCTGTTATTCCGCAGATAACTAGAGCTAAAAACGAGTTGGAAAAGGCAAGCCATAATGAAGGTCAACTGAGGACATGTAATCACTGCCTGCTCTTTAGAATGATGCTTAAACTCTTGGTAAACTTCGAGAGAGAATTCAGACACCTCTTTTAGAGGGCTAATCGTATTCTATTATCTAATTAATTTTTTTAAAATGCTGTAAATGCATTTCTGAATGCAAGCGTGTCCTGGGGTGACTTTATGATACTGAATTGTATCCCCATTTGTCTGTTTAGCCCAGAAATAAGTTCTGCACCTTTAAAACTAGATCCAAGACTAAAGGGAGGGGGAAGTGATGGCACACAGTTTGTGTGTACAGAAGCTCCATTCTCACTCCCCCGGAATTCCTTTTCTCTCGGTGTGTGCTGACTGCAGCACGGACAGCGCTCTCCTTTGCTTTTAGTGAGCTTTTCCCAGCTAGCTGAGGCAGAGAAGTTCCCTGGACTGTGGCTTTTCTTTTTCTGGGAACTGATCAGCCCTGCTCTGGACTGAAAACCCAGAAAAACACCGGGAGCTCCCACCTGTGGCCCAGCAGGGCCTGGGATGTGGCATTTTCCAGCACAGGAGGGACAGAGCGAGCCCAGCTACACCCCACGAGAAGGACTCTCTCTGGATTTGCCATCTCTTCAGAACAGTGAGAGGTTTTATTCTTTAATATTATTCCTTTTCTCATGCTTGTGAATACTTTCCTTGTAAAATAAACAGTTTTTTCCACTTTTCTCCATGGAGATTTATGTCCCTCAAAGAGGTAGAGGGAGGGACCCTTTTGGAGGTTTCCTCCCAAATTTGCCCTAAACCAGGACAAAGAGCTTCACAGAGAGGCTTACATTAAGGTGGAGAGTTTGACAAAAAAAAATTCTTCATTTCATGAAATTTCATGAAGTTTCAAGATCATAAAATTTTTAATTAGAAATAATGTTATTTTAGATTAATGGCTGATCTACCAGAATAGTGTATTTCCATAAGTGCTTGACACTGCCAACACCTGTATCAAATAAATGTCTGCCTCACTGTGGAGGTGGGTATGAGCCAAAGTAACAAAACATTTAAAGTTGTCGGTGTTACTCCAGGGTCCTGAAACAAGCCTGCATCAGTAAAAACCCATATTTGAGAGAGAATGCTACAGTAATGGTTTTGATTCCTTTCTTACTCTCATAATTGAAAAAGGTAAACACTTTTGATGGTTCATTTGATGCACCTCAAAAATACTAAAATTATTTTTGCCATACAAAAACTTCATTTAAATTTGCTTTAAAATTTTCATAATCTTACAGACAAAATTAGGAAAAAGCCCTCAGCTTTAACAAGACAAGGCTTATAGGGAGAGTATCAAAAGGTGAAACTATAAAAAGACAGGAAACTAAACCTGATGACTTAGAACAAGGCAATTACCTCTTACCAGAGAAAGAGCCATACCTTTTGTATTTCTGTTAAGTCTTTGTGAGTTGATAGATCTCACCTTGGTGTCCTGCACCAACACCAAAACAGCATTTTGGACCCTCATTGCCTTGGGTGAACTTTGCTTGAAAATATTTCCTGGGGCTATTTGAATGGATGTTTGCCTACAAAGCAGCTTGCAAAAATGCAGCCTGAGCAGAAGAAAGAGACACTGATATTATTTCCACGATCATACAGAAGACCCCTCTACACTTCAGCCAAGGAAGAGAAAGTTTTTCTTTAGATTTCCTGAACATTTAAAGACTGCCATTCACAAGGTTCTAGCAGTCAGAGGGCATTCTTAACAGCACCCACATCCCACTGAGAATCTATCAAAACCTCTTTGGGATCAGAAAGGGATTCATATGCACTTGTCCTGGGGTGACTGTACAGTCCTGTGTCCCTATCCTGTGCTTTGTGCACTGGCACGACTCCTGTAGCTTTAAGTTCCAAAGGGGGGAGGAAGTGGTGGAATTCTTTCGACAGCCGTGTTCAAAACACAACTCGCTCCTCTTTTCCAGCTCCCTCGGCGTTTTTTCCTCCGGAGACACACTCGGAGACTTTTTCTTTGCTTTTTTTTTTTTTTAAAGCTAGTTTTCTAGTTAGCTGAGACAAGAAGCTTTTCCAAGGACTGTGGCTTCTTCTTCTGGAAGTGTGCAGCTTTCCTACGGTCTGGGATACCAGAAGGTGACTGGGCCCCCCACATCCCGGAGGGAGCTGGGCCGCTCCGACAGAACGGACTCTGAATCTACCACCTCTTCTCCACAGTGAGAGCTTTTATTATCTAGCATTATTCATTCTTTCTCATGCCTGTTAAATAAACAGTGTTTTCACTTTCCCCCAGAGATTCTTTTAGGAATCTGGGTGGGGGAGGTGTTGCTGAAACCTGCCTTCTATTAGAGGACAAGTTCATTTCGAGACCTTTCCTCCCAGTTTGTCTCAAACCAAGACAATACTGTAGTTGATTCTCCAACTTGGGCTTTTAGTATGAATAAAAACATTTTTTCTTTTCAGAGTTCAAAAATGTGCTTGAACTCTACTGTACTGGCATTAAAAAAAATTCAATTAGCCTGATTTCAATTTCCTCTGAATACAGCATAATTGAGATGAAGTTTTATAAAGGATTACAACAAGGTGTAGCCATCTTCATAATTAATGCCTTTTAACCAGAAAACTATTTTGGGCATTGGAAAGTAGAGCAGAAATGATATTTGAGGAGTTTTAGAAATAAGCCTTATGTAACTCTTGACCTAAAGTAAACATTAAAAAAGTGATGCTTAGATTAAAAAGATAACTGACCACTTCTATTTTTATGGAACAGAAGAATTCCAGTCCTGAATAACATTTAATATATCATGTATTACAATGCTATCTGCTCAGCTTCTTTTTTTATTTTTTTTTATGCAAAAATATAGTCAAAATCCATCCTCTGAATATTTTAAAATACTTTTATGCAGAAAAATTATGAGGCACTCCAAATTCTATGATGTGTGAAATACTTTGACCAATTATGTCTCAGTTATTAAGTTACAACTCATATAATGCTCTCTGACATACTTGACCATGGCATTTTGTAGAACTCTAGCAAAGTTCACTTTTTCATTTGGTTCACATTTCATTTTACCCAGCCTAGCTATTAAGTAAATCTTTCAGTTTTTAGGAATAAGCATGTTCTGGGCAATTCCCATGACTGTGTGCAGGGTAATGGGCAGAAGGAAGGATACCTCATCTGCATGACGTAAAATTTTAAAAATGCTCAAGAGTTTGAAAATGATGGAAAATGCACAGTGAATCAGTAGGCCTTGGGTAAGGACCATGTTACACTGCTGACAGAAAAACTGGTGGATCATCTGTCCACTAACTGGTGGATTTTGAGATGACTGAGAAACAATATCATGCACATATACTGTCATCCTTTCATTGCATATGCAGCTTTAATTATCATTTTACTCAGCTAAAATAAAATTCTGAACTTCAGGAACAGAGGATTGAAAGTTTGCACAGACAATTTACACCTCCAGATTCATCCACATACAGGAAAACAGTGTCTTCCAGTTTTTCAATGGCTGACTTTGCAACCTGAGCAATGGCTTTAGAAGTACAAGTCTTTTGGTCTGGCATCTCCTAAACTCAAAATGGAAACTGGTATTACAGAAACTCCATCATGTGAGAGCACAGCGACCCCACAGAGCTCACAGTGCTAATTTCAACTTGCATATTTCATTTACCAGCCAAATGAAGTGAATGGAAGAACAGCAGGCATGGGGGCCCCTGTCTGGAGCTAGATGTGTTCGCCTACTCTAAAACACTTCTAAAACAAAATGACAGTCTGAGATGAGGATCTTCTTCAGCTTCCACAACTTAATACCAAGTGTTGTTCTGCTCAGAGCTCTGTTCCTCCCTGAAACTGAGGCACCAGAAATCCCTGGCAGTGTGCCACACAACACAAACCCACAAGACCTTGCTTAAAACCAACCTATGTCGTCAGATGTCCTTTGAGCTAAGGAGCCTGAAAACCTGTGCTGCAAGGCAACCACAGAAGCTGGAAGAGTTTTTAAGAGAAGACTGTTCAGACCAGTCCCTAGAAGGAGATAAAAGGCTATGCAAATGAGTATCATAATTATCTGGTAGACAAGCTTTGGTACTCAGGATTCACAGGTTTTATTTTTAGTTCTGAAAGGAAGTATGCTTTTTATGGTTGATCCCAGCTAAACTCTTCCTGCTTTCACCGTTCTTACCACTTTAGCAAGAGAAATTACAGTACTTCTCGTTCAGCTGCTCAGAAGTTTTCCCATAATGGTTATGTGAAATGGGGATGAACTGATACTTGCACTGTTTTTTTCATAGATTTGTACAGCAGAGGTGGCCACGCCCAGAATTAATTTCATACTTATGCTTTCTACAAAATTCTGGCTTTAGGTTTGATGAACTATCTAGTCAGCTCAAGCATTAAGTTCAGATACAGTATTAGGGATCTATCATCCAGATTTGTTTTCATATAAAGAAATGCTATTTCTACAGAAACAGAGTGACTAGAACCTGAGCACATTAGGGAAATCTTTCCACCTGCATCCCCTCACTATCCAGCAATATGACTTACTTAGATTAAAGGGCTTTTTTAAACTCTGCACAACCAGAAATCTTTCTCACGTAAGGCGAGTTTCTTTTTAAATTTTACCTCACCTTCTTACCATCACCCACTAGAGTGGTGTGTGCCCCTGCAGACTGGTGATGAGTGAAGAAGGCCCTGCTGTGACTCACTGTCCCCTCAGATAACCTCCAGACTGTTCCCAGCAGAGCTGCAGAACGCGCTGGCTGCTGCCTCCAACAGATGCAACCCAGCCTCATTCCCTCGCCGAGCACGGTGCCTTCCCTGTGCCATCAGAGATGATTCATACACAGCACAGTGCCAGAATCAAAAGAACAGATCAACACTAGCAGACAGTAAATTCTAAGTCTGCTCTTTGAATATTACATGCAAATAAGCCGGTATAATTCTGTATCCAGCAACCTGCCCTTCAACCTCAGTACGGATGTTACAAATTTACCACCTTCAGTACAAACACACAAGCAGTCAGACCATGGAGCACCCAAAAAGAAACATCAGAGATGCCTGACACCAAAGTAAGGTAAATATATGCCAGTGTTTTGCATCAACTGGTATTACAGAATAATAATTGTTGGTTGTTAATTAGCAGACTGTGGTGAAAGCATTGAAATTAAAAGTAATTTAAAATCATGTCCAAAAAAACACCTTCAGATTTGAGAGAATCTAACATTCGTCTCTAGCCCTCAGAAAAGGAGCCAGTGCCTTTGGAAGAAAGGAGGACATGTGACAGAGGAGTTTTTGAGCAATGCTGTCAGACAGCATGGCATGAAGCAGTTCCTGTCTTGACAAAAAAAGTCACAGAGAGAGACAGACTTGGCTAATAATTCCATTCTTTTCAAGCAGACAGGATGTCGTTCTACAATAAAAGAGACACTATTGACTCCATTAACCTACAGTGCTGGAAATAAATCATGAAAAATTCATTAATTTCCACTGCTCATTACCACCCCCAAAACAGCTGCTACAGGCTTACCTATCACTTGCAGTGTTTTTCAAGAAAATATCCAGGGAGAGCAGCATTTCCTAATTCAATTTTCTTTTTTCTTCAAGAAAGAACAAATCTGTGTGTTAAACCAAGTGTTTTCATCTGCTGATATTTTTATATATGATGAATTCATCCCTTCCTCTGGTATAATGTAGACTCTCAAACCAGAAGAATTGATCTTGCTGCCTAGATTTAAAAGGTTTCACTAGCAAGGAGTTTACCTTGCAGTTTTCAGTCATGTAAGTTGAGGAGAAGTTCCAGTAAAGCAATAAATAACTGGGTCAGGAAATAAATTTTGAGACTGTTCTTAATACAGAGATCAGCAAGTAATTGTGTGTACATTTTATGTGGCTGCAACGTTTTTGTCCAGTGATACTTGAAATCCATGCCATAATTCAAGAATATAAATTTAGATCTATATTTTTTTCACAATCAGTCATTATTAAAGGATCATGCCTGCCATATGACCAAGACATACAGATTTTTCGCACTCCATGACTTGATAAACAGAAATATCCATTTATTTACATATCTGTATCCTTCTAGTTTTTTGATCCCTTTCCCCAGCTTGGGCTCCATAAATTCAAGATGTGTTAATTCATCATGTGGTTTTGGCATTTAGTTCAGAGTCTTTTCATGCCTTTATCTGTTTTTACAATTAATGACAACTTTGCAAATTAGGACAGCCTGCATACTGTAATAAATACTAATTTACAATGGTTTTGCCATGAAAACCACATGAATTGCCAATATTTCACCTTTATAATGTATTTGTGAGAGTTGCTTATACTCATCAAGTAACTTATTCCCCTGCCATCCAAATCATGATCCTTTCTCTCTCAAACTGAGGTGAACAAGAGGCTCAAACACCATGTTTAGTATCCTGGGAGCACGAGAGGATTCGTGGTAGTATTCAAGCTCTTACAGGTTCCTGGGAATGCTCCTCTTGGAGATGTTCCTCATTCCTGTGACACGTCTGCACTGCATGTTGGGGATTCAGCCCTGAATGGGATTTTGTGAGGAGTCAGCTCCCACCCTGGCAATAGCCAAGAAGAGCACAGCACAGCCACCTGTGACTCACAGCAAGTGAGAGTCTCTGCCAGACTCTCAGCTGCGTAGGGACAGGGAGATGACAGGAGTTGTTCAGGCAGCCACAACCCACTTCCTTTCACTGAAGGCTCTCCAGCACCCTCCTTACCTGACAGACAAAGCATCAAAGGCACATGAGCAGACATGGGAAAAGCCCTCATTTTAGCCATGGTGACTGCACCCTTGTCAGGTGACTGAACACGAGTTGTCTCATGCAAATGTGCCCTTCGTCACTCCAGAGAAGCATTTCCTGGAGGCAGCTGCATCCTGTTTGTCCTGTGAACTGCTGGGACTGACCATGTACAGACAATACCAGAACATGGCATTCAAGCTCCAAAAGGGAGCTGTGGAGAGGAACTGAACAAATCAAACATCCTGTCCTCTGGGAAAAACAAGGACTACATAAAGGAGATTCTCATTAATGATCCTGTACTCCATAGAAAATGCAAAGCTCTCATTCCACCGTCTTTGGGCTGACTCACATGGAAAGCACAGCTATAAGAGGGACATGAACCCCACTCAGGAGGCAGGTACCAGCTCCATGAAAACACAGCTGAGGATCCAGAACAGTGAAGAAATACCAAATGGCTCTCAGGCATTGTAAAGGGAGTGAGAGAAAAGGAACAAATGGCACATAGACACATGCTGTGTCTGCATTTGCAGGTCAACTTTTTTTTCCCTAGACTATTATGGTTTCAAATTTCTTTACAAAATTACAGTTACTGAAGTTGAATTGTTAGCAAACTGCAGAACCAGAGATTCCACAAAGGGAGCACTTACAGAAGGGAAGTTTTGAAACAAGGGAGAAATCCTTAAGGAGAAGAGTTCTAAAAACTGGTTTTAAGACAAAGCTCTAGCGACCAGGATGGGGCACAGGACAAGGTGTCTGTAACTCTGAGCCTTGGACCTGACCTCAAGGAACACGTTCTGTACACTGCCCTGGAAAACCAAATATGGGCACAGGATTCAAAAGCGTGGTCCAGTGGGCTTTATATCTGTTATGGCCCACTCAAAGAAGAAACTCATCACAAGGCTGTTAAATACATCTGTGCATTTCCTCAGAAATCTGGTTAGCCTCTTCTAAAACCACTACAGGTGAGGCTGTGTGCCTAGGAATGAAAAGCTTTCTCTGTGTTACATGGAGAATCATCTCCAGTCTGGCTGAGATGATTCCCTACAGTCATCAGTCTTGTTAAACAGATCCTTGCACAAGGCCTGGCAAAAGGAGGAAGAAAATAGAGGATGAAGAGGAGAATGGAGTTGATCATGTGTCTAAAGTGAGGAATTTGTAAGCATCAGAAAAAAGGGATCAGTGATTCCTCAAACCTGGATTATATTCTGATGCATTTGTGAAATATAACACTGCTCTGCCTGTGACCATCACCCCAGTCTCTGTTATGCAGAAGTGGTGGGAGAGGTTTCCTGATTTCAGTTTTTCTTCCCAGAGCTCTGATGAAAGCTGTACATCACTGGTAATCTGAGGCTCTACACAAACATACTTACTTCTTTCAGCATCCAGTCCTCTATCCAACCCACCACCTGGAATCAAGGCAAGGGATTCTCTCCCAAAAGGGCAAAAAAGACAATATGAAAACATCACTACAAAGAAGCAAAAGGAAAAACCTGATGGACCTCACCCTGTTCTCAAGTCTTCTGTGGCAGCAGTAGTTTTCCTTTCAAAGGAAAAATGGAGACAGCACTACCACCAGATATTGTATGATTCTGTTTAGCTCAGCAAGTTGGCTCTATGTGTTCTAGTGAAAGAGCAGAATCATTTGAACCACCTTCAGAGAAAAGAACAGGGAGAACAAAGACTCCCCCTTTTGACACCAGTGAGCTCCTGCAACAGTTCTCTGAACTTGCAAGATGATAACCTTATACTCCAGCAGTCACTTATCTGAGAAAGCTGCGTTTTAGTTTATACCGAATTCTGGGAACAGAGCAAACCAGCAATGGCTGGGGCCTGAGTCTTTTGTGTTAACAGGTTCAGTATAGACAAAAGCTGATGCTGAAACAGAAGAAAAAAATCACAACAACCTGAAGAAGTGCTAAGTAGCACAAGTACAGAACATTCTTTCCCCAGTTCCCCTCACACTCATGTTTTTTTTGTTCTTTGACGATGAATTCCAGAATCTCTGTTTTCCTCTGCTTGCAGCCTCCATCCCAGCAGAAGCCCCTCAGACAGCTCTACAAGAACCAACACTGCTTGCAGTGTTTTCAAACAGCAGCAGAGAACTAAACCAGGCTCCAGTCATAGCTTGGAACCAAAGACGAGCAGTTTAAAAAGACAACTCCATTGCTTTCACACCTGTCCTGTTACTGGTGGTATCTCCTTTCAAGCAGTGAGATACAACCTCCCATCTCAAAACATGCAGCACATCCTGGAGGCAGAGGAAGTAGTGAATCCTTTCTCAGATGAGCAGCAATCCCAGCAGACAAATGAAGGAATTATAGGACAACACATAGCCAATTTCTTTGCATGACAGCTAAAATCTTACCAAAATTGGAAATCAGACCAACTGTGGGAAAAAGAAGTTCTTTACTATTTCTGTGCCTCTGAATCATGAGAAATCACAACTGAATTCATCTCTTCTCACAAAACTACTCATGAGAACAATTTCTCAATAATAAAATATTAATTACAGACTTCATGGTTGAAAGCTAAGCCTAGATTATGAACAGGCTACAAATCATTGCTTCATAATCTGGAAGAATGAATCAGATCTGTAAACTGCCTTGTTCATCTCAAAGCCAAGCACTACTGAGGTAGAACGCTGGCCTTTCTCAACATACAGTATGAAAAAGAAATTTTGGCCAATGAATTTCATCACTTGGTCTCAGACAGGAACTACATTATTTCCCCCACGCCACAAGTGCTCCTACTTGCAAACTCACTCCTTCAGAGGGTGACTAATGTGCAGGACAGTTCAATGAGCAGCAAAATGTAAAGAACAAAGAGAGCACAGGTTTTGTCTGCAAGGCAGAAGAGACAGAAATATGGTCTGGTGAACTCATCAAAGTCAACAGGGGTGCAGGAGGGCGTCGGGAGAGTCAGGGAAGATGGATCCAAGCTACAGCCTCTGACAGGGGACACCCAAAACCCTGCATTAAGAAAACCCAAACAACTCTGTGCACAACAAATGACTGGAGGAGCATGATAAAACCAATGGCCAAGAATTGCAACAGTTGAACACATACAGGATTGAAAAGTACTTCAGATAAGGGTTTTTTTTAACTTCTTATTTTCATTACTCTAATAAGAAGGCTGTTTGAACACAACACTGCTTTAAAAAGCAACTCCAATCTTACTAGCCTTAGTTATTACAGTTAACTTGTGGATAATTCATACCCATCTTCTCATGCCTGCCTTGAAAGTGGAAAAAAAGGCTCCATTTCTGATAAACAAAAATTGCTGTGTTTACATGCATATATAGTCACCAATATTCTTTGGTTTCTCACAATTTTGGATCATGGTTGAAAACAGAATTTTAAGCAAGAAGCAAGTGTCTGCCTTGGCCTAATGACTTATTTTCCATAAGAAATTTGATATAAATAGTTACTGAGTTTTCTCAATTTACTTTTTATAGTCAAAATGTTATTGCTGGCCAACCTAACAGTATTTGTGATTTATTGTGTTTTATACATTTTGCAATGACTTTCCTCTTATCTCCCATCTTCATCTCTCATTTATGAAGGTAAACAGATCTTTTAGTTCATTTCAAAGACAAACTAAAGGCAACCAAAAAAATCTGGACTACATTAGTTGAAAAATCTATACTGAAACTGTACCAAGAAGGCAAACTGCAGCTAGAGTTTCAAACTCACAATGGAGATGCTAAGACCCTGGTTAAAGCCAGTGAAAAAGGTACATATATGTTGAAGAGAACCAGTTTCCTGTTAGAAAATAACTACCTCTCATAGTGTCACTGTGCTAGAAACATCCACAGCCAAGTAACAGAACTGTGTTTTCTCTATGCAGTTAAATTACATAGATTATAAAAACAAACCCTTCTGTGTCACACTGTAAACATGTATACTAAAACATCGGTTACAATACCATTAACATATAAAAGGGATTGGTTAGAATCCTGTAAAACCAGGGGAAAAGCCAGGCTGTCTCCCCTATTATCCACAATTTGATTACAATAACACTAACAGAAGGACGTGGTTCTGACACACACTGGCTTACAGCTTTCCAGTGTCCTGTGCAGGGGAGATGTCATACACACTATCCCCAAAAGCAGGCAGATACAGGAGCAGTCCAATGGCATCCAACAGCACCAACTGTCCCTGCCTGGATGTGTGGAATGATTGCCCATAGTGCTCTCAGCTGTACACTGCATGTGCATTTGTAGCATTTAAGGATATGACACCGGGCATTTTATCACTGTGAGGGGAAGCTTAGGTCAGATATTCAGAGGAGGGTTTAAAAGGCACAATAAAAAATGCACTGGTTATTCTAATGAATAATCTAGCTTACCATCCTACATGTGCCAATAATGTCATTTGCATTGAAGGAACTCCAAGTACATCTGTCATTAAAAGATTGTGCAATTGTAGCAGCCAAAGATGTTGATAACTGCATTCTACAGCAGTGGCAGTAATTTCAGAGCTGTGTGCAAAAATGTGATTAATTACAGTTCACTGGGTATTTTGGAAAATAGCTTGGCATAAAAAAACCCATATGATCAATTAAGAATGCCACCAAGCTCCCCTGCAGCATAACCTTCTAGTAGTATGTACACACAGCACTTACATAGGTTGATTAACTTCCAAGATATAGGTTTCCTATATATAAAGGACAGAAAAATCAAAACTATTAATAAGAGACCATACAAAAACTGTATAAACTCTTCCCTAACAAAAGCTCATCTGAGATTATCCAAGTTTAAAGGAAACACAAATTGCTGCATATTCAGACATAATCAGAGCTGCATTTCTGCCTGACAGCATTTTGGGGGTGGAGGAAAACCAGCAGAGTCACAACAAGTTCTCTGTATATTGTTTGTATTAGTCAGGCTTATAAAAACCACCCATGACCCCTCCACCTGCAGATCCTGCCATACACAGTTCTCTGCTGCAAGTGCCCCAGAGCTGTGATTGATCAGATACTGCTGTTGCCTGCAGCTACCTCCACCAGCAGAGCTGATGGCATTGGGGGGAGTTCCATGCAATTCTGTCTCTCTAGGCAACTGCCTGACATCAGTTTGACAAGAGTTCAACAAAAGTTCTGATGCAATTTCAAACCCGTAACTGCTTTCTTCCACAGGACAGCATCTCACTAGACAGGAGAAAAAACATCAATAAATGCACACAGTGATTCTATTTCAGTTTTATGTCATTTTCAAGATGACAGAGTTCTAAAAGACGTCTATGACTTAATGTAATTCCTCCACAACTGTCCATGAGTGCACTAAGTACTGCTTCTGGATACACTGCACCAGGAATCTTAGATTGCCTATCATTCTACTTGCCCAAAAACACTCTGTTCATTACCACCTCTTAAACTACCTCATAAATGTGCCTTACCCTGGAAGAAAACAGAATCGATTAGGTCTGTCCTAGGCAATCTAACAGAAGGAGACAGTTCAAAAGGAGGGGATGGGGGTTGTGATGCCCATTCTTCAGGATTAAAAGGATTAGCATCTTGCCTCAAACTTCAGTAAAGTTGATCCCAGCATCATCGTACAAGCAGTTTACAGAGGTGTTGATGCTTCTTCACATACTCTGCAATCATGTACAATTCACTACCAACAAGATTCCTGAAAGGAAATATCTTATGGTGCATCTTCAAACTCTCCTTTCTGTAAGCTACAAAGATATACCCTGTCATTTCTGTAGCACTTTATGTAATCATAATGTGGAAAAAAAAAAAGTTCATTTTAAATTTAGAAGCAATAAAGAAGTTTAATGAATAATTTGGACTAAAATACTACAAGTACTAGAAGTACTGTAATTTAGAATAGGAAAGTACCTCTACAAGCAAGAGCATATGTGGACAAACACAAATTCTGGAACCAAAACCAACAGGCTTTAGCTCAGTAACTGAGCCTGACAGAACACTGAATCATAGGATCACAGAATATGCTGAGTTGGAAGGAACCTACTAAGACCATCCTATTCCAGCAAATACACTCAAACACACAGGAGCGTAGTTCCCTAAAAAAAATTCTTTAGGACACATAAAGAGATTTTGGCTGTATTTCTATTAATTTAAAGTTTTATTATAATACTTTCAAAATAACAAAATACATCAGCCAATGACAAGCAGTACTATTCAGCTCATTTCAGGATGCAGCTAAATGTTTCAGTAATTCCAACATCTATCTCACAGTCAGCCCTACTTATCAGTAGTTTATTCCTATTGTGATGGTGATGCCATTGAGGTTTTCCTTTTTTCTTTTCTGTGTTCTCTATACTCTTCACACACGTCTGTAGCTCTGTAGTCTATTGTATTGGAGACTAGTTTTCCCAGGACTTTTCCATGGCCTTTCTTTAAGCAGAAAGACACAACAAATTCCAGCTCTCCAAGCCCCAGGAGGTACAAGGATCTGTGCTATCTTAGTTCTTCCTGGGAACCAAGGGCAGGAACAACCCTTCCAGATACATTTCATGGACTAAGTACAACTGGTGCTGAAGGGGGGCTCCAGAGAAGAGGCTTGACGTGGGGGGGGATTGCATCACTAATTGTCCTCCTAATTGGTGCCTTTTATCAATTATGCTAATATCCTAAAACCTATAAAATGTACTCACCACCCCCTCACCCCTGGGTGGGATGGGGGCNTAGTTTTCCCAGGACTTTTCCATGGCCTTTCTTTAAGCAGAAAGACACAACAAATTCCAGCTCTCCAAGCCCCAGGAGGTACAAGGATCTGTGCTATCTTAGTTCTTCCTGGGAACCAAGGGCAGGAACAACCCTTCCAGATACATTTCATGGACTAAGTACAACTGGTGCTGAAGGGGGGCTCCAGAGAAGAGGCTTGACCTGGGGGGGGATTGCATCACTAATTGTCCTCCTAATTGGTGCCTTTTATCAATTATGCTAATATCCTAAAAACCTATAAAATGTACTCACCACCCCCTCACCCCTGGGTGGGATGGGGGCTGAACTTTTGTGGACATCTTTCCATGACTGCTCCTGGAGGCCTCCAAATAAAGATCCTCTTTCATATTACCTCCTTACTAAAATAATCTCATGTCTCATTTCCAGGTTAGAGAAAAGGCAACAATGGTACTAATACAGTTTGCAGCAATTCAGTATATGCATTTAAAATCTCAGTAAAGCCCTTCAAATTAAATATGTAAGAATTTTTCAAAGCCATCTGAAACTAGAGCCAAGAACAGAAATATAATGTTGCATCATTTATGAAAAGAAATGAGGTACTTACCCAAGGTCCGAGACTCAAAATTGATGAGAAATTTCAAATTAAAATACTCAGTCAGGATTTTTTCAGAATGACGCATTAGACGTAAGAATAATTAATGTTTTTCTTATACAGATCTATTAAAAAATTGGCTAACTAATAGACCAAGATTTTTCCATAAAATGGAACACAACAGCAGCTAATAAAAGACAAAAAAGCCAAATATTTTTTTTTACCACCATGACTGGTGGACCCTCAGAGTTGGTAGATAAAAAATAAACACAATATCATGAATTGTGTTAAAAATTCACGTATCTGTACATAAGAAGTCAGACTTACTTAAGGTTAGATGAGGTCTGCCATATTTCTCTAGTAAAGTATTAGTTACTGCAAAAGGGTATTACTTTCAAACAAAGATCAATTCCCTAATCAATAGGAGTCTATTTCGTTTACAAAATCAGCCTAATGAATACTCTTCTGAATAGTTTTGGTTCCCCAAGACTTTATATAGCCCTAAATGTATAGTTCTTAAGGTTCACCTTCTGGTATTAAAGATACTGTATGTACCAATGCTTTAAACATGCAATGCACATTAAATAAGAGTCCTCAAGGGCTTAACAATAACTATTGCTGGAGTAACCTAAGGCTTTACTATTAGGAAGTGCAGAAAAGTTAGGGGGGAAGAAACCAATCCAAACCCAAAGTTTCACTGTATGTCCTTCCCCCATTTACATGAATATATCATGCAGCAGATGCCAGAAAACTAGAAGTGTTCTAAACCCACAGAGAAGGCAAAGTGGTTTGTTGATACATGATGAATTTCAAAGAATTAAATGGTTTCAGTGTTGTTCCATCATTTGTTTAGGACTGACATCATCTTTACAGGACAGACTTTGCAAAGAGAAACAAGCGTCTTCAGTTTAAGTTTTTATTTTTTCTTTCAAGAAGTCATTGGATGTGTCTTTGCTATTTCTAGCCCTTGACTCAACTTCCTGATTTGGCCAGCAGCTGGAAGGATGTTAATCCAAGGGTGCAAGAAAGGAAGTGGGAAAACAATATGCTTCTAGCCCTGGCCTCTGCATGTGCACAGCAAATGGATTTTGAACCCACACCATAGAAATAAAACCTGTATTAAGTGAGGACACGAAAATTGCTCAGCAGAAGAAATCAACCTGTGCCTTCAGCAGCCTTCTCCTCTATCCTCTCTCCCCATCAATACTCCCTCACAATTCCAAGTAATCTGTTACTTGTGTAACTACATCTTAGTCAGCACGGTGAGTTGTATGACCTGCAGGCAACCAACATTTCCATTCCTCCTGCCCAGCTGGGGCAAATGCAGAGCCACCAAATCGAAGAAGGGTTTCAGAAACACTGATCATATCTATGCCAACATAAATGGTGCAACACAAAGTTCAGAAAGTAATGTGTTCCCATGCAAAAATGTACCTGGAAAGAACTGGCAAGTGCTTCAGGAGACTGCTCTTGTGACAGTGAAGTCAGGAAGGGAGGACATAGGGGGTTTACTACTTCAGGGTTTGATTTTTTTAAAAAATGCAAATGATATTCACTTTGCTACAAAATGAAGTTAGCAAAAGTTTAGGATGCTAGAAATACAGATTCCACTCAGCTGTTCTCCTTGAGCAAGTTAAATACCTCAAGCTGACAGTCTGTTCCTGAACTTTCCAATGTTCAGTTTTCTCCTTAGCAGTTGAGATAAATTTAAAAAGCAAACATACAAGATGGAAAACATCAAATTGTTGCTAGAACAACTTCAGCAGTGTATGAGGTTGCTGTGGAAATTTGACTTTTCCTGCCCTCAAGAAACTGCTATGTATGAAAAAGATTGCTTATGATCAATATATCACAGACAGCCCATTTATAATGCTTTAGCATCTATGGCTTTTTTTCCAAATCCCTGATTTAGCCTATTTTAGTGCAACTGAAGGCCTGCAACATCTGCCAACAAAAGAAATTTCTGTTAATGGCAGATAACGACCAAAATCTAATTTCAAAATCTTTTTCAAATGCAGAACCCTGAGAATGACAAAATGAAACAAAACAAACAAAAAATAAAATCAGAAGTGATCAATACATTTCAAGTATGGACAATGCATAATAGAAATAAACAATAGCACTTCATTCTCACATATATGTCTGCTTAGTTCACAAGTGCTTAGTGCAAAGTAAAAGAATAATTTCTGTAATGGAAGGGACAGAGATTCTGGATCTGAGACTGAGGCAGGTTTAAGCCACAGTGCCAAAAAGGGGAGGCAGCAGCACGGCCCTTTCAGCATCAGTGAGAGACCTAAGCAGCAACAGTTGCCTTGTTTGTACATCAATAACCAAAATTCAGGGGCAGCTGAAGGATATGCTTCCTTAGGAATACAAAAAAAGCCTTCTCCATTTGAAAAACATGAACTTTTACCCTAAACTAGGGAAAATGCAGTGTCTGGTCCTGACTGCAACATTTTTACTTTATTGAGACATGAGTTTTACCTGAAGCTCCAGTGTCTCAGCTGTATGAGGAACAGGAATGCACCAGGCCCTATGTATCCACACAGTCGTGTAACCTACTGAGGTACCTTTTACAGAAAAAGTCCTTCACATTTGGGTGGGTTTTCCATACTGCTATACATGTAAGTTGGATATTCATACAACACTGTTAAGCACAGAAGAAACTGCTGGAATTCAGGGAAAGAAGAACATGAAGCTCATAAAATTCTGATTATGCTTTCCATAACTTATCTTACTCAAGTAAGCATGATGAGAGCAGTGCTTCACTATTGCACAGCTGACAAGTTATTAATGCACAGAAACAGCAGTGGAGATTTGAGGAGTGGGTGGCTTTCAAAATTAGCTGCTAAATGGATTTGACAGGTGTAAAGCCCAGCTGCTCCTCCTGCCATCACAAGAAAAACCCTGAGCAGTATCTGGGGTGGAGGTCTTCTGGCACAGCTTTCCTTAATCTGGACAGCCACTGTTGGGATGGAGGACAAACACCATCCTGACATCTCTCCCTCACTGAACAGACTCCTCAACCAATATAGCTCAGAAGGTAGGCCTCTTAAAATGTTTTTCACATAGAAAGAAAAATATTCTGTTTGTGTGCATATCTCTATACACATGTCCTATAAATACACACTCATACACATATATATAATGATATATATTATATATAATGTAAAGATTTATAAGTCATATATAGATTTATAATATAATAGATATAAGTCATAGGTATCTATTATCTATATATCTTATATCTATATATCTAATATATAGATATAAGATAATTTGTTATAGATTTATAAGTCAAAAATATATATATATAATGCATAGATTTATAATATAAGTCATCATTTATATAAACAGCAACAAGTAAGACAGAGTGAGGAGTCTGATGGAGATACACAATCACCTTCCAAAGCTCAAGTGCTGGAAGCTGAATTTCCACAATACTGTGCTGAAATAACCACCTGCATCCACCAGCCTATATCCTGCTCACTGTGGTATCTCCAAAGTAGAGCTCATCTTTCTAATTCACTGAAAAAGGGCAGATAACCTAGGCAGATACAAAGCAATTTATTTTGTTCAGCACAAGTGAAAATTTTGTTCTCATAAATGCTGTTGGAAAAAAAAAATCAAATACTTAAGACTTTCCAGTGAATTCCAGAGAATCCAGCATAGCTCATGGTTCTTCTACACAAAGAAGCTGAGCCGTAGGTCACCACTGAAGCACAGAGTGAGTACAGTTCAGGTACACTGACACTGACTCCAGTCTGGCTGACTGGGCTAGCAGCAGGAGTACAACCAGAGCCCAAAGCAGTCTAGGTTTAGCAGCAGTTATCAATCTCAATATGCAAGCAGTCACCCTGCACTGAGCTCCTTGCAGCTGTGGCTTCAACTGCTCTGCTTCAAGTGCTGAGCTTGAATAAGGAACCTCAAGATGCTCTATGGCTGTCTTTTACTGAAAGACATGTAAATCATCACCAGCATTTCACTGCCATCTGACTTTGGAACAGGTGCAAGAGACAGAGGCACACTCAACTGGGAGCATTGCTCAGTCCCAGCTAGAGGAAGCTAAACAGTGCCTAAGGTTTTCTAACTGGCACAACCCTTGGAGAACAAGTGCTTTACAAGCAGAAAGAACCTGAGGTACAAAGACATCCAGGAAGCTGTGACATACCACAGCAGATTTCTCTAGATGAGCTGCCAAAATGGCAACTCCCAGGCCAGTATGACCAACATGAGTTGTGGTCACTGTTGAAGTCTAGAAAAGACTCCATTTTGTTTGGAATTCTGTAACTTCTACAAATGGAATTAACATTATGTACTATTCTTAGCACAGCACTAAACTACAAAAAAGTATTTCATTTATTTTATATAAGTAAGCATACTTTTACAAAACTAAATCCTTTCACACACAAAAAGCATCCCCATTGCTTGCAAGTTCAAGTTTAACAAGAAAGTAAAAAGGAAGCCTGCCATTATCCAACATCTCAAGAAAAAAAAACTTTGGAACACCAATGCAGTAGTGAAAAGTGCACAGAAAGTACCAAGGCCACAAAGAAAACAGCACTGCAGTGAGGCTTTCCACCCCAGCACTCATTTGCAGAGCGGGAAGCCACAGGGCAACACTCAAGACTCCATAACCTAACACCTGGGGAGGTAGATTCCAGCTTATTGCTCTTCACCTAGGGCATGTCCTGGGAGGGTAATGGCCTCTCCCTGGAAGGCTGCATGGAGAGCAGTGACTCCCAGCAAGCAGCAGTTTAAAAGAAGCAGGTGCCAAAGTACACAGACAGGATGTGGTACTGCTGGAGACGTTTATGTTCTGTGGGAATATTACAGTCATGTACTCTCCAACAAAGTCATCTTTGAACCATCTCCAAGTGCTGTTTCTGCATGTTACTGTCTTTCACAATGCAGCAAAAATCGGGTCATTTATGCTCTGCTGAGTCGGTTACTTAAATTTTCTCTTCCCCAAGCTCCAAAGTTTTCCAAGAAGCTGACAGCTTTTCAAGCATTTTCTCCTCCACTGCATATATCTTATCTTTACCCCATATTACCAAGGGATACAAACACTAGAATTGTGATGCAGAGAATGGAGCACCTGAAAAAAACACTATTAGTTTTTGACTGTTTTCCCTGGAACCTACAGCACTTCCTCCCCTCAAATTTGAAATATCCTCAACGTTTTTACTTATTTTTAGGACTCAGAAGACTGAGTCTTCTCTCTGCCTTACTTTCCATATACACAGTAATCCTTAGTGAATTAATTTCTTTTTACTGCTGGAGTATTTTGAGTGTCCACTGAGGATTTAATCATAGTATCTGGCAGTGTATTCCTCTATTTTTCTCTGTGCAGAGAGAGAACAGGCAGCAAGGAAGGAACTGAATATGCAGGGGGAGCATCAGCAATATCTATAGAAACTTGTGATTTTGACAGGGATCAATCTGAGCCATGGGATCAACATATAAAAGAGAAACTTACTCAGAAGTACTAAAATTAGATCATCAAGACAAAGAAAAAAACAAGTCCTTGAGAGAGTGAAAAGGTGGTATTGTGTCACAGTATAAGCAGAAATGAACAAGGAACCTGTTCTATTTTCCATTGTTATGCCAAAAGTACAGAATTTTATTTGTCTCAAGGACCTCTGGAAGCTTGTTGTACAAACTGTACACTTTCTTCCTTAATCATGACACAAATGCCAATAAATTGGCACTTGAAAAGTATTTACTTCATAATCTGACACGATCAAGCCAGCTGAAGCAGAATGCAGTCAAGCAAAGGGATGCTGCAATTCACAGCTGGGACAGAGAGGGGAGGAGGGAAAAGGCTACATAAGGTCAGAGGACAAATCTTCTCCTCCATGTATCCAGGAACGCTCTCCTCATACACTTTACCACCAAGTGCCCTAACATGAAGTCAGCACATGAACATATTGGACTCATTCACATCTCACCAGAACAAACACAGCCACTATGACCCAAAACAAACCTCATCTTGTTCTTCTGCAAGATGACCTCCTCATTAGCATGACAGTCAGACTGAAGGCCCACAGTCCCCCATGTGCCACTGGCACTGGCCCTTGTAAATCAGCTCCAGATTGTCACAATGGAAAAGGGTTTGTCATTGCCAGTGAAGATTCACTCTTTGTCCCTGTTTTGGCTATAAGTCTGGCTAAAGCTCTATATTCTGGCAGAGCCCTGCACAGAGTCCCAGGAAAGACTGTTCTCAAGCCACTGGTTTAGCAATGATTTCATTTGTTCCAACAAAGAGAGACAGGCTAACAGGCATGCTCTTTTTTTTACTGGGGCAGGGGAGAGGTTGAGTTGTTCTTCCAGCCTCCCTGCCTTAGGAGATATGCATATTCAGGATCTGCTCATGCAAATGTATTTTAGCTTTTATCTATATATTCCTCAGAATGGCAGGAGAACCAGTTCTTGCTGTACACCAGCCCTGAAACTGGGAGTGATAGTTACTGCAGACCTTTGTGTTAGTTGAGACCAAAGGGCAAATCTGTTGGTTTGACAAGGTGAGGACTGCAAAGCTAATGAAGGATTGTCTTCAGAGCAACAAACTCCTACATTTTCTGATTTATTATAAATGGGTTCATATTGAATTCACAAGCAGCACTGGTTGGTTTACAGGTATAAAAAAAGGCAACACATACTTGACAAAACATATCCAGTAGAACACATGAAACACCCTGACTCATCATCATCACCCAGCTCTGCCCTGCCAGCTACATGCACCATTCCCCAGCCCTGCTTTTCACCCCAGTATACTGAGTCAAACTGCTTCCTCCTTTGACAGCTACCCTGCACTAGACCACCAGCTTCTTCCAAAAGGAAAAGACCAAAATAAGGTAAGACTTTTCCTTTTCTGTTCTGTTACAGCCTCTTCCTTTCTTGTTGCAGAAGTTTCTCATTTGTGCTCTCATTCAATGCATTCCCTTTTCTCTAAAACCAATTCCAATCCTTTTCTTTCCAACCTCTTGTGTTTTCCTAGATCCTTTACCTGAAAGTACAAATTTGCCGTAACCTATCAACCTTAAACTCATTTAATCATAACTGCATTTTCCATTATTCTTCTTTCCTTATTTTCTTTCCAAGATGATGGAACATGTATGCTTCTTAAAATTCCTGTCTGAAATGTTATTCTTTCATTTCTCTCTCTAGACCATAAATAAATTCAATAAATGTAAATAAATTTTCATTTCAGCACATTCAGGTTTCCAAAACCCTCTTCCCAAACAAAATTATTAAGACAAAGACACTCAGCCCACACCTTCCTATGCCTAAAACACGTCCAGTTGATGCTGTGAAAAAATGTGAGCTGCCATGTTTCTAGCATAGTGTCCTCTGCTAGGAAGTCTATCAGCTTAAAACTTTTCCTGCACATTATTCTATTATTCTCCAAAATGTCTCTAGCTGCTTCTATCCTTTGTCATCTCATTTTCTCCCTCTACGCTTTATTTCTCGATATTTTAATGTGCAATTAGAGAGGCAGTAATTAAATTCAAACTGACAGCTCACAGAAGCATTCTGTTCAGTCCACATTAAAACCTTGGCTCCAATTTGTCACCCTGCCCACACATGTACTTCCATCTCCCCTCTTGGCTGCTGAGGGGATACCAGCATATTCCCAAGACTTCAGACTGAATTATTGCATATGCATGATTTTGTCACTGATCTCTAACATCACAGTACCCAAACTATTTCTACACATGTAAATTAATTTACTCTCCCTAAAATACAACTATTCTTTATCTACCTACAGGTCAAAAGATTGTATTCATCATGTTGATCGCTGCGAAGTTATTTCTGAGAAATCCAAAACCCAATTCCGCCTCATTTTTGAAGTACTGGTGATTCCCCTAACCCATCACTTTGAGCCTATCACTCTGGTCTTTTTAGATCTTTGTGACATGCACCCCCTCCCCTTATTTACCAACCCAAACCAATGCTTTCAATTTCAACACCTTATCTTGGTTACTTTTTAAAATCCCTTAATGTGGGAAGGTACAGCACTCACTTCCACTTACCTACACTTTTTTCAGAATCCATACTTCCATTTTTTCCTATGCTAACACTTAGGCCAAGAAGTTTTCTCCTTCATTGACATCTGCAAAGCATCTCTATTACTTTCAGGTAAACAACAAGCACTGTTTCCCAAATATCCTCCTCCCCAATATCCAGGCTACACATCCACTGACGTTTATCGCTCTTGCCATTTCTTTAGGCTTCCTGACAGTCTTGTCTTGTATGACTGCAAACACCTCACGTGCAAGCTGATTTCTGTTTATACCAGCTAGACAGCTAAGTCCCCCAGTGCTCCCAGGAAACCATCTCACAAGAAGAAAAAGCACTTGATTACAGCGTGAATAACCTGAGGCACTACAGTTCCTCCCTTCTCAGCCTTGCACAGAGGCAGAGGTATCCACTCAAAGCCATCCCGTGAAGTCAGCACAATGAAGGTTGCTACTGGCAGTAGGGCTCCAGGTTCATTTACAGCCAACTCTTCACCTGAGGCAGGAGCTTCACTTGAAAAATATCATCTCATCATGAGAGAAATGGAATTCAGGTGATAGCCTACCTCTCTCCTGTTACTGAGTTTTTAAACATGGACAGAGACAGTACTTCCCATCTCCTCCCTTTCTCAGCCTGACTGTGGAGCCCAAAGTTTTAAAGCACAGTTACACAAGGACAGTGGATGCTGTGCTTTCAGGAATAGCTACACCTCAGGCACTCAGGCATTTTAAAACAGCAACATTTGTGAACAACTTGCATTCTAGAAATTTCATCCATGAAGTGAAGAAAACGTTGTACCACACAACTGAGTGATGAAAGCAATCAGTAACTGTGAAGTACGCAGACACCAGACTGATAACTACCCACAGAAAGCCCCACAGCAACTGCAGACCTTGTCTTCTGATCAGGCTTGAATATCACACAGTAAATACAGGCTACATTAATCAAAGAAGAAGAGAAGGCAATAAGAACCATCTAAATAAACAAGCAGTTTTCATTCACTCCACTGAAGGCAAAGATCCTAGAGAAATACTCCATAAAATTTTCTAAAATATTGCTTTGCTGCATTTACATTAGCATCCAAAATAAAGCTGTACCAAAAACTTTTCTTTTGGCATGATTTTTTTTCAATATCGTTCACATGCATGGGAATGCCTGAGACTTTTCCTTTAAAGGCTACATCAAGACTCAGCTTTCCCAAAATGTATGTATTACCACAGCTGTAATGTATGTATTACCACTTAGCATTTCACATGAAAGTTCAAATATTCCTACTGCTGATTGGCAAATCAATTTTTAATACCTTTTTCATGTTTTCTAATTTTTAGGAAGTCTCGTTTTGGAAAAGAAACAAAAAACCCATCCACAACCAAAATACACCACACAAACCTTCACGGAGCTCATCCACTCCAATCCACCACAGTGTTTTGATAGCCTGGTGACAAAATCCAAAAGTTCCATGCCAGTTTGAGCACCCCCACTGTTCCCCACACCATGGTGTGCTCAGAGTTGCTATTGATACAGAGCAAAACCTTGGGTCTCTGTGGAAGGAATCTGCTCTAAGTACAGCTAATATCCTGTATCCACACTTTCCCTCAAATATGTTTTTTTCTGGAATGGATGACTAGAGGGTTTGACTCAGGAAATAATTGCTAGAACATCTGTAAGCAAGGCCAAGTGCAAATGCTGAGAATTTGTCATTCTTAACATCTGAAAACTGTGACCTGATAAGCTATGTGAGCCTCACTTCAGACAATATTAACTCAATTTTTTAACTGTAAAAGCAGGAGGCAGATCTTTTGAAAATCTTCCTTCTCATGCCCATCAGCTGCCTCAAGAAAATAAACATTTAATAAATAAAGGAATTGATAAAATAGAGATGGAAGAAAAAAAAAAGTTTTTTTTGCTGGACAAGTTTGATAAAAGATCAAAGCAAGGAGAAAGGTTCAACCAAAACACTTTCACACATTAACAAATATATACTTTCAACTTGTGGACAGGATCAGCAGCCAGACTAGAATACTTTATAGAAACACACCCCATCTAAACCCAAGAAGGATCTCTATCCTAGAGGGTGAGATTAAAAGAATGTAAAATAGCAGAGTACTTAGATAGTAAGCTAAGTTTGTAATAGATTTTAAAATACTCATCTCAATCAAGGAGAGATGGGTGGCTTCAAAGAGCAAATAACATGGCTCCCCAAAACTAAAAATTCTTGCTCAAGGATATACTCACTTGCCTGTACAAGCAGATATATGACTCAGCCTGTATATCCAGAAAGTTAGCTTGCTTTACTCAAGTGCATGAGCACAAACATACAAGCTGAGTCAAGTAGGAATATTAACTGGAGGAGTAAGGCAATCCAAAATCATCTAGGGCTTTTTCAACGAGACTGCTCCATGACCTTCAGCATGACTGTTCCCACCCCAGCTTCAAAAAAATTATCCTGCAACAGCATTCCAAGAAATCCATCAAGTGCTCAGAAGCAAGAATATAAAGAGTATATTGAAAGGAAACAGATACAGCAAAAGCCAGTGGAAAAAAATATCATCACCTAAATTCATTATGACTGTAAATATCTAAAAAAACAAGAGTAAAGTTACAGACATAAGGCTTATTATCAAATATATCTAAGACCTCCCTTCACTATTTCACAAATTGATTGGAGCCCCCTTTCACCCACCAGTCTGTGAGCAATCTTCCCCACCTGTACACAAAGCAAAACCATCCAATATAGTAGGTTCCCAAAACCTCACATCTATGTGCCTCTTCTGAAGACTTTGATAGCACTCCTAGTTTCTTTGGAGAAAAAAGGCATACGTGTTTATTGCTTTTCAGATTATCTCCTCAGATATATCCAAAGGCATTTCACAAATGCACACAGCCCCCTAGCAGTTATCTCAACAGCTTTAAATGCTTGGGCACCAATCCAGAAAGAACAGAGTCACAAGTATGACCTCATAAACCAGGCAAACAATTACCACTTACTTGATTAATCTTTTCTCATCTTTCTGAACTCTGACCTGAATTTCAGATACCTTCCTTATGGAAGCTGAGGGTATCACAAGCTTAAGAGTTTATTTTTCCCCTACATTTCAATCCTCCCCAGAGCAGTAAGATGTGTTACTGGTAAGTTTATATTTGTAAGATGTTTTGACTGTGTAAAGTGACATTAATCCTATTGTGTCGCTCAGAGACCACTTTTGCAGTGCTTTAGGTTGATTAAAATGAGTGAATATTATCACATCACCCCTCCAACACAAACATGCTTTACTAGTTTTTTCTTATCCATTTCTTACCCTTCTCCCCATCCATGCTCACCACTTCCCACCATCACTGGAGTAATCTAGACAGTTCCTTAAGGACAGAATTGAAAAGAACGAAATGCTTTAGTAAATGCAATTGATAAAGTATCTTACCAATGCAGGCCACTGAATTTGTTTGATCTTTGATCCCTGAGTCTGGCTTGGGTCCTTTCTTTTCGCCCAGACCAGCTGGTACTCCACCAAGAAGGCTGCAAAATCTTCATAAACTTTAACCCATTCTCGCTTTTCCCATTCAAGGTCATCAAATTCCACATATACCTGGGGAAATTTAAGAAAAGGAAAGTATTTACATTATTGTATATACACAACATGTGTTCACCTACACGCACTTTTCAATACATACCTTAAAAAATTAATTATTTTTTAATAAGCCATTTTAAGTTATGGTTTTGAAATTATCTAATCAGCTCCTGCACCACAGAAGACAGTTTTCTTGGCAGTGAGTTTGTGCTGAAGAGAGGAGTGTTACATTTACTAAAACATTACCTCTAACACTGAGTGTCTTATCTCATGAACAAAAAGCATTTCACTAAGTATTTAATAGTAGCATTCAAGTAATACATGCAGCTATCTACATCATCAGTAAGTTTTAAGAATACTTCTCATTTTCAGCTCAAATACGTGTCATGTAATAAAAAACAACCAACCAATGAAATGGTTTTAAGGGAAAAAGAAGAAAAGTCAATTGGAACAGCACCAGAAAGGACACCCTGAGTCTGCAGAATGTGCAAGTCCAACACACAGTAGCTCACAGAAGCAGCTCAGTTTCTTGCCATTTCTGTCCTCCTGCAATCCGGCCCAAAAAACCAAACCAAACAAGAAACAACAATAGCACTACATTTTGTTTCCAGAGAGACGAATGTGGAGCCTGTTTGTACCTATTTGCTCATGTCCCTGTCCCTCCCCAACACAGAGCAGCTGTACCTTCTCCCCACAGCTGCAGTCACTCAACTGCTAAGTTAAATACACCAAACCTTTGGTCTCCTCTTGTGCAGGGCAAAGATCTCAAAGCTATCCAAAAGCTATCTGCATTACCAAACATAACTCTGCTAAACCCATTACATTTCAAAATTACAGAATTGATTTTAAATTAAAAAATAACAAACTAAGTTGTCCTCTTTTCCCAATTATGAGAAATTTTGTAAGAAAAATCAGCTGGCAAAATACAAAAAAAGTCACTGCTGTTGCACTAAGTGGAGAAGGAGGGAAATGCTTTCCTACCCTTCTCAACTTCAGCCCTCAGCCACACCTAAGGCAATTTCCAAAACTGGAGTTTCTTCCTCTATCTGCTTCTGAGGACTTAAAATCACTGTCACAGAAATATTCTTCTCTTTTAACTCTGGTTAATTTTAGGCCTACAACATGCTTTCTTGTCTAGACTTTCTGTCTCACACTTCCAAACACTACTACACAGTGCTCCTTCTCATCTTGTCCTTGTCCCTTCTCAGTACACAACTGAAATTTCAACCAGAGCACCTCTCACTCCTATACCCAAGTTCATCATCCCAATTTTCCCCCACAAATACTTTTAACCCATATTACTCCCATTTAATTCACACACATTTTCCTTTTCCCTTCCCTCTTTAAAGCCTGAGATCAAGATCCTCTCACCACCTCTGTTCATTGCTACACCTCTCACCTCTTATTCTAACAAAGCAAGTAGAAACCAGCAGCAAAAACTGTTTTCACTAAAAAAAACCCCACTTTTTAATAACTTAAAGACTAATCAATGACTAATTCTGAAAAAAATGTTAAAAAGTTGCAGAATATTCCTTTCTTAATCAAGAGTTAACAGGAACAGTTAACAGAAAACAGGGTAAAACTTTAAATCACTGCCAAGAAAGCACATCATATCCCAAATCATCCTAGCAGCATTCATTATCTTTTTTTGTATTTGTATGAGTATTTGCAGCTACTTTGAACCCTTCTGGAGAAACATTTATTTGTAAATTTTGTCACTTGATCAATTGTAAAGACAACCTTCAGTGACAGTACAGTTAAAAATCATTCTCTAAATTCACCTTCCTCCTGGCCTCTCTTCCTCAATTATTTCTTCCTCAATTATTCTTCCTCAATTATTTCTGACTGGTCAAATAATTTTGTTTTAGTATCTGGAAAGACACTTCACTTGGGTAGTCTGTAGCAAAGTGCTAAGAGATTAAGCACCAGACATCACACAGCAGCAGATTTTTAAAAAATAGGAAAATCAAGTGAATAAATATTTTTGAAAAACACAGATAAGTCTGAAGAGGAGTTAGCAGTTTAGAAACAGCCACACTAAACCATACTGTATCTCCTGGACCCTGGCCAAACCTTGTGGATAGCTGTGATAGAATCTAGTGTTTGTGTGCAAGTTTTGCACCCCAAATAAACCCAACTCCAGTACAGCAACAGCGGGAGTTATTGCTGAGCTATCTGCAGTCTCCTGGCACCATATAATTAGATCTTCAAAGGAGCAGTTCCAAGAAAAGTGGAGAATGGAACGTGGCACAGAGCCAGTCTGCCATTGCTCAGGGCACCATATTCTGCCTCTAGTACGATACACACACAATCCTTGGGAATGACTTCTGCCAGCTTCCACCACTGTCAGCTTTCCATGCCAAGACTATTAACTATCTGCTGGCTCTTTGGAGTTTATTTTTGAAAAGCAGAAGCAAGAGGTACAAAACGCAGCACCCAGCCATTGCCCATTTTCTGTTTGGCTGGAAATTAATTTTTCTAAGGCAAGAGTAAAGCCTCTGAAGAAGAGAGGCTTCCCCTTGCTCTGCATGCTGACCTCCCACACTGAGATGAGCACGATCTCAAACAGCACATATTATGAAAGGCAGTGAAAAGAGAAAAGGATGAGGAAAGGAAGCAATCCAGCAACCTACGCCAACAAAACAAAATCTAGAGCCAAAGTTAGACCCTCTAAGGAGTGCAAAGCCTAAAAATATTTAATCTTTTTTGCTCCACTGACAGAACTCTATACAGCAAGAAACCCTATGACATTTGCCTCCCTAAGAACGAATGTTGATTTTGAGATTTTTCAGCCAAATTTTGCTTCCTTGCCTTGTCAGCTATTTGTGAACAGATATTATGTTTGCGTTCCCAGAGTAGCTGAAGTCTTCTCACCACGTATGCATTCTCTTGAATAAAAAGGAGATATTCCCACTGGGATGATATTATATTTATAATTGGCACTAATGTGCTAATTTTGTAACTCACTGTTATTTTCCAACAGGAAGCAGCATAAGCTTTTAGCGTGCTTTTCCAAGTAAAGCAAGACAACAAATTTCTTTCCAGTGGAGTCAGCCAAGCAATTGCAACAAAATATTGTTATTTCAAAGCCCAAACACAACAGTCATCGTGAAAATTCTCTACATGCAGCGCTGTGATCCAGTTTTCCAGTCATTTCTGCTCCAAATAAATGTGCCTGACCAAAGAAATTCTGAAACCCTTTAGCACTGTCACAAAAGCAATTCTGACTTCCAAAAAATGTGACTTAAAACGTTAAAAAGCATTGTCCTCACATCATCCACTTTCTTAAAACTACCTGAGTGCATTGTTATCAAAGTTCTGTTTGCTCTCCTAAGGAAAGAGAGTACAGTTTATCACCTGATAATTGTTAGCAAAATGTTTATTTCTGGGAAGAAAACAATCCAAACAACCTTTCTGAAGATGTTTTCAACAGGGCCAAGAAAACACTACTTCTGTGCAATATTAAATAGTCATATTAAATAACCAGTTTGGCTGCTGACTTCAAGGTGAGCCTCTGAGTGCATCCCACTGGGTTTCACTCCTAACACTTCTACATTAAAAACAGATACAATATTATGGCATGCTCAATTCTTACACATATATACTTTTTAGGCAAATTAAAAGTGTTGAGAACTCCACACTCAGATGCTAAAAATTATCTGTGCAATTCAAACTTCTTAATTATGCAACTTAAGATAGACCTAGACCTCTTAGTGTGTAATCAAGATTCAAAAACTAGCTGTCAACTTTCCAACCTGTATGGTCAAGTGAATACACAAATGTAAACCTCGCATGTAATTTAACAGAAATTTCTTAAAAACACACAGCTGTAGAAAAGCATGTTTCAGTGGCAATAAATAAGAGTGTGTTTACAACAGGAAGGGTGTTTTGCTTTTACAATCCATGGCACCATCATCGAAGAAAAGCAAAAATTTTCTGTTTGACACCTCCAAGTTATACAGAGTAAGAAAAAGAATCAAAAACTACATTACAAGATGTCATGGCAAAATTCAAAATACAAATCCCAATTAGTTCTTCCTTTTCCATATTCCCCAATGCTAACTGCAACCTGCAAATTTTAATTCTGGGGAATGAGCATTCTAGAGGATGTATAGAAGTATAGGATGTATTCTTGGCCCAGTAATGAGGGTTCTGGGAGTTTCTTGTTTTTGAAAGAAAACCTACCTACAGGAAAGAAACCCAGGCAGCCAAGGGAGCAGGCAGTACCTCCTGCTGCCCACAGAGGTGGAGGGAGGTGGCAAGTCCAGGGATCCCACTCTGAACCACCAGTGGCAGTGATGGGGGTTCGAAATTGGCAGGAATGTTTTGGGAGTTGTGAAGCCTGGAGCACTCTGGCACCTTGCTCAGCTGTGGTGTGCCCTCTCAGCATAGCACACAGCTGAAAAGGAAACCAAAGTACACTAAACTCTGAGAAACTTGTCCATCTCCTGACTGAGGTGGATGCAATTGGTATAAATTAAGGCTAGTTGTAAGTACATAGGGAATGGAGACAGTAAGGGTGCATTTATCAAACTTCCTCTTCCTATCCTGTTCCCAATATCCTTGACTTCCCAGGTTTTTACAAATCGTTTCTTTCATGGAGACAGCAGTACCCAGCAGTCAAGTCTCTCTAAATATATCTTAACCTAATCAAATGCAATCAAAGCACAAGTCACTATAGAGCAAAACAGCTTAATACAGGAAAATTATTACTCTGTTATGCAAGTGCTACCCACCACATGGAAAAGTGGTGAAACAGCAACCAAAGGCAGCAGTTGGGATTTTTTCTTTAATAAAGGGCTTGCAGTGTTGCTTTTTGTTACCAGAATTTCCTCAGTCTTTCACATTAGGCTTTCACAGTGATTCCACAAGAAAAAGAGCTCATAAAAAGCATTTTAAAATACATTGGCATTCCCCATACAGCCTGAAAGCCACTGAAACAGATGAAATAATGGCAATAGATTGATCTTTAACTAGCAAATATTTTAGTATTAAAAGTTGGGCTTTACTGCCTCCATGTATTCTTAAAAATAGCCAGCATTTTTACTGCAGATCAGATGTGTTCATTCACTTGCATCTGCAGTCAAGAAAGTACCTTGTTTTGACAAAAAGCACTAAATGTACCATGTGTTTTTGAGCTGGGGTGAATAGATACCCACAATATCACAGCAGGTCTCTAGAAGACCTGAAAATGTTCTTGACAAAACTGGTATTCCACAACTTAAGGAACATAATAGCTTGTCTGTAAAATGCAAGAGCCCTGCCTCTCAAGCACTAGAAATAAAAGTTGTAGAATTAGATAGAGGTTTTACAGACATGAACACTGAAAGCTCATTAGAAGATGGAACAAATTAGCAGTATGAGTTATTTTGTGCTATTTCAGCTCTTAAAACATGAATTGTTCAAACAAATACTCAAATCTGCACATCTGTTTTGATTATTTGTGGAGTTTGCAAGAAGTAACAAATCTAAGGGCAGAGAAATTCCTGCCACTTTCAGATGAGCTGTGGAAATGAAAGGGACAATTCCTCAAAGATTAAATCCTGTTTGATATACCCTACCACCATGAAACATCCTCCTGATCATTCTGAAGACTTAAATTACCTGTTTATGCAAAAGAAAATGGAAGAGGTGTAGTATCCCAGCAGCAGTCCTCAGTCATTAGCTGGAAAGTTGAGGCAGACAAAAAGAGAGGCTGGCTCATTATCTGCAGAGTATTAAGTCTTTGTTGCTTCCAAGTGCTTGGAAACCTCTTGGAAACATTTTTATTTTTTTAGGTCTGTCTAGCAGAAAAGTACCAAGACTTACTTCTTATTCCTGAAAGTTGCTTCAAAACAGCATCCAGCCACAGCTCCTCTGAAATGCAAGGAGACAATCCCTCCAAAAACACTATTCTAATTACTGAAGGAATAATAAAATCTGCAGCCTCAGGATCTTCTGCTCAAAATTATAGAGCTATGGAGGAGCCTGTGTCGTTGCTTGAGTCACACAGTGACAGACACACAGGCTGAGGCCACACTTTTACTGCCAGCATTGCTCAATACATCTCAGAGATGGCAGAAGAAGGAAGAGAGCCCTGCTCTCTCACCAGGCTTCTGAAAAAAGCAGAGGTGCACACTCACTGGAAGACATGTCAAATATATGCAGTGTGCAGAAGGAACAGGGCCAGATGTAGCAAATACATGCTCCAATAAACATGGATTTTCCAGGCAGCTTCCTTACATTAAGCTTTAAAACATAAATATCCTACAAATACAGAGAGGCCTTGAAACAAAACCAATTATTTCTTTCCAGAAAACAGTAGTCTCAAGGTACATTACAGGGTAAGAATCTATCAACATGTATCAACAGCTGATGGTTAATTTTCAAACCTTAATTCTGCATTCCCCAAAAGACATGCTTGAAGTAATAAAGTAGCCTCTGCAGAAGAAAAATGCAGCAAAAAAATGGTTGCAAAACTGAAGAAAAATAGCAGTAGTAATGCAACAGCCTGCTGCAGTCTGCAGCTTGGATTGCTAAGCAACCAGCACATCACATAAAGCACGAAGCAGAGATTGCAGAGAGGATGACAGAATAAAAAAGCATCCTACTTGTATGCCCCAATATCATCCTTGAAAATAAAGAAAACCATCTAACACAAGTATGTGATCATCCCACAATTTAAAGTGCATATTCTGAACAGAAAGATGAAGGGAGAAAATATGATCTACACTGAAATGGAACGAAAAGAAATCCTATACTTCTTGTGTGAGTTTTAAATTAATATCGCAAAAAAAGACTTCCCTCTGATAAAAAGATAATCTACAGGAGTGCCAAGTTTTACTTTACAAGCATTTACATCACTGGAAGTGTTTAAATTATTTGGCATACCTATTTTGCAAATCTTTTTCCAAATTCAGATCTTAATAGCAAAGTGAAGTGACATGCAAACCAGAAATTAAATCATTACTCCACTGGACTTACAAAGAAACCAAAGTCAAGTAGCCCCAGCTGAAAGATGTTTTACATTCCAGAAATTTACTGAATTACTTATCCCAAGTGAGAAACAGAAGTGACTTACTATTTGAAGAAATCATGGCCTATTGAATCATAACTAGGTAAAATATCGTCACACAAAAACTTCCTGGCCTTTCAGGCTTAAAAAAATCTTTCACATTCTTTTCACTATTACATAACATAGGCAACTATTACAATACTTAAATTTCTAAATGATCATGTCCAAAAACAGTAGTTAAGAAGCTGTTAGTTAAGAAGTAGTTCAGAATTGTATTGTAAACATACAATTGAAAAAAATTAAAAATAAAAGCCTACACATTCAATTTAAAAATAGATTTTTGTTTTAAAATCAGATGTGAGTTTAAATAAGGTAAACTAAAAGCCAATTAAAAAACTTTAGTGATTTACATGACTTGCTAAAAGCAATTTATCTGTGCTTATACTAACATTTGTAATGTCACACTAAAAAAGACCACCAACATCTGTCATTTAATAAGGAACCATTATTGCTAAATTTCAATTTTAAAACGATTATGCTGACTTTAAACTGTATATAACTGTCATTTGAACATGTGACTAAAACCAACAAAAAATAACTATCAGGCTGTTTAAAATATTAAATATTAATGGATTTAAGTAAATTTTTACAACGTAGTGGCCTATTAAGGAAGACAAAGCTTGTCCACCAGGCCATCAGCAATCATAATGCACTACAGGAGGCAAAATTAAAGTGAATAGTGAAAGGAATAGGTCACCTCCTTGTCAGAATTCATCAATTGCTATTGTTTCTCATCCCCAATCTGAGCTAGAAACAGAAATCTGCCTCTCCTGAGGCAGGAAACTTAACCAACCAACCTGGCTGTAGCTTTAGCTAGCAGGGTATGGCTGCAAAGCAACTCATGGGGAAACAGCTCGGCTGCAGCCCTGCTGAGAGTCCAAGTGCACAAAGCTGGCAGTCTGGAGATGATCAGGGCCTGAGCAGGGAGCTACAGCTACTGCAGTTCTTCTGGTGCCTTACTCTGTAGGCACTGAGTTTGTGGGGATTGGGGATGGGGCTGGGCCAGCCTCATCCCTCAGGGGCTACAGGTGAGAGGGGTTAAAGGTGAAGAGCCCTGGAATGCTGAGGGGTATGAACCAATCCCAGAAGGGTGGAGAGGGTAAAGCTTGTAGGATGGGTGGTGTAAAATGTTGTACAGAACAAGTCAGGAGTGCTTGGAACCATGCAGGTCAGTTATGTGTCCCCTAAAGGGAGAATGAAGCCAGGCAGAGAAAAGCCTGCAGAATAATAGCTCAGTGGCAGAGCTAAAGCAAGAATTGCAGGAACCTGGGGACNGCTGCAGAGTAATAGTTCAGTGGCAGAGCTAAAGCAAGTACTGCAGGAACCTGGGGATTGTAAGGAAGAACTGGAACATAACCAGGTTATGTTAAGCAGTAGAGAAGCTGAGTTTAAAGATTTCATGAAAGAAAAAGAGGAGATGAAGTGCAATCTTGAGAAAATGGGCAAGGAAAAAGACAATCTAAAAAAGAAGCCTCAAGAGGCGTTGATAGTGAAAAGTGATCTAATGCAAAAAGTTGGGAAATTAGAGAAGAGTGGACAGGGAGAAGTAGCAAAAGAGCAGAAAAAAAGCAGAGGAGCTGTTGAAGCAAGCTAATGAGTTAACAGACAAACTGAAACTAACTGAAAGACAAAGTAATGATTTTGAGAAGATTTTGAGTAATGATTTGAGTTCAGATTTTGGAAATCTGAAACAACTTGTAGAAAACAATACCAAGATAAATGATCTGACCAAAACCTTCTCTTGAAGAGCATCCTATTTAGAGTAACTTCAGCACACTATTGCAGAACTGAATGTCATAGCTGAAAAACAAAATGTTTGTGAGCAAAACCTAAAATCTTCAGGAGAGAAGGACTGTATGCTTGCTCATCTGCAATCTGAGCTTGATGAAAGAGCAAGGGCATAGCAAGAGGAATGTTCTCAGTTGTTCTTAACTCTTGAAGAGGTAAAGTCTGAACTAAAAAAGGAGGAAGAATTGTAGAAAAATTCCAGTTTAGAGGAGCCTGGTTCAAGTGCTGGAGGCAGGAATGTCTGTCTGAATCCCAAAAATTATGTTAATGACATAAATCAAAAAGAAAAAGCAGCTTTATGGAGGGAGTTCTCGGTCATGAAAAAATTCAAGAAAGTGAAGAGCGCATAAAACTAACAACAGGCTTTGATGAACAAAAAACCCACCTTGAGCAACTCAAGCAAGATCATAAAACAAGAAACAAGGTTCAGGTTGCATCCTTGAAAGAGTCAGAAAACATGATCACCTCAGTACCAAGTGAAGACATTGAGCTAAAGGAACTAAGAAGTGATTATGCAAAACCTCAGGAAGAAACAGAGATATTAACAGAAAGTATTCCCTTCAAGGAAATTTAGAAGGAAAAGTCACTGCTTTTCAACTATCAGAAACTGATTATTCCAAGAAAACTAAACTGAGAGAATCAAGAGAATGCAAAATCCAGAAACAAATTAAAACAATAGAAGAGCCACTAGCAAAACCTGCAAATCTAAATTATTACAAATCTCAAAAGCAAAGAGCTGAAGAGAAATCCAGAGAACGTCTCCAAAGGAAATTACAGACAGCTTTAGGATCGCATAAAGAAGCCCTGAGAAAAAATAAATGTCTGAAAGAACAGATTGATCAGCAAATGTTAGAAAGAGAAGAACAAGAACAGACTCAGATTAAACAAGATCAAGTGCTTAAAGCCAAATCAAAAAAGATCAACAGCCCAGCTCTGGGACTAGTAGCATAAAAGCAAAAATATTGAAAGCTAAATAATCAGTACAACGTATTTCTTTCTTAATAAAACCTATGTGTTGTATTTAAACATGTCTTTCTACCTATTAGTCCTATATGAAATATGTGAATATGTTGTAATATCCGTTTACCTAAACTTGTCTTTATAGAAATGCTGCAATTGTGTAATTTAAAAAGAAAGGGGGAGTTGTAAGATGATGTTAGAGTAAGTGATGAAGACAGACTTGCCTCTGATAAAATGCATTTGAGCCAATTACCAAGGAGTGGGAACAGTCTCGCCCTCACAACTAGGGATGGATTTTATGAAAACGAGTGTGGAACTGCACAAGGGGAAGCACTGAAAAGAGCAAGACAAGAGGGAGAGAAGCAGCAAGCAGAGACATTACTTCAGCAGATAGAAGAACTGAAATTACGGAAGACAAAAGCAACAAAACCTGAAAAAGGAACAAGAGAATTTACTAAAGCAGCATGGGGGCTAGAGACAAAGCTTCTATTAGTCAATACAATGTGTTTATTTGCTGGTGAAACATATATGTTGGGCTTGTGAATTGCAGCTATTAATCTTTGTCAGTATTCCATAGGTATGAAAAGTTAATTCCATAGGTATAAGTATAAAGACTAATGATAGGTGATGTAAGTTTGGGAAATGGATCAAGGTCGGTACACAGACCTATTCCAGAGCTAATGGAATCTACAGAAAAAGATACTGGTACCATGTGTGCTATTTCCTCTGCAAGGGCCCTGTAGAAGGATGGTATCCATGGCATTTTTTTAAAAAGAAAAAAAGGGGGATTGTAGGCACAGAGTTTGTGGTGATTGGGAATGGGGCTGGGCCAATCCCTCATGGGCTACAGCTGTGCAGGGTTGAAGGTAAAGAGCCCTGGGATGCTGAGGGGTACAGACAATCCCAGGAGGGTGAAGGGGTCCCACAGGTGTCATGCATGTAGGATGGATGGTATAACAGGTTCTACACAAGAACAAGTCAGTAGTGTTGGGACCATTCATGAGGTCAATTGTCTGTTCTCCTTCAATACTCCAGCTGAATAGCCCAAACCTGAAGCACTGCTAAAGGGAATCAAGACAAGTGTTAAAAGCACTTTCCCTATTTCTACCAAAATAATCCAATCAGCTGCCTTCAATAAGTGAGGAGCCAGAACAGCCATCTTTCCAAGGTTCAAAGGACTGATCCTGACTAAGGACCAACCCTGACTGAAACCAGGATCTACCCAGACAGAGGTTCACAACCTGATCCATATGGTGCTAGAAAAAGTGGTGTCCTCCCAAATCCACAGTGCAGACACTGATTAAACATTACTTTGGAATAGCAAATCTTTATTTGAAGTGAAACAGAGGAGAGACTGTAAAAGAAAAGCAAGGTTTTGATATGAACTTTTGATACAGATACTTTGGAATCCAGGTGAGGAAAGACCAAGTGCCTCTCAGCTGCTCTGTGTGCCCACATCATTCTCCAGACAGCAAGCCAAACAAACCAGGAGTGGGCTCACAAACTATTTCCTTTTTGTCAGATAAAGCCAGAGATCTCAAAAAGACACCAGCAAATCCTTAACATAGTGACCAATCCCCAGAGGAAGCTGGCCAGTAGATTTGGTTTGTACTGGAGACATTTTTTCAAGGCCTAGCTCATATCAACAGCCAAATTTCCAGCAGACAAACTCACTCAATTCATTGCTTCCTTTGGTCATCTTACAGGAATTAAAAGAACTATAGAGAACTACTCCAAGAGTAACCAGGAAACCAACAGAAAAATTCAGCAACCAAAAAAACACAGTATATTGGAATTTTTATAAATTATTTTCAATTACAAAATGGTAATTTTCTGTACTCTGACAATACCACAGTATTTGCTCTTGTAACCAAGACTCTTAACCTTAGGCAATAAGCAAACCAAACAAATCTCAGCAAGCAGATGACAGCAGTAATAAAAACAATAACCATAATTTTCTGAAGCAAGACAAAATGTTAGTGAAATATTTATCAACTTCATTGATCATCTGCTAAAATCTTTGGAGATATTTTCCAGGCCTTTTTTCATTATAAGAGGACCAGAATGTTTGAGTAGGGAAGTTAGTGTATCATATCAATTACTTTAAAGCTTTATCTCTTATTAGAGAAGAACATGTTACAGTTTTAACAGCAATTTGCTGTCCTCTCTCCTCCACTTCATGTGCTATCTATAACCACACTGCAAAGTGTTTCTCCTGGTCCTGACAAAACCACCTCTAAGCAGAACAATACAAACCAACAGTTTCTAAGTTCTTCCTAGCTAAGATGAAGGGATATTTGACATTGGCTGTTTTGTTCAAGTTCTATTTTTTTGGAAACTTGAATTCTTCAAGTCTTCTCTTGTAGTGTTGTGATTGTATTCAGCACTATCTCACAAGCTGAATTACTGTTTTGTTGTTTAAGAGTCAACTTCAGGTTACCACTCCAGCTTTTGAGTTTCAACCTCCTCTACAAGCCATCTTTCAATACTACATCTCTGTTTCCTTCACACTTGTCTTGTGTCTCTCCAGTGTGAAGAACTCACTCAAAAAGACTCCCATATAATATTTGTTATGTAACTAAAAACTTAAAGACACCTGCTAACAAAAGATTCATAAATAAAACTTACCCAGGCTGACTTCTTTCCTTTAGTTTAAGTGTGGCATTAGACAGAAAAGTAAGATCTGTACTCAAGAAGTTGGAGCTTCAACTTCTTAACATATAGACTTTTAAGGTCTATATGATGTTCCTTTATTTTTCCATCTGATACCAAACTGCAAGGCTAGGCTTTACAGAGGAGAACTGGGTCATTACAATTCATAGTTCAGCAGAGCATAAATGTCCACAAACTGGGATCAAAGTTCATTCAACTCTGAACTGAGATATCTCTGACTATTACTAAAAGGCCTGAGGAGATTAGGAGCAGGACTGGTGGCACATGTGAGCAAACATGATAACAGGAAACAGCCGGCCAAAGTTAAGCAACATTTTGGGAGCAGGAGAGGAAATGTAACCACGGCTTCCTGGGGTTTTGGACTGTCTAAATGCACATCCTCAATCTCCTCTTTGCCATGATGGCCACTCCTGAGTCACAGATATCTAAATGTCTGAGTCAAAAAATTACACCAATAATAGGTGAACTATCCCAAAATACAGCAGCATAAGTAATTCAGGAAATCACCTTTTGCATTTCACAATCTTAAGGAGATGGTTTACATCAGAATGAAGACATTAGCAATGTGGACAGTCTAGTCACAACTTAATAAAGCACTTATCTTTTATCGATGTATTTCGGAAGCCTTTTAATAGTAATTTTCTTGTGTTTGGCTTTTTTATTAAGAAAAGAAACCCAAACCAAAAACTTCTGTCACTGGTACTGGGTTGGGGGGTTCTGCCCTCACCCCAGGACAGCAAGCAAGTGGCAATGTCTGTGTTTCATACCCATCCCNTTCTGTCACTGGTACTGGGTTGGGAGGGTCTGCAAGCAAGTGGCAATGTCTGTGCTTCACACCCATCCTCTAGACCAAGAGCACCATCACTCCAGCCCAGTGCTGCCTCCTCCCATCACCAATTCCCCAGGACTGAGTCTATGTGTACATGACACTGAATGTATGGCAGATGGAATGCTGGTGGGTTTTCAGGGGCAGCTGAGGTGTTACAGGACAAATCGTGCTGGATCACAGAACTCCAAAGACAACCAGCTCCTCAGAACAACTGCCCACTTTGTTGTTGCAGCTGCTCAGGCTACAGCACAGGAGGAATGGCTTCAAATAAACAATTACTGAGGCAGAAAAGCTTCAGGAAAACAGAAGTGAAAAGCACTTAAGGTTACAGAAATCACTTACTATACATACATGAACAGTCTTTCAGTGTGTTTGTCTACTGGTGTTTTTAAGAAAAGAGGCTTTTGCTCTGTCATCTAACATCACTTTTTGTCCTTCAACAAAGTTTCTCAAAAACGTGAGGTCATTTAACCTTTTACATTTGAGTACTAACAAACTTATTTCAGTATCACAAGCATCCAAACTACAGAGACATGTTTGATTTTTACATTAATGGCATGCCTGTTTTAAAGATTACAGCATATCTTCTGTTAATTAGAAATTGTCCTAGAAATATCCAATGTACTTCAACTCAAAAAAGTGAAGGCAACGAAATATTATGCATTTTCAGCTCTCCTAGTAATGCCTTTCAAAGATCTTTTCAAAGGAGGAACAATAAATCCATTGATGAGACCAACAGAACAACAGATCCAACAGATAACAATCAAACCCTTAGTGCTTAAGGCCAGAAGTAAAGACATAAGAACAAAACATTGGCAGTGAATATACATCAAAAGCTGCCTAATGAACCAAATTTATCACCTTAATTACTGCATTAGCCATCTTTGGGTAACTTACTAGTGAAAAAGTCAGACACTCCTTGTCCCAACAGCAAGGATAATATTTTTGAATAAATGGCATTTAAAAGAAGATTGTGATGATAAGAAAAAAAAATTTGTTTATGCACAGTGGTTCTTTCAACTGTAACTATAAGGGTATAAGGGTTGGGACTGGGATTAAAAAATAAAAATAAAAATAAAGACCTCCCTGCAATTGAAAATGCTGCAGAGAAAATAAAAAAGCATTAATTCAGAACTGTACATAATTTTCTCACCATCTGTTCAAGTTTCTGGAACAAAACAAGGTTTACTGCATGTCCACAACAGCTTTTAATGCTCAAACTGATACATACAAATCAATGTACCACTAAATGAGGACTGGTATTCTTTACTTCACCTTTTCTCCCCTTTATTTGCCCACTATCACCTTGCTTATTTAAAATTAGGATACAGTTTTTTGTATCCCCTGAATCAACCATTTCTATACACAAAAAAATGAGGACCACTTCCCCCAAGTTTTCAGCACCCATCTGTATCTGCAAGTTCATTTTCTGAGGAGCTCCTTGAATTCCAATAATCATGCTCAGAATCTTTTAAAAAACGTATGAATGTAACCAAGTCCTTTTTTGTACAAATGTTAGCACCACTTTATCTACTGCAAGCTCTCTGAATCAGAAAACTTCCTGAAAACAAACAAAACCATCCCACGAATTGCAACTGATTGGGTACCTACAGTTACACAGAATACAGACAAAACTTTTGGGAAGACATCAGGAAGTTAGGTAAGGCACTCATGACCTCCAGAGCTAGCTCAAACAACCCCAGCTTCCTGCAGTGAAGAATTTGACAATGTTACTGTGTGATGATAAATCAGTGCAGGAGAAGACAGAGCACAGTCACATCACATTTGTTCCCATTCCCCTAGGGAATGAGCAATCAAATTACTGTTCAAGTGAAGGGACACGAGTGTTCCCTTCAGGAAAATGAACACACTGTAAGATGATAGTTTTTACTACAGTCATCAGCTGCAGAACTATTGGTGGTATCAGATAACTGCAGTTTTCATTGATAGTGATAGAGAAGTTAATCTGTTTTCAAAACACATCAAGGAATGGACAACTGAGGTTTCCACCTTGCTTTACAACACGCCTTCTGCTTCTCTCTGTAAACTGTTTAAAATCTGGATGCTATTTCTAACAGTCAGTCTCATTTCCTTGTGAATTGTATGCAAAATACACCTTCTGCTGCAGTCAACTGACTGTGCACAAGGAAGGAATAATTACTCCTGTGAAAAAGTCCATTCAAGACAAAAATGCAAGACTGAGATGTCTGTCTCGTACAGTCAACAAACATCAATACTGCAATAAATTACAGGAATATGCAATAAATACTTCTGAAAAGGAGTCCTGTTCATGGCTGGACTCCTTACAGCTTTTTGGTTCAGTTATGTCACTGTGATACAAATAACTCACAAATTGTAATCATGAAGAGTTTGAAGCACAGCCAAGACCTGCAATCTTGCAACTTGGATGTACTTTGAGTAGACAACAGTTGCCAGCACTTCAGACAAGTACATATACCAGTATTTTTATTCAGTTTATGTAAGAAAATTAACTGCATGGAGAGGGCCAAGGGGGGGGAAAAAAGCTATGTTCTTCTCCCATGCATTTCACTTCCCACAAAACCAGTAAGATCAAAAGCCTTTACTCCCCTAAAATTGCATTTTAAAAAAAGAAAAAGAAGGGGGA
>VYXF01002475.1:34012-55640 GCA_013397295.1 Polioptila caerulea | reverse complement strand
AAAAAGAAAAAAGGGAAAAAAAAGAAAAAAAGGGAAAAAAAAGAAAAAAAAAAGAAAAAAAAAAAAAGAAAAAAAGGAAGGACAGAATGCCACAGTTAAGACCTGTTTTCTTAAGTGTCCCTCTCAGGGTGGGAAGGACATCACCACTGATGAAGCAGACAAACAAATGTTTTACCCACTCAGGCAATCAGTTCAGTTCTGCCATCTCCCACCACCTCATGTTTGGATCAGGAAATGAAGGCTGAATAAACAAGACTCAGAAGCAACATTAAATCTGCTGCATACAAGCAAGGACAGCTTTGCTAGTTTTGCATATAAAAAAGGAATCAGAATATTAGTTATATCCCAAAAAAACTTCATCTGATTTGGTACATAGATTATTAGATAACAAAATGAGCTGCAAAGAAATTTTGGCACAAATTCATGGGAATCATAAAATAAAGAGCCATACCTGACAAGTTCCATAGCACTTGAAAAATTAAGTGTTCTTGAGCTCGGGGAGCAAAGGGCAAAGATTTCCAGGCTTTGTAATGTATGTGGCTTCTCTTACCATCACATCCCTTCCCTCCAAATATTCATGTTAAAAAAAAAACAAACAAAAAACCACCAACCATATTTTCACAGGATACACTGGATACATTTTGCCTGAGTCCACAATAGCAGGATTGGTTGTCAAGACTACCCCTTGCTCTCAACACAGTCTATTTCCTTAACATGTTTTCTGCACTCAAAATGATAAAAAAAACTTTAAAACTCCACCCAGTCAAAATTTTTAAAAGAGCACAAATGTATTCAGGATATCTAATGCCAAGACAAGATCAATTCTCTTGCAATTATTTGATTTTTAAATTTAGAACCAGAAAGAGACAATTTAGTAATTGTATTGTTCTCATTTTAAACCCTTAATCCCTTAAATAATTATTCTTTCCACATGCATCACACTGAAAAACAATTGTAGAGGTCTGAGGAAACCCAGCACCTGCAGGAAAGGGTTTAATCTGGCAACTGCTGGTTGTTGAGCTTTTCAACACATAAATCTCTTATTAAGTCCCACCTCTTTCCTGTAGCTCTAACCATTGGAGTTTGAGAACACAGACCTCGTTTCATGCTCAGCTCCCACCACGGAGCAGCTGAATCTCCTACACTGCTGAGGCTCCTGTTCGTGAGAGCAGACTTCACATGGAGTCATGCAACATCCTGTTCCAAGCCAAATGCTCCAGATGGGATATGTTTCACTGCTGCCTCCCCCTCCCCAGCCCATTTAAGCTTGTTCTTTTTTCTTTGAAAGCATTTATCCCAAGCTGATGCTATAACAGCATGCTAAAACTGACCTTTTAAGAAAAATACAGACAAACTTAAACATACTTAAAATCTAAACGTCTTTACTACAAAAAGAAAAAACTCATACCACTTATATTATCAAAATATTTCCATTAGCTAACCAATTAGCAAAACAATGCATATAAGAAAATAAATTACTGGATGCAGCTCTATACTGCAGGAAAATCTGCCTTGTTTCACAAAGTTTACTAATCATTTAAAAGCTTAACATTGTCACGCACGTTCCTAATCTAATGGAAGCTCTCATCAACATAAGGAAAGAACTGTCTAGTCTTCTGATCACTCTGAATGCTGGCAGCTTCTCAAACATCTGCTAAAGGTCAGATTTCCACTGCATGGAACCAATCAATGAGGCAACACAGCAGTCCCAGCGCCATTGGAAGTGCCAAACAAAGCCCACTGTTTTACATAAGCAAAGAAACTCAGCCTGAAATCTTCCAAAACACCATCAGCAAAGTCTTTGCTCCCGAAACCACACGGTACTTGTCTACCTGGCAGTGCTTGCTAAGATTTATTCTAGTTTTGCTTTTTAGAGCAGAACCAAGTGACTTAATAGCTGCCCATTTTTCCACATTGTTAAATAGTGAGCAGCTGATACCACATACAGAGAAACATTAGGTAGGGGGGAGGAAAAAGGGGGCTTTACTAAAGGTTAATCAACATAAAAATTAAGTTTCAGAAAACTTAATATTGACATAATTGGTGCCTTTGTTTCAATTCAGTGACTTCAAGAACACACCACCCCCCCCAGTTCTAAAAAACAGACCTCAAAGTTAAAAAACAGTCTTAAATCATAAAGTTGTGCCCTAAAATCCTTAGTAAGCAAGCTCAGAAATATAATCCAAATATCCTAACAGATTAGGGAATTGTTGGCTCCTGCTAAAAACAACATGCTCTTTATTTCAGCAGCTTATCACAAGTCATAAACCCAGTGCTTTAGCAAGAGTCCACACTGAAGAAATAAATGATCAATTCCAACACTGCTGAAAAGCTGAGCTTGTTCTATTTTTACATGTAAAACATGATTTTTATACATGGAAAACCTGCCATTGATTTACAAGTAAAGCCTTCTGCACACACAAGAGAAGGGCCAGAAACAGAGCAATCTGATGGAAAGCAGGGCATTATTTTATACATCACTAAGTGATCTTCAAACTACAAGTCTAGGCTTCTTTTCTAAAGTAAGCCCAGAGGTGCTCAGTTAGCTCCTGGTCCCCAGGACCACAGCTGGGACAGACCTACCAAATGGTCCCAAGGGACACCACCCCCCTTACAGAGGGACTGCTCCCTTGGCAAAGCCAAAGAGAAGCCCCATGCCAGGAGCCAGGACCGTCCCTAGGTCGGGGAAGGGTCCTGGGCAAAGCAGAGGGCTGTACAGCACACACACACACAGCAGGGCATGGGAAAAGGCTCACTGCAAAGGGCTGGGCAACAGCACAAACAGCAAAACAAGGCAAGCACAGGCTGCTTCTACAGACACCTACCAGGAAGTTGTAACAGTATGATAACATTTTGTATCATCCAAGACACAAAAATGAAATTATTTAAATACATCTCTCAAATAAAAGGTTCTCTGATAGTTGGTTTGGAGGGTTTTAATTATTGCCTTATTAAAGCTGAATAGCAATAGGACATGAGAATATTTCAAGAGGACAGTTCTGTATTTCTCTGTATTAGTTCCACTTATTCTTTGAAAAATGCATTCAACTCCTTTGAGCAACCTTTTTTTCCTGTTTCCTATCTGATCTAGCTATTACTGTCTGGGCTGATCTCATTTTTGTGGGACACTTAGGGGTACAGAGTTTTTGTCACATTTAACAAAATGGAAGGCAGCCCCAGAAAGGCCTATCAGTATCCAGCTCTCTCCTAACTTTTAACCATTCAACCAACTCTCCATTCAAGAGGAGCCAAGAAAATGAACAAACATCTGTATGAGATGCTTCAGGGAAGAGCACAAGGACCAAAAGGTTTCTGTCCTGCTTTGTGTTTTTTTCAGCAGGTCCATACGAGTCGCCATTATAAAGGATTTCTTCAAATGATATTTAGAACCAGCATTGTAGCCCATAAGGGAAGATGCAGCAATACACATACCAATGGCAAATCCCTGTAAGGATCACAGATCAATGCCAGCTTGCAGAGTTTGGGTGTTTTTATATGTAAGTATTAGCAACTGCATTGATATACTTGAGTATTGATTTTTTTTAATTTTTTTTTTAATATTGTACTCAAGAAGCAACCTGGCAAGATGGGGACATAGAATATATACAAACCCAAAGTACTTACTGGGTTCACATCTCCACACATATGTGTGTGGAAGAATATTGGTCTGGCATTGCTATCACTTACACTTGGACAGAAGGCAGGACAAGGCATGCTTAACTCTCACTTCTGAAATTGAACTGGATTAGTAGGAGTCAGCAGAATTTACTTTTGGAAAAGACACTGAAGAGGGTTCATTTCTCCAGCTTTACAGAACAGGAATGTCCACCTCTACCTCAGGGAGGGTGCTATTTTCCAGGGACTTTCTGATAACACAGTATTACCCCAGAAAGCAGTAAATGAAGTGCCTGCAATGCCTGAGAAAAATGTAAACTGCACATGCAGAGTACACCTACACTACCTTTACTGATTGAGTGTACAGCTTGGACATGATCCAACAAAGGAGGAAGAAGGATATCAGAGCAGAACTAGAGGATCTGTAAAGACCAGTTTTATGAGTGCAGGCCAACTGCCAAAGCATTTACTTTGAACTCTGTGTTACCCTGGCTACAACAGCTTAAATGCAGCTCAAGTACATCTGCTCTGCACTGCAGTGCACACAGAGACTGGTCAGCCTGCTCTGCTTTACTCTAACGTGACTCACTCCTGCTGCTTCCAGACAATCCACTGAGAAGCAAATTATTTAAGTAGTCAGTAACAACACCCAGCGACACACCTAAGTCATAATGTGACCTTGCACCTAAATTAAGCAGAGAAAAAGAGGGCGGAAAAAAGCTGCCTAAATGCTCCTTCCACAAGAGCTGTGGAGTGAATGACTAACCCAAGGAAAGCCCAAGTAGGTCACCATTAGATATCCCCTATCCTGGCTTCAGATAGTTGGGAAGGAGTTCAGTATTTAAATCTAAGATTTAAAGCTTCTAGTCATGCAAAACTATGGCTGTCCTCTACAGAATTACAGCACTTATTCATTCTGTACTGAATGGATTTTTAAAAAAGAATTTGCAAAAGTTCACTAATTCAAAGGATGTAAAAAGTTCTTCAAACACGTGCTGCCAGAATTGCTACCCATATCATCTCCATGCATGTATATTTAAGATTAGTACCTTATCACTTTATTTAGTGAAATAGAGGAAATTTTAGATTTAGCAGTAATTTTCTCCCATGGCTCTTGAGAGCATGAAAATAATGCTCTCCAGAGAACCTTTTAAAACAACTGCCCTTTTTCCACAACAGCTGCCATTTACTTACACTCTCAGGAGGATGGATGCCATAGGCTGCCTCTCAGTGAAGAATAACTTACTTGGCTTTCATCCTTTCTCAAAGTCATCCACTATATCCCTACTGATAGGAAGCCACTTTCTCCCCTTGGGGGCAACTGGCTTCATTCCCAGTAGCAAAAACAGAAGGCACGTAATGACCATCTTTGTTCAGGCAGTTGTGGCTTCACAGACTGAAAAATGAGAAGTTGCAGGCACAATGGAGGGAAATGCACTTTCAGGATCCTTTTGCTAAAAATTAATCTCAGTCCTAAACATCCTCAGAGCTGCTGCATCTGAATTCGTCAACAAGACGGACACACAGAAAGGGAAAATAGATATGTATTTGAAGGGGGGGGGAGGGAAATAAGGAAGAGAAAATTCAAGAGTTCATAAAGTATCAAGAATGAAAATAAACTGCAGGTCTTCCTGCCCTGAGTGAGGCAAAGCAGCTGTAAATCTGTCTGAACCAGCTCTGCGTTCTCCAGTTGCTTTGTAGCTCCAGAATGCATAAAACAGCAATCACGTGCCAGTCAATCTGACCCTCTGACTGTTAGAAATCTACTTATTTAACACAGACTGACTCTTGAAAGATTTTTCTTTTGTATGAACACTGGGTAAGAATGCTGCCTACATAAAGTGTGAAAGATGGGTCAAACCAAAGAAATTGCCATAAGAGAACGACATAAAGACTGAAGTCAAGTCACTTATTTAGAATCAAAGGGAGCATTTTACTGGGAGAAGACTGAGGAAGACTGGGGGTTGGGGAAACACTGACACGTGGACAAAACAACAAAGACTTAGAGAACAACTTTAGGCATTTAAAATATCATTAACTGCTTACCATAATTAACTGCACAGGCACAGAAATGCAGACTTTAACAACAGACACAGACAATTTCATTTTTCTCAAAATTTCTGTTACAAATTGCTATGCAATTGTCTATGTAAAATACTATTAGAAAGTTTATGCTTTTAGTATTCTAGTTGTTTGTGTGATGATTACACTCTTCCCCATCCTAAAATACCAATGAAACTCTCTCCCTTAACTTAGAAGCCCTTAAGACTTCACTGCAATGCATAGAACTACAAAGTGTGGCAAGGTAGCATTATCCTTCTGAGCTGACAGAGCATTACCACTTCCCGACATTCTAGTGCTACATTTTGTAGTCTTTATCTTTAATTGCATTCAGATTGTTTTATATTCTTTGTTATCCTGGTGCAAAATGAAATTAAAGCTAAAGACTGATACACGATGCTCTTAACTAGAGCTGTCAAGATGTTTTTATCTCAGAGATGCCTCCAGGACTTTTGCACTTTAGTTTCATACCTTCTTGAAAATTTTGAGAAGCATACTAGGCAGCCAGCTAATTTAATGGGTTTTATTCCATTAAATAGTCTTGCATGTAGCACTTGCCATACTCCCTCCTCTCCTCACTCACAAGGATGTGAATATTCAGTTATAAGAAAGCTTAATTGAAGTATCAAAATGAAATCAATTTAGAAAGCATAATTACACTCTGATCTGTGAGCACACACACTAGTTAAACTGTCCACAATGGCAGCAGGCTGGAAAGTTAATCAAGCATGTCATATAAAGTAACAATTAGACCAATTTACTCCTTCAGAAGACAAAGGAGCAGAACGAGAAAGAAAAAAGAAACAGAAGCCAAAGTCCTCAGACTACCAAGAAAACTGAGAGAAAGTCCACGCTGCATGTCCAACAGCTGGGTAGAATCCAGAAAGCAGAACATGTGCTTGCAACACAAACACCAACAGATACAGCCAACCTGCCATCATACACATGGTGCCTCTAATTTCACTGGAGATAAAATGAGATTAATGTAACATCATCTGTTTACACAGAGCAGGAAATTAAATTATCACTCCGTGCGGCTCACACAGTACAAAGAATATTTTTACAACAGATGCACAAATGCAATAAATCCATGTTTATTGCGAGGAAAAAGTTTCACTGTACCCAAGCTTGCAAATGCCAGATCTCATCACTGCTCTGGCATCATTATGTGACACGTAATGCACAGACTCTGCAGGGCCAATGAATTCTGCAAGTGACAAGTTAACCAACATCCAAGAGGTTCACCACAGCTGACATACACTCTAGCTATGGCTAATGTACAACCTGAAAACATTAAAATCTTCTAAGACACTGTTTGACTAACATGCTTAATATACCCAATTATAGTCACAACCTATTAGTGATTAACTCCAAGAATTAGAGATTGTTGATAAAAAAAAGAGAGAGCCCCCTGCAACCCAATGGCTAAAGGATCTTAGAGGTCTCTAACCTAGACTCTCACAGACTAAAAGAGCAAACTTCAAGATGGCAAGAGCTACTTACTTGTACAGCTGCACTGATTTTTCACTTGAGTGCTTCATCCACAGAAAGCAAAGGGGAAGCACCCAAACAAGCCCCAAGATACAAACAGGGCATCTCTTTTAAATTCACTGCTGCTCATCCTGTTTGTGTGCAGCACCTCAACATTTCTGGTATGGTGACAATTCCCTTATTCTAGAAATGCAAGCATATTCAGGATTATTTGACAGACAGGCAAAAGCATTGCAATTATAAATTCTGACAAGAAGGCTTCTTTTATCCTTGCCTCCCAGAATTAGCATCTTTCCATATTACTTTAAATACCCAGGCAACATTTAATAACTTCTCAAAACAGCATCACATAAACTTATGAATTGCAATCATTGATTTCTTATTTAATCCATCTATCAGCTGTACTGCCAGTACAATTTCACTGAAAAATGAGCTGACACATCGTATGGTCAGCTGAATTTCAGTGTGGAGGGGAAGAAAGGAAAAGAGAAACAAGCCCCAATGATTAGCACTTCAAGGCTTTTTCTAGAGAACTTTACTCTGATGCTTCAAGTCTGCCTTCCCAAACAGCATAAAACACTTGACAGAAATAAAGGCATGAATGCAACAATGAATGCTGCATTGGAAGATTTACCTGGCTTGTGTTTGGGCATAGCTCAAGCCTGATAACCAGTCGGGACAAATTCCAAGGCTTTAATTCTTACAGAAATTCAATTAAATATTTAAATTTCCCTTCCACCTGCAAGAGAAAGCACTGAAGATCTAGCAAAAACAATACTCTACATAGACGGGGCTGTGCTCATTTAATTTTGTTCAGCCCTCAGTTTATACTACCATACATTGAAAAATAATTTTGTCATCACCTGACAGCAAAGACTTCAGGAAGCATGAACAAATTTCACAAAGTCTTCAATTATGATTTGTTATTACATATCCTGAAGTCTCTCATGATGTTTCAATAGTAAAACTTGAGTTTCTACAACATTTTCACACCAGAAATTCTCAAGAAAATTTGTGGCAGTGCAATTTTGAACCACGTTACCTAGTTGTAGATATGTTAAAAAAAAAAAACAAAACTCAGTTACATTCTCCGTATTATATAGATAAACTGCTTTAGGAATTGGATCTTGCTTCATTGTTTGTCTTGAATAACAGTAGCTTGTCAGAGACACATCTTTCACATCACTCACTGCCTTCTTACATAAGGTTTTGGTTTTTTAGAATTTTTTTTTTCCCCCAGAAGCAGAAGACAATTGTGTGGTTTCTCATGTTCCCAAATATACTTTCATTGTATTACTCTGAATTCCCTAGGAGTTACAAAACTGAGTTTCCTCCCATAGCACATTCCAATACCTTACTACATCCCAAAGCTTCTCCCTCTCTCATGCTGTGATCTTACCTTCACACCACTCTCCTGCAGCTTTATCTGGCCTGGACGCTGAGGCTTGGGAACATCCATGACTGCACAACTGGTTTGGGACCAAATTAAATCAGCACCTCCTGAGCTCCCTGTGCCTTTGCATGCAAAGTGCTCATTTGGACTCTCATTCACTCACTAAACATCAGTTTTCATTGTATTCTCTGTCTTTAATTACCACAGTTTCATGTACCATACTGTAAATGGTCAAGGGATTCAAACACCAGCAAGAAGGGGCAGAGAAACAAGGCAAAATTATGGAAATGCTTTAGCTTCTACACCCTGTCACAATTTTCTTCGTGTCTGTCCCAACACCATTCTGGAGGAAAAAAACCCAAACAACACATAGCTGAAATAATAAAGTGAACTGCTGGAGACCTTTGCCCTTGAAGGACATGGGCAGAGGTGCCCACCAACACAGCCCTCCAAAACTACCAGTAAGAGAAGCTGGTAGAGCTGGAGGAGAAGGGCAGGGATAGTGAATCTAAATGTTACAGAAAAGAGGAAATTCTTGTCTATCAAGACAGATGTGCACAACAAACCATATTCTTCAGATACAGATGTTTCTTTCCCAATGAAATCTAGAAACTTCTCCAATTTTCTACTTTAATCATGGAGAGAGGGAATGGTTATTATACCTAACAATCTTAAAGCAGCAACACCAGACTACATACACACTCTTAGACATCCAGTATCTACTACACTGTGCAGCCCCTACTTCAAACTGTGCTACTACAAATTGAAATGCCTGTAAAGATGGATAAAGTGAAAAATCTCAGTGCTACAGGTCCAAATCCTTTTTTAACTAGATAACCATTTCTTAGGACAGTGTATCTACTACCTAGCAACTGCCTCCCATCTCCCCATGTTAACATTTATAGAGCAGGAAAGAACAGGGTTTCTCTGCATTCTTGACAAACTCTTGGCCAGACACCCATATGCTTTTGGAAAGTAGACCTTGAAAACTCCCTTTCTGCCAACTGAAGGTGAAAAAACCCACCCTTTTCTTCTCCTCAAGTGTGTGACTGTGGTACTTCTAATTAATCATTTTAAGGGAGATGCCTAAGCAGCAATAAGACATAAAAATACACTGGGAAAAGAAGCTCCTGGGTGGGTGGATGGATGACTGTACCCAGCAGGGGAGGCACAAACTCACTTCAAATACCCTTCTTTGAGAAGAATCCAAGCACTCTAAACCAGCAAAAATCTCTACCAAGTCATACATATAAGCAGTGTATTGAGCATCTTCCCCAGTCTCCCACAGGATCCTCTACCCAATCAAATTCAAGTCTGACTTTTCAAAAAGGCAAGAAGTCTTTCCAGCCAACAGCAACACTGATCCCACAAGGAATTCAAGCAGTCCAGCATTCATCAGTGCTGTGACACGTTGAGTTGGCAGCTGCTGGGGGTCAGCTGCAACCAAAAGCCCCCGTGTGCTGCACCAACACTGGTGACAGAGGCATTCCCAAAGTGATCACAGTCACTTGTTCTGACATACTGCCAAGACAAAGCTGAGCACAATAATGGTAATGATTTAAACACTTTCTCGGGGAAGAAAAAACCTCAACAACAATAAACCCCAAAACTGCAACTCCCATGTATAGGAGTGAGGGTTTTAAGCCTTTAAGGGAAAAAAAAAACAAACCAAACAAACAAAAAAAAAATTTGTAAAAGCTAAAACATCAAACAGCTAGCTGCTGCCAGGTCACCTCCATGTATATATACACACACAAAACAAGTCACTTCTTTCCCCTTTCAGACACAGCATCCTAAAACATTTTCAAATGGGTTAGCTTTGTCTGGGAGAGTCAGAAACTCAAAAAGTAAGGAAAAACAGCAAACCTGGTAACCTAGCAAGCTTCCTTCTGCAAAAGGAAATGTTACATGGGAATACTGTACCTGCCCAGCAGTACTAGGTACAAAAATACTACAGAGCTTGTTGATTTATCTGTGCACAAAGATATTTTCATACAACTGGCAAGTGGGGACCTGCAGTGTAATTTAGCCCTTCTGTGAAACTGCCAAAATGGCAAGAGCCAGGCATCAGATTTCTTCCAACAATTAAATGGGCCAGACAGAAACTACCAATCAACTTTCTCCCAGAGAACAAAAAAATCCATAATAGCAGTAGGTTTAGGATGAAGAAATAGAATTTACTATTAGGAGAAGATAGCATTTTAAAGGCAGAACATCACTGCATTAGTCTGCAAACTACTGTACCTAACAGCTGAAAGCAAAGTCTAAATAGAGACTTTCCTGATTAATTTCATTTTCCTGCTGCTAAGAATCAACATTGGCATGCAACAGCAGCCAACAGGAACAAAATACATGCCTACATGACCAGGAAAACACTGATTAATTCTTTTTTTAAGTGGAAGGAATTAAACACACTTTGGAAAGCTCATGTTAGAAGATGGAGTAGTCAAGCAGTAAAGAGGAATAGGTTTTGCATGTGAAAGGCAAGGATTATTGAAGTCAGGGAGGCAAGTTAAACCCACCATACTTGAATGATGTATTTCTGGAAAACCTCAGATTCAAATATAACCGGAAAGAACTGGATCGTGAAGGCATCATAAAAAAGGAGTCGATATAGTAACACTATTTTCTTTTGAAAATGCTTGCTAACGTCGAGAAGGTGAGAAAATGCACATCTACAAGTCGAGAACAATAAAAACAACTATGGTATAAGGTTCACCAGGTTTTTTTACTTCCCTACCAATAGAACTTCAAGATGTCTGCCATCAAATTTGTGAACAAAGCTGTCTGCCACTTCTACTAGATAACCTCCAGGGAGCATAACTCCTTGTCAAAGTGAGTTTAAACTTCTTGAGTAACACAACAAAGATGGCAACAACATTATTTTATTACAAAAAGTAATATCAGTTGCAGGAGGCTTTTTCAGGTACATTTATACTGAATTCACATTCCAGAATAATCTTTTAAAAATTACATTAAATCATAAGGACAATTCTGCAGTTCCAGTAAATCTACTTAAATACTGAAATAAAAATTTGTATCTGCCTCATCTGTGCCAAAAGCATTTACACCACATTATAATCACCCCAAAGTGATGCTAAAGCAGTAACAACAACTGCAGTTGTTTTGTAGCTGTGAATCCTACACATAATGTAGGCATGCATTCAATCTAGGTTCAGGCAGTTCTCCTCAGCAGCCTCCATTAGAGGTCACACAAGCACTCTCCCTGCCCTCAGCTCCCAGGCTCAAGCACAGAAGGGTCAAGGCAACCCACATGGGCCCCACTGCAAATAAAACTGAGCTGTATGATCAGAGGGCAAATTGCTGGATCAACAAACACTGAACATTTCGAAGCACAATTGTTATATTAAGTAACAGCTTTTGCTCAAGTATCCATGCATGTGACTCTTACTTAGCAGCTTGGTCGTGTAGGAGATGGAAGCTAAAAATTCATCTGAAAGATCAGAGAGGAGGCAACTCTCGCTGCATCTGTTCTCAGTGCTTCCATCAGCACATTGTTTGGTGAGCACACACATGAAGAGCACGTAGCCTCTCTCCAACCCCTCACCACAGGGAACTCACCAAAATAAGCTATGAAGACAGTCTGAGACCCAGCTGAATAACTTCCAATATACAGTGGAGTATTTGTTGATATCATTCTTTGTTATGCCTCAGTCTGTAATCCACTTTAGCAGTGTGTGCCAAAAACTACTCCTTCTACAACCAAAAGAAACAAAACAATTTAGGCTTTAAGCAAACAGATCCCGCTCCACACAAACCCAGCATTTCAAAAAATCACACTATATCACTCTGCTTCATCCTGACAAGCAAGAGGCAGGCACTTTGGGCTGGAGAAAGAGAGGTTCAAAGCCAACTTGAGAAATCTTAAGTGTGATCACTACTTGGCCAAAAAATAATGCTGTAACCACAAACATCTTGCTGTACAAGGTCTGATAAACAAAACCAGTGAGGCTGTGCCAGAACTAGTGAGATTACCTGGGCGTTTAACAGATACATAAGAGAAGAACACAACAGTTAAGCCAAGATCCACAACTAACACTGGGCTTCTCTCCTGCAAGAATACAGGCCCCTCTAGAAGCAGCTGACCTACTCAAGGAGCTACTCATGTGGGGGCAGCAGGCTCAGAACACTTCTGTCTATTTTATGAACCTGTCACAAAGAAGATTTGCTAATTTGTCAATTGCTCCACAGCCATAAAATGTTGCAGATTTACAACCAACCATTCCCACACCGGGACTGATTTGGACCAAGAGGTATTTGCTCATGTAACCCTGACCTAACTCAGTTGTTTCTCACAACATCTGTTTTCCGTACAGAATCAGATAGAAAGAGCCTCATGTTTACAAGTGGTTGTTTTCAAAACAGCCCATGTGAACGTTAGTAAATACTGATCGAATGGCTGTCAGGCTATGCAAGAGTGAATATATTTCTGAGACAAAAGTCTTCTCACTTTGTTCACCATTGAAAAACAACTTGTCTTGCATTTGCCTTTTAAAAAAAAAGGCTGATGCACCAATGCAACCCTCCTGAGCAGTATCAAGTACCACATAACTGAATGCAGGCAATAACATCTATTTAGCACTACTTGTGGGTGGCTTCCTAAGCTTCACAACAAAGAGATTTGCATTTGAAACGTATTCTGATGGAAGTCTTTCACTTTTCTGGAACCCCACAACTGCTGCAGACATTATGGACTGAGACAGCCTGATTTAACCTTGTAAAAATGCCCTACAAGTCTCTACTGAAAACAAATCACAAATTGCTCTGTTTTCTGACTAAGGATGTTGCAGGCACCCTCATGTCAATGGATAACTACACCTACAGACTTTGCTACCAAAAAACAGCTCATAAAATTTTGTGAACTGCTTAACCACAAAGACATACAATAAGTGAAGTATTTGAGTCCATAAACCATACCACAGGTTTCCCTGGTTTTGCACTCAGTGAAAATTTGTTCAAAGGAGAGTTACTGCATTATCACCTAGTATCCCTCAAGGAACAGCCAAGTACTGTGAACTGGGAATCTGTCCTTGTATTAACACCAGTATCTGCAACACCAAGCATTGCTCAGTCTCTTGGTGTTGCAGATAGTGGTCTTACTATCAACTGTTACCCAGAAAAATCCAGCAAACTTTGCTATCAAGCTCCCTGTTGGTTCAACAAAAGAACTGGTGAATGTTTCCCCAGTGAATTTTGATGGTACAACTTAATATTAAACTGTTCTGCCTAGAAAATAAGAGGGGGGAGGAAAAGAGAAAAAAAAAATTATTGACATCCATCTGCCCATGAGATCAAACTTCTTATGCGCTGTTGCTTTAATTTTTAATTGCCATGACTTCTAGAAAGAATTGGAGAGTACTGTAAAGATACTCAACCCTCTTGGAAGGTATCCAATTTATGTGGTTAGCATGGTGTGATGATGTGGAAACAGAAGATAATGTGGCCCACAGATCTTTGGCAGGCTTTAAAATATCATCTTTCATTGTAAAATTACTCTATTTTAAGTGGGTGATTGAAAGGTACTAATAAGGCATTGGGGTTGATGTCTACTGCTGTGGAGAGAATTGCTGCATTTCTAGAAGAATTTTTAAAGTTTTTCGAAGTTCTTTCCAAAAGTTTTTCAAAATCCCCTATTTAACATTACTTACCTAGCACAGCACTTATCTGCACATTGAGATCTCTGTCAGGGTAAGGCTAAGAAACAACTCGGATTAACCACCTGTTTTACTCCACTGATACCACTCCTTGTACTGGGGCCATCGCAGAGAACAAATGAACAAAGTCTTGGTTACCAGTCAACTTTGAGGGAACCATAAAAAACCTGCTTTAGAAGCTACAGGCAGAAATCTGGTTTAAAACCTGTAAAAACAAGAGGCATTTAAAGATCCTCCTCTCCTGAAAGAGTAACAAGGAAAATAAAGATCTTGAGCAAGGTATATTCTAACTTGAGCCACTTAGCTGCACAGGTATTGCTTAAGACAGCACTGCAAACCTGAAAATCAGCAGGCATTTCCTTCCCTTTCTTTTTTCTTAACCTATCTTCAGTTCAGCTTCTTTCCCATCTCATCCCTATTACATCCAAAATGCATGAATATAAGTTTTCCTAGACTTCCTACTGCCACAGATTCCCTAAAGCCACAACCCCTGAGGGAATACCATTAGCCACACACTACCTTGCCTGAAAGCACTTATATAGGTAGAGGACTGCTATAGGTAAAGGTCAAGCTAGAAAAGCAGATTTTTTTTTGCCACACATCAAAATCTGAGGTATGGAGAGCTGTTGCACCAATTAAAGCGACTCAAAAAAGCAGCTGCATGCCCTGTTGCTGAATGAAGTTGGTTTAGATCAGGACACAAGTTAATGCACTGCAAAGAAGTAGTAAAGACTCTCCTGCTAGCAACTCCAAATACACAGTGACTGTAACACTGATGTCTGCAAATCAAAGCACATACAATAGCACAGGAGAGGATCGTGTTTTCTTTGTCTTAGCCAATGCAAGATGCAACCTGCAATTAAGAGGTCTTTTATTCCTTTGTCCTTGGGACACAATTCTTACCATTGAAGGTTGATTGTCTCCCCTTAAAGCAAAGAGAATCCCTGATTGCAAAAAAACTGATCATGAATGGTATCCATTAAAGCCATCAAATCACTGGTCACAATCCCCTTTCTACACAACATCTTGATGTTTCTGGAAGTTCCACTGATCTGGAATGGATATGGTGGTTATAGATATCTGGGTTCAAGTTCAATAGCCTTTCTGGGACAACCTGAATTCTTTCATTTGTATTCCCCTTTGAGGTACCTTGCCACAGAATACTCCCTAGCCTTCTGCATATGTTCCCTTCAAAATCTGCCTCTGAATTTTGAGTATCCTAATAAAAAGATAGAGCCCTGCTCAGCAAGAGGAACAGTCTATAAAATCTCACTAAGGGAAGTGGTTAGACCTTATTATTTTTTATCTATTTTAAGTGGTTCCCAAACATTCTGACCATTGACAGCATCCAGTGTATCATCCACAGAACACCTTAATGAAACTTAAGTATTTTCAAATAGAGAGGTGACGAAGTTTCACAGACATCTTGCTACTTCCTTGGGGCCCACCAGTGATAGAGGTATCTCTTCTGATGAGAAAATGCCAAACCATCACACTGCCACACAGCAGACAGCTGTTTGTAGCTGTTCACATCAAACTACATGAAACACCACTTGCTGCAGCCACAATTCATAGGAACAAACCTTCCCGAGTAAGATACAATGAGTTCAACTCTCTGCCCAAGCACTACAGGACATACTGACAGCTTCACGAGCCCTCTGTGCCCTTCTGAGCAGCACAAACATAATGAAAACTTGCCAAACCTATCATGCACAGGGTGTCTGCCACTATTTTGCATTGCTTCTGGGTATAAGAACAAAAATATTTTGAAAATTAAAAATCAAACATCTTTCCACTTGAACGAGTTTTCAAAACGCTAATAAGCAACTGTATCAGTCAGCTGAACACTAACATGGAAGTTATGATCAACTGGTTCCAAAGTTTTGGAAAATCCTCTCTTCACAAGTTGCTTTTAACATTTTTACTAGGAAAATCTTCTAACTGAAATTACAAACTAAGCTTGTAGAACTGTTGCTGTAACTGAAAACACAGTGTCTTTCTTCTTTAATATCTGTTTGCAGGACAAGCCATGAATAGTCACTTCCAAAGTCTTACTGATGGCTCAATTATCGTTTGTGTTGTCATGAATTTGGCAGAACAATATCACCCATTCACTGCTGTGGAAGAGTTCATGCCTTCTCTGTCCTCGGGTCTTGAGACTGCCTACCAGTAAAAGCAGTAGCAAAGCTGAAATTAATTGAAACTGAAGAGATAACAGGCAAGCAGAGAGGTAACAAAAAAGAACGTACTAGCCAAGCAGTTTTGGTGACATTATTCAATCTGCAAAAAAAGAAAAAAGTGGCAAAAATAAAACATTTTCCAAGCTCCAGTTCAGTTGTTGTCTTACTTGTTTCCAAAGTACAAGACATGAAAATTGTGAGTTTTTCAGCAATGTAGTGTCTCCTTAAATTATCCTTCAAACAAAACCAGATCACTTTAACAGACTCTTTTGCAAAGGGAAAAAAACAACAACAAAAAAAAAACAATACCAAGAAACATAACCCAAAAGGTAGTATCAAATTCTGAATTTATTTGTATTTGTGATTTACAGGTCTAAGATGAGGATTACACTGAAAATTCAGATTTCTTCCCCCCAACAGTCTTTCCAAAGCCTTTTCTAAGTCACACAAATGATTTGTCTTCTTCCTGCCCTCTCCTCCCCCCACCATCTCTTGAGAACCGCCTGAAGGCAGATATAATTGGAACCTTGCACTCGCTGCAGACATGTCATGAACAGGAACATAATCCAGGGTCATCACCAGGCTAAAGCCAGCACACTGCCCTGCCCTGCCCTGCCAGACGGGCAGTGTGTGGGTGAGAGCCGTGCCCACAGCCAAGGCAAGCCTAGCAGGCCTCACACGGGGCAGCTCGCATTGTTCCCCAGCAAAACCTGTCCAGACTACCTCCAAAACAGCCCTGAGAGCTCTGGAAGCAATTGGACCCATTCCCCACCCCCAGTGAAGAGGAAAAAACGTGAAGTACTAAGGACTGAGGGCGGAGGAAGGCTGAAAGCAAGGATCTGCTTACAGAAGAAAGTATCATTAACTATTAATAACAAAAAGGCTGCAATGCAGACAGCTTGAAATCTGGTACAGCTTACTAAATCACAGCTGCATTTGAGACCATTATACTACAGCATACCAGTAATAGCTCCACAGTTCCCTTTCAGTGAGAAATTCATACATTTCTATGAAGACTACACAGCACATGTTTCCAGCAATACTGTACTTCTAATGCTGAGAGCTGTTCAAAAATTCAAAAGGATTTCTTCTAGTTAATCATTTCATTTTAAAAGTAGGTGTTTCTAAAACAGGATGTTTTATGCCAAACAATTTACAGGTGCTATTTAATAAAGCATAAGATCTGAGCAATAACACTGGGGAGGGAGATGAAATGCACATCATACATACCTAACCAAGTTCCTTCACTAGGAACAAATTAGGATTAAGTTTCCCCTGGGAAGAGCCCTGTGAAAGCCAGCCTCTCATGCCAAGACAGTGCAACTTCTTTGCACCCCACTTCAGAGAAGTGGCAGTCAGGAAGCAGCTCATACTACAATTAATAAGCCAAGTACAGCAGAGATATTGAGTGCCAGTTGGCACTGGGGATGGTTTGCTCTGGTTTTTTTTACTCCCAGTACACTGGTGGCTTGGTGGAACCCCCAGTTCACAGCTAAACAAGGCAATTTAGCTCATCCTACTTTTTTCCTGTCCAGACATTTCCAAGAGTACTGATGAAACCCTTCTGATGCACTCTTCCTTGGTGAAATACAGAGTCACTGCTGTTTTCTAAACTGACAGGAGAACAAAGGGCTAAAGAAAAACAGGGCAGATCATCTGCAGGGCCAAAGGTGGATCCCACTAGTGCTATTGTCATAGTACAGGACAGGCAATGCCAGGGTCTCAGAGCTGTGAGAGGAGGAGAGAGCAAACTGGGATGAAAATGTGCTGAAGCAAAGTGAGGATGCTCTAGCAAGGGGACATGCAGCCATTTCAGTGCTCAAGCTCCCCTGTTTTCCTCAGCACGTCCTTCCTGCACTTGGTTCACAGCACTGGAGTTGTGCAGCCCTGTGGCCCTGCTGCCACCCCACCAGGGCTCCACAGAGCAGGAAGGAGCTAAGGAGTCCAGCCCAAATGCTGGACCTCACCAGCTACATGCCCTCCTTTCTCAGCTGAGGTGGGTCCTGTAGTTTGGAATGTATTTTAGAAAAAGGGTCTATTTGATCACAGCTGGTCCTGATCTGTCAGGCCTCTCAAAGTGGAGAAAGCTGCCCACGCAAATAGGTGTTTGCATAAAGATGGAAAATAACAAGGTAAATAACAATTAACAGAAGATTTTTTGTGAAGTTCTTAAATTCATCAATTATTCAGAAATTTACAACATGGTTTCAAAGTAACCCATAGAAAAAACACATGGAAGATACAGAAATAAAACACATGTAGAGAATTAATTGTAAGAGCCACACCAAGAAAAGTCAGGATGGACAGCCAACCAGGGCACTTCTATGACAAAAACTGCACAGAGGAGGAGGGTGCTCCACTTTCTAGAACAGGAGTAGATCAAGAAAGATAATAAATCTGGAGTCCTAACCACTCAAAAATATACCAACAAGTCTTAGCTTGCTTCTTTCTGGTATTTAATTTTTTTTGGAGGATTTGAATGTAGAAATTCACTATCTCTGGGAATAAAAGTAAAAACCCTAGGAAAAAGGTAAATGTTAATAAACATATATAAAAAACAAACAAAACCCCATACAAACCAAGAACTCCCACAAAAACCCCTTCCTTCTCAGGCTGAGAAACCAGCAGAGCTTACTATCATTTATTTTTCCAGAAGACAAACTGGCAACTTCTCAAAGTGCTTAAGATAGAATTGTTTTTTCCCCTTAGATTTGAGATTAAATGTGCTGGTAACATTCCCACCCAGTTTGCAACCCGTGAGGAGCCCAAGGCCCAACTTTCAGAGACATGGGAGAACAGAAGGCATCAAAGACTTAGGGCACCTTGCTAGAGCAAGAGACAGTGAACAGCTACTCCTTCAAGGAAACCCTGAAGAACATCAGAGACCAAAAACAACAAAATCATTTTACCCAACATTTCCTGAGACTGAAGCTAAAGTACTGCATCTATCTCAGAGATTCACATTTTTACAAGCATGCTAAAAAAAAGAAATTAAAAAGTGAAGGATGCAGAAGAGTGCTGAAAAGCTACTGAAAATAGGCAGGAAAATCCATTTAGTCCCAGAAAATCAAATTACTAACAAAGGCAGAAAAATCTGACTCTAATTTGTAAATATTACCAGGAAATACTTCTCAAAAAAAACCACTAGAGAGTAATAGGCCACTATGACAAAGTCACAAGTAGGGCTCCTTCAGAATTTTCTTTTAATTTCTTTATATTGTCTGCCTAATATAATAAATAAATAATTTTTATCATCATTGAAATGTCTGCACAGTCAGCAGCTCCCAAGTTTTTTACATAGATAGCTACTGAAGTTTCATAGAAACTTCTTTGGCATGTGATTCTCTTCTCCTTTGCTGTTTGTGAAGGCAAAGTTTATTTGCATAACCCAAACAAATCCTGAGAAGACAGTGATAATGCTGCCAGTGCTGCCAGGATCTGAGACTTTCTCGCATGATAAAAACTTAATGCTACACCAGACAGCTTTTCATTAGCAGAATGCTAATAAATTTCTATCCCCAAGTAATTATGCAGACTGGGCAACACTAAGTTTCACAGCAAACATGCACATTCAGTCTTCAAAAAGTTGTTTTGCCCCTCGTATGAGCTCCACTTTGGTGAAGACAGTGCCCAGAAGAACTGAGGAGCTGAGTTTCTTTCTAGCAGGTTGCAGATCTCTTCCATTAGTTCTCAGCTATCCTGAGCGCAGCTGACTGAAAACCAAGCCAAGCATTCTAGCAACGACCACTGAAGCTTTGTATCTTTCAAAAAGCTTTGTACTTAAACACACCACGCTATTCACGTGAAAATTCAGCTAGCTCTTCTGCATTCAAAGCTTGCCCCTGGACAGGAGTGGAGGATTCCAAGATCTCATGGACTTTTCAATCTGTCAAGGCTTCTGCTCAAGAACTAAATGTGAGAATCACAAAAGTGCTAGACTATTTTGGTATTAGGTGGCAGAGCAGTGAGAGGGGAATCACAGGACTTGAAATCGCCCCTGTTGTGCTTCTCAGTATCAGTAGGGAATTCAATAGTATTTTAACAACAATGATTAACCACTAGAGAGGACAATGGACTCACTACTCGGAACCTTCAAATCAAGACTAAAATGCCCTTTCTGGAAAATATGCTTGCACTAAATGTGCTTTGAAAACCCAGCTAGACAACCTACAATAAAGCTTCATAGCCTCAATTATTCAAGAGACAATTATTACTAGATTATCTAAATGAATTACTTTTATTGACAAAAGTCCTGAACACTATGGCTCAGAATTTTGCTGTGCTATATACTGAACTGACAATAGCCACTTCTAACATAAGAAAACTAGATTTTCCTTTCTGTGATTAGGTTCATCAATAAACCAGAACAGGATTTACCAGCAATTGCCAATTATACAGGATCTGCAGCTGCCTTGCATCTGGAGTGCAGCAGTTCATTTGCCTAAGCAAACTTAAGAGTTTTGGTACTTAACTGGCAACAGATTTATTAGCCCTCAGCGTCACATTAGCAAAACCAGCTCTGGAGGAAAGGTGGGTAAGGACCAGCTAAGAAAACACTAGACACAAGTTGGTCAGAGTGACCTGTGAATGCAAACACAAGCAATACCTGAGCATTCAAACCTACAAGTTAGTGCAACCTATGGTTTGCCAGGATTCTCAGCCAATGCACGACAACAGGTTAAACTGTGAGAAGGGCTGATGGTGAATAAACAGATTATTATTTAGCACAGAAGATCATGAATCCGTTTCCAGTTTGGTTTTAGTGGGTTCTCTTTCACACAAAATCCTAAGCTGGTTCTGTCCCAATACTCAGCAGCTACATTAGTGCCAGACAATGACTTGCCAGCACATCTAATGCCACCACAGTAAACACATTCTGCAAGACAGACATCAGAATCCTGGGATCTTGCACCTGCACTTTCCAGAATCTAACATTCCTCACCCAAGGCACTACGTGCTTGTTGGAAGCTAAGAAGCCACAGTAACAGTGGAGCTCATTAAAGAGACATTTACAAAGGACAGAAATATCCAGCTGCCAGAGCAAGACATCATTCAGCAAACAACAATCTCTGCTCCCTCTGCTCTTATCCACAAGGGAAGCCTACAAAACTTCTTTGGAAAAATGAGCCTAGGGACAAACTTAAATGAACACCAAAAACCATCAACTCAGTACTGTGCCATAAACCCAGTAATTTTACTGCCCTCTTCATGTT
>VYXF01002475.1:20266-33759 GCA_013397295.1 Polioptila caerulea | reverse complement strand
GGGGGGGGGGTGGTCTGGAGAATAAACTTATTTTAGCATTTCTTTTACTCCCTCCTCCCATCCCCTCAACCCCACTGCTTTTATTTCAAAGACTCAGATGATGAAAAGCATATCTAATTTTTTACTCACCACCTACAGCCAAACATTTAATAATGGTTTCTCTACCTTTAGAACTTGGTTTGCCTATACTCTAATGCAGTCACACAATAATGCCCATCTTTCAAGAGCTCCTATTTTTTCTTAACACATTTGCTAAACCTAGATGAGCTCCCTTCTCAGTAGCCCTTTTAACTGACAGCCTACTATATATACACATACCATAAGCACAGCATACAAAAGCTGCAGGTTCACCAAGGTTTTACTTTAAAAAGGAGGACTCTCTCCCATCATAAGGCACAAAAACGTAACCAATTCTCCGAGCAGGGATCTGAAGAAAATTAGTAATTGGATGTAGTTACTGAACTGAGTTTTGCTCTCACTCATGGTTCAGCACATCTGCCTCCAGAGACCCAGATGCTGCAGCAGAGCTTGTTCATACATGCAATGCCTCTGACTGCTCTTTGACAAAGCCCTGTGTCCCCTCGTAAGTACTGTTCATCACCTACTGGCTCTACCTTGCTTACTGACTGATTCTTTAGATTATCCTTTGCAGAACCTGCAACCAAACTGATTTCCTATTTTTCTTTAAGCACAATGAGACAAAGATTGAGAAAGAAGTCTAGAGAATGTCTATTTTAACATCTTGTGGTGATACTTAAGGCTATGTTGATTTTTCAGGCACACCCATTTTCAGGACTCCTACATCTCAGTCCGAATGTTTGAGTTGTTACAACCCACACTTGTGAGTGGGAGCTGAAAATGTGGGGAAAAATTTTTTTTTTAAATCTTCTTTTACAACAGCAGTCCTGTAGGCTTAATTAAAAACAAAGAAGCCAAAAAAAGCAGAGAAAAAAACCCCAAAACACAAGGGATGACAGAATCACTGGCTTAACAGCACTCAAATTCTTTGCCAAGACACAAAATTCTTTCTGTTCCTGCCTATTTTCCCTAGACACCTCCACCTCCTCCTTCCCGTTAAACTAAACCAATATGTTCACACAGTTAAGCGTTCCAATAACTTGGTCAATATAAAATATTCATAGTAGTTCCAAATCTATCAAACTAGGATAAATACTCCCTCCCAATTCAAGAAACATAAAGTCTCAGAGAACTGCAAGCACACCAATGCTGCTTCTTCTCCTCACACCTCCCTAAGGTTGTCCTCTCGTGGAAGAATTAAGAACTTAATTGTGAGGGCATTCAATGACAGCACAGTCCAGATTTCACCATGTTTTACCACTTTCACAGGTTTGAAATGTTAAAACAAGGGGGTGTACCAAACCCTACTTAACACCTAAAATTTTGTTAGGCAAAACTGAATGAATACAGATCAGAACATATGGAACACTTCTTCTGCTTTTCTTGATGCAACCCACAGAAGTGATAAGCTTGGCTTGTGACCAATTTGACATCTTGACAAATCAAGTCAGCTCCTCACAGAAAAAGGATCTCGACTGTTACATGTTTAGGCAATCCAGGTTACTTGGATTATTACTCAACTCCTCTGTCTCTCCCAATTACTAAAACCTCTACAATAAAGTCAAAACCAAGGGGTCTTTGCTGCATCCATAACACAAAACACAGCTAGCATCACAAGTGATATAAGAAAAAGTCTGCTGGCAACTCAAGTTGCCACCAACCCCTGTCATCAAGATATCAATGATGGTGGGCCTACTAAATGATTGGAAAAACATTCAAATAAAGTGAATTTCTTATGAGGCTTGCAAAACAAATGACTTGCAAATCTCTACACTGTACTGATGGTGAGCTGGCTGTTTGCCTAATAGGCAAGCCTGCAGTTCCAAACCCCATGCTGCCCCTGCCCAGCTGACAGCCCCAATAAAGAAAGGCATGGAATACTGATGTGGTGAAAAAAACACCTGGTATTAATTAAAAGTAGCTTTCAGCAAAACACATATTTAATAGACATCATTGTCTTCTAAGGCCCAAAGGGAAAAAAAACACCAACTTCTCCACACTGAAGAAAAAGGTTAATTCTGCAGCCTCACTGGCTCAGACAAGAAGATCACATTTGAATAGCCTGAAGGTGGATAAAGCTGCAAAAAGAGTTTGCACTTTACCAGACATCTGATAAACTAATCCCCTTCAAGGCTACCTGCTTGTTTGAGCTCTCATAACTAAAAGAATTCAACAGCAGCTTTACTTAAAATCTGAGATTAAAACAATCAGCTGCAAGGGAAGCCAACCAAGCAGCAGATATTCAGAGAAAATGTGTGTGCATTAGCACAGACACACTCAGAACCACTTCTCTGTTCACCACATGTAGTCCAAATCTACCACAGTGTCAGGCACCAGCTCCCTCCACCACAACGCATTTTAGGGAAGCAGTTTCTGAGACCTAACTTTCCAGAAACTTTCCTAACTCCCAGAATTATGCTGCTGTGTTATTATCCATGGTACTCAGATGGCCAGCCTGGAGTTCTCTATGCCAGAAACCTGCAATTCTAAGGGAGGTGAGCTCAGGCTCTCTGTCCTATGCATGCAGTCCCAAGGAAGAGCAGGGCAGGCTTGCTTTGGTACAGATGAGTCTTCCTTTGCAGCCCAGAGCTGACAAATAACAACCAGATACAGAAAAGTCCTGGAAAGAGAAGTAAACCAAGCAATTAAGAACAGCCACAAAAAGCCCCTCAGTTCTACATGTGACTTAAGAAATACCAAAGTGACAGCTTTAGGAACAAGAACTGCACATGGCCCAAGCTGTAATTAATTACACAGCAATACCAGCTTCATGTCTCTGCTCTGACCTTAAATAATCAAGGCTTTTTGAGATTTCCTTTTTTCCTGAGCTTAAGAAACCACTAGGTTTGAGTAAAGCTATCAGTTCAGGTACTGAACTTCAACATTTAGATTTTCCTTGTTTACAGATTTCCTAATATTTCTTTGTGCTAGAGAATAGACCCAGAGCAGCCACAAGCCTCCCAGGAAGGGATGCTGCCTTTTGTGCAGACAGGAGCCCTCCTTTTGCCAATTTTCATCAAACTACATGTAGGTTTCTGCACTCAAACCACCAGAGTCCTCTCTTCCTTCCTTGCCTCCTCTGTTGACTGACCCCTACCTTCTAGTTTCTGATGTGCCTGCCCAGTCTCTTTATTGGAAGTGCTGATTAAAGAAAACTCAAAAGCAGATACAAAATTTTCAGGGAAAAAAAAAGGAAAAAAAAAAAAAAGGAAAAAAAAGTTCTTTTCCATTCTTTCCTTCCTCCAAACACCAGCTAACTCAATCCTAAGAGTTGATTCCTGAGGGCCATTCTGCATGTCCTCACACTGTCCTCTCCCTAACTGAAGATATACTTCCTTTAGGAAGTACTTTGCTTTAGGGCAGACTAAGACCAAAACCAGACTTCTGTAAAAAAGACAGGAAAAACACAGACATAGAACTAATTGGTTATGTCAACTGAAGCCTTAAACTCTTTCAAATACACCAGTAAACATTCCTGGAACACAGGTTCCAGGTACCTGGAAATGGGTACTTACCATAATACAAAACATACCTCAGAAAAGAGCCTAAGAGGGTATTGAATGCAGTCCTTTTACCTCAGCCAACAAACCTAAGAACTCCCTGGAGATACAAACTTCCTCCATTTAAGAGGAACCAACTGAAGAGCCCTATTAAGTTCTGCCAATATTCTAGCAGAAAAGCAATAGATGGGCAAACCTAACACTTGTATTCTGTGCATCACATTAGAAACAAAACCACTGAGCAGCAATCAATTTTGCCATGTTATTGAAACATGAGCCATGCTCAAGTGCATTCAGAAGTTAAAATTAAAAAAAAAAAAAAGTAATTAAAATCAGGTATCAGAAAACTTACTGTCAAAAAAATTTTGACAGGGAAAAATATGCCAAGGTATACACACATATCTCACCTCACCTGAAAAGGCAATATTACAGAACTCCAAAATAAAACCAAAAAAAACCTAAGCAATATCAGCAAGCCATTTTTCTAAGCATGAACAGAATAACAAATCTTTTAATTTTAAATACAAAAATTCTTACAATCACTTACTAAAGTACTACATTTAGTTTTAAAAGAAATTATCTGATGGAATCATAAAGTTAGCCAATGAATAATTTATTAAACAAGATTTTTCATTTTCTATAGTCTTAGGCCTGACACACTAAATTGAAATCTTGTAAAAAGCAATCTGTAACTAAAGAAATTGATTCATTCCGACTACAAACTTTTAAAGGAAAAAATACAACAAAGTAACAAAACACTTGAAACATTTTCTGTTTAAAAAAACAAATTGAACTTCCTTTAAATGAGTCAAGACGTATTATCTCTTTTGAAAGGTCAGGCAGAAGGAGGTGAGTACCCCAACACACAGAAAAGCTACCTATTTAATTGAGAAGTGATCATGACATTATCTAAAAATATTCACCTATCACAGTCTGACCTACATACAAATTTTAAAATATGACAATACACAGAAGCTTCAGGTGTATTGAGGACAGCACACCTGAATTAACAGTTAGCAAGCCAGAAATATTTCACTATCACCTCCACTTTTTTTTTTAAACCTTACTCACTACCTAACTGCTATTAAATAGATTTCCACCAAGGTTTGACCAACATCTGGGTATACTAAATGTAAATGCACCTGCAATAGATAATTTTGTTACCAAAACTGAAAAATCAGCTATATACCCCAGTGAAGAAATAAGTTATTATTTTTTTAAATTTAAAACTCATTTATAATGTTACCCTATTTCCTGGGGAAAAAAATAACTTGACAGTATTACATTAAATTTGTTTAGAACAACCAGCAGAGAGGGAATCATGTGCAGATACACATCTTGGTGGAGATAGCCATTTAAGATAAGCAAACAAACTGCACTCTTTGGAATCATCTAGTTCAAAGAGACATTTATTTGGACAGGGTTGGTAGGGACTGACAGAACAGATACCTCCTTTTCTCTTAGGTTAAGAAACAGTGAAGGAAAACTGTCACATTTATAAGCTCCAAGAGACAAATATGAAGTCACAGAGCACAGCTAATAAAATCCTGAGTGTCATGCAAAAATAATGAAAAAACCATGAATGGCAAACAAGGGGTGACTGTAGACATGTACATCACAGTGCAGGGACCAAAGCACATCTGAAACAACAGAAGGGAATCCTGAGAATGATGCACAGGTAAAGTCTGACCCTTCTTTGTCACAGGATTTTGGGAAGTCCACAGAGATTCAAAAAGATTTCCCACTACTTCATTTATGAGAAATCCAGGAAGGCCTACAAACCTCAAAGACCTCTGCTGGATGAAGTCTCTGAGCTCTAAATTCCCATAACAAAACACTGAGGAAGTGCAGCCATAAGCCAGAATTGTAGAGCTGTGACAGCAAAGCAACACAACAGCTCTGAAGGCCACAGTACCTCATTCCATTCAGTCTCCAACTACATCTGCTTTTGTATTTTTGGCTAAAATGTTGGTAATGAAACCACTGATAGTTCCTAACTCTTTAAATCTCACCATGGGCCTACAGCCTAAAAGTCATTAACCTCCCCTCTTAAGGCTGCTTGCACCATGTCTTGATTGTAGGCACTTGCTGCTGTCTTTGATGAAGACCAAGGCTGAAAAATTGAAGTCTTCAAGTTATGTTGTAGGAAGAATTTGGGTGCAAGAAAAATACAGATTAATGACAAACTCCAGCCTAAGATGTCAATACCATTTCCTGGTTTTCCTTCTCCAAGATGTTCTATACTGACTGAACAGTTTAGATCACATATTTTCTCTTATTACCCCACAAGTTTCTTTGTCTGCTTGACTTTGGCTTTTGGGCTGCTTTGTTTGTTTTTGAAAGGTAGTAAATTTACATTCCATGTTTCAGGAAAGAAGAGAAGCCAAGAAAAGCAAAAAAATAAGGAAATCAGCTGGAGGAATGTTTCAAAATAAACTGTCCTTGCCAACACTCTGGCTTTAAAGTACAGCTTTTCCAGTCCCTCCTCACCAGGCATGCAGGACTGAAGAGATTGGGCTTGGACAACCTGGCAATGACTCAGCAAGTCCTCTCTTTTTCATTAGGCAATCAAATTCAGATTTGAAACCATCATTTGACTGAAGAGCCGTGTTCCCTTAGCAAAAAACTACAACCATGGTGAGCCAACCCAAATAATAAGTCAGCAGCTGTCTACTTGAGTTACCTGCAGTGAAGCCTCACTGCAATCATTTCAACATCTGCATCAGCTGGAGTGCTGTTCAGAACACTCAAAGAGATCTTCATTGGTGCAGAAGTAATATAGGCAATACTTCATTGAGTCACCAGAGGTTTGTTCATTTTATCAGAGAGATGCTTAGGTTTCCCTCAGAGCGTTTAGTTTCACATCTATTCTTCCAAAACTTGCTTTAGTAAGTAAGTCTTGCATCAGCAGCCATCAAATGTTCATGTCGTGAACATTTATTTCTTTATTCAGCTGAAAGAAGAAATTACTCATACTGTGTGAATAAGCATTATTAATTCAATTGCAATACAACTGAACACATCTCTACTACTACTTACTGCACACAACCCTCAAAGCTATTTAAGTCAGTTTTCAACCTCATTCAGGCCATGGTCCAGAAACATTTCTCCTGGACACAGTTTCACCTTAAGCTGCTCCTACCCTGGGGCTGATCCCACACCACCTCCTCCAGCCTCAGCATAACTGCTTCAAGTGCCATATGGTGAATGGATCAGGAAACTGCTCAGGGTTAAAAAAAAAAATTAAGCCAGCAGTGCCACCAAGAGAAATGTCTGTGGAACCACAGTCTCCAAAATTTCTAAAAATGTTGCCACTGGAGGATCAAGCTAGATGCTTTTAATGCTCATCCTGCCCCTTTTGTGCCCATGAAGCTCCAAATAGAGTGCATTAATTAGCTCAAAGCCAGTTGCTGTATGTACATGGAAGCACCTTCCTTAGGAGCAAATCAAGTTGCTTCATTCCACTTAATTCTGAAATATAGCAACAGCTCTTATAAGTAAAATAATATTTTAAAGAAAATTACTCGAAAGCAAATCAGGAAAATCCTTGAGGCTTCTCTGGATCTGCTCTCATTCTGTCTCCTAACATTGAAAATCAGTGGTGCACAGGTATAACATCAACCAACAACAGTAACAATTAATATAATGAAGCAATATAGCATTCCTTTAGCCAAGAATCCTCCAGCAGCTCCCAAGAACAAGCTGGTTACAAGCAGAGTAGGTCTCAGTCCGTACCCAGGAGGGTGAGGAGGGAATCCCTCTGGGAAGGAACACGAGATGTCAATGCCCAGAGCACAATGTGGGCAAACAGCACTCGCAGAGGTGTCTCTGCTGAGACAAACACTTGCTGCCAACTTCTCACATGACTTCTCACTCACTTTTTTTCAGCAAAAGCAGCAGCAGTTTACCACATCCAGCTGAACAGGAAAGTCAAGCCTAATTCCAGCAGAGATTCAAGATCATTGATGGAACTAAGCATCTCTACAGTTCATTGATAGTAGGATTAGAAGAAGGCTGAGGGGGTTTTTGGGCAAATTTCACAAACATCACTTTTAAAATTTATTCAATTTTATATTAAATAAGAGTTCTGCTGTTCTCAAGGAGGGTCAGAGATCCTGGAAGGTAAACAAGAAGAATGGCTTTTTATAAAACAGTTGCTCATTCTTTACAACTCTTTATGATGGCTATGCCATGCTTGGACATAGCCCCAAAGATCTGCACAAAGTTCCAGAAAAAGAAAAATTTGAGGTAATGCAAATGTGGAATAATACAGTATTTATATGCAAAACATATTTTTTATTAAGAAAATATCTGATATCTCTTCCTAAGAGCCTTCTGAAAGATTTAACCTTTCTTTTTCCATACTTGGTTCACTGTTGCTTACTTTGCAACTAGGCAACAAATGAATTAAATGATTCATCCCTAGCTCAGGACACCTGAACTCTTTGCAATCTTGACATTCAAACAAACTTTACTCAAAATCCATCAGTGCAGGTACATTTACTTATTGATCTACACCATACTCAGGTTTCTTTTAGTAAAAGAAATGAAGAGGGAAGGGCAGAGTATAAAGCACTGAATCCTTGCAGTCAATTTCATACGAATACTCCTGTTTGATCTTTTTGTCAAATTACTATGAAAGAGATACTCCTTCCTGAACTGTCTCTGGAAGACAGATGAGGTGACATTCACAGATACACAGTGACAAGCTCAACCTTCCTAGAAACACAAAAGGAAAGAGGAAGTTTCCTTTACTGCTTAGCCAAGAAAAGACTGCCCAGCTGACACGCACCAGACTTACAAGACTCCTCTTGGCATCAATACTGATACACACCAGCAGAAACAACTGAAAATTGTCTAAATCCCTGTAGCATTTTGAGCTTCTCCCACTCCTTTCAAACCAGATTCAAAACACATATAAAACACATCCTACAACAACATCCCTTCATTCAGAGGCAGCAGTGATGTGATAAACTCTGGCATGTCTTCAGTGTCATCTCCAATAGCTGAAGTAAATAACGTGACAGGATCCTCACCAACAACTTGCTCTTCATCTTTAACCCAGATGCTGGTACAGAAACACACAGAACTTTTAAATTCCACTAACCACCAACAAGCTGTGCACAACTAGTTTAAAGCATATTTATTTGTTCACTTTCTACAATAATGTTACTGAAGATTTTTCTCTGTCTCCCAGTTTATGTCAAGGCTAACAAGTCAAAGCTGCAGAGCACATACTTCTAAAATAGGGAATGAAAAAAGAAATTTCATTTTTAAACAGACAAGCTCAAATCTGTTCAAAAAATTCACACATGCACTTTCTCCTTATAATACTATCTTAGCAAAAGGAGAACAGAGGACAGCATGCAACACACTGCACTAAAAATCAATATACGGCAGAAACCAAGTGTAACCTACAGAAGTGCAAATCAGAAACTTTGGGAAGGCAGAAGCAGGAAGAGGAAAACAATTACAATTTCTAAAAAGACTAGGTAAGAGCAGCTCCACACACAGCAAAGGCAAATTAACTTCATCATTTAGTGAGAAACTAATCAGTGTATGGAGTACTTGTCTAAAATATCTTCCATTTTCCTATTATCCAAAATTATTTAAAATTGTTTTCATATTAACTCTAACACAGTAGTGGTAAGTTTTCATTACATTTTGCAAACTTCCATTTTACTTTTAAGTGGAGGCAAATTCAGTTAAAACAGATACACAATCTGCTGATAATCTCTTCAAATGGTTTTACCAGACTTACTGAATTTTGAACAATTACCAAATACGAGATTACAAAACTACAATTCACCAAAAGTTTTAGTGTATTGTTTATACCACTATATCTTACTGACTTTATTGTAAATAAAAATCACACAGCTGCTTCAAACTATCATTAATATTTAGGCTTTTATGAAGAATATCTGCTATGGTGATTTATTGCCTCAATATATTTCCCTATGCACAATTATTAGATGTTAGACTGCAAACTGTAATACATTAAAGACTACCAACTCAATTCTCAATTTTTATGCTGTCTTCCAAACATGTGCAACATGGCAGAATAATTCATGTATCAATAAACACAAACCTACAAATCACTGAGATTTCAGTATTGTAAAATTAAGGAGATTTCTTCATTAAGAGTTGCCCAAGGTATGTTTAAAAGTTTACTTCCATTTTCTCTTGCATCACCAAGTCAAAGGTTTGCAACCAGTGGCCCAGAAAGCAATTCTTAGAGGACAGAAATGACCAGGGAGATCATATGGCATCGACTCCACCTCTTTCCTCCTGGCCATTTCTTTATTTGCTCAGAGTTATCACTGTAATCAGAGCAGCACACAAGCCTTTCCAGGCAGTTAGAAGGAAGGAAAAACAGAGCTCCCAGCTTCCTCTAACAACACTTGGTGTGAGGCTGAAAAATAGTTGTAATTCTCTCAATGGCAATGAAACATAGACACCCAAACACATATATCAAACTTCTGTCCTTGCTTTTATTTTTAAACCACTGCTTTGCATGCAACAGCAACGTCCAAGAAAGAAAAATCAAGAGGTCTAACTTCTAAAGCTGTGAATCAGACCATGAAAATCAGCAGGAAAACTCCTGGATTAGATTTTATACACTGCACACATTATACCTGTATGGCAGGAGTTTACAACATCTGCAAACATTACAGGATGACCGAGAAGGAGGCATTGCTTCCAAATCCTGGCAGGGAGGTCTCAGGTAATGGCAAGAGCCTTCAGATTCCAGGAGACCAACAGCACTCACAACCAGTGTAGGATTTCTCACCACATTCCCCACTAGTGGAGAATTCATAGCAAAGCTGAGGAAGGCAAAATTTCTATGAAGCAGTGGGAGAAAAGACACTTGGATAGTGGCTCTTCCCTTGTAAACAAATACATTATAAAAAAATACTACATATCAGTTATACTGCAGTCATAAGAAGTATAAGGAAAGAGTTATTTACTACACTTTCATGGAGCAGGGGAGACCTAGCAGGAAGAAAATACCAGACAATTGAGTTCTCTCCTATGTTTTCCTACCAGGACAATAATTTCAACTATCAAAATAATCATTAATTTAGTGATAGAAATACAGTCATGAAACAAATTTAGCAGCATACCAGAACTGGCCTCTTGATTTCCCTGCTCAAAGGTGGAGAACAGCTAGTCCAGCCTTCAGGTCTGGAGTTCCTGATTTAATGAGAGTTCTGTTTACCATAGAACTAAGCTCAGTTTCCCCTGGATTTGCTCCTACAAGCCCTGTGGCCACTTCACATGAATTACATCAGTTGCCTCTAAGCTTGCCCATGTCTCCCTGTGCTCCTGCACCCCACAGAAGTCCCCGTTTGTCCACACGTTCCCACGTGCACACTGTGCTTGCTCTCACACTCGTGAACGCTCACTCTTTGCCATGCCCTTAAACCCACCTTCTCACTCCACCAGTGCCATCAGCTCTCTCTGAATGCTGCTAACAAAGACAGCACACGCTCCAGCTGGTTTGGAGCTGGGTGCATGCTGGCTGCCCAGCTGGAGACTGCCTCTTCACTTCCAGGAGAACACCAAACCCCATCACCTCCTTGCGTCTCTGGTTTTTTTGGGGAGAGGGTTCTCAGATGCCAACTTTCACAGACTAGGGGAAGGCAGCCTTGCTCAAATCTCTCCTTGTTCTTAAACTGGGGGAAATTGACTGGGGGGTTCACATTTTATCAGGAAGAAAAGACACAAAGCCAATGCAAACAGTACTTTCTTCCAAAGCCAGGATTTGGAGGTAACTCAGTTCCAGCCAGTTGCAATTCACATTGAAAATGCCCACTGCTGCCCTCCTCCTGTCCTGTGGTTCAGGGCAGCTTCTGCATTTCCCATTCATCCATCTCAGTCTTGTGGGACCGGGAAAACACAAAATTGACAAAAAGTCAATTTCAACATTTTTATACTGCACCCTGTGGGCAGCAATGAAACTGTCAACAAGAATTACTGCTTCACCCGAGTGATGGCGAGCAGAAGGCTCTGGAGCTATTTACAGGGATGGCCAGCTCAAAACAAAAGCCATGGAAGGATAAGAGCAGTAGTTACTCAGCTAGGATAGCACACACAGCACAGGGCTAACAGAAAAATGTCCTTGTCCTTTGCTGGTGGCAGGGGGAGAGGATAATCACACTTGCAAATATTGACTAACAATAAGTTCATGTTAATTATAAATGCAGAAAGAGAGTCTAACCTACAGAAACTACCTGTTGCTTAAAAGAAACCTATTTTTTTTCCTCTATCCACTTCTTTGTGCTTTGGGGCCAGAGAACACGCAACACAAACCCCAAATGCTGCACTTTAAAGAGGGTAATGATGTTCCAGTAGTTAAGTATTATGAGGCACTCTTTAGACCTAGAAATTATTTTCAGAAGCTTCCCAGGCTTCCAGCACTCGTAGGTGACGAGGAGTGTATCTGTATAGCATAATGCAGTGCTGTGCAGCTGTCTTGAACACCAGAAGGAACATGGCCATGTTAGCACTGCACTGCACCCAGGCTGAGGCATCCATCCTGCTCCCATCCATGCAGCACCCATCCCACTTCTCAGGTAGTCTGGATCTATCCAAACATGCTTCACTAGGACACATAGCATAGCCTTAGTCATCCTGCCTCAGAAACCAACTGTAACGTGACAGTTCTTCCTTAAATTACCAAGAACTGTAAAGAAAGAGCATCTGAGGAGAAAAACAGATTCCAAAGTCAAGAAGAGGAGCAAGTTTTTGCAATCCGCAGCATGCTTCTTTCATTTAACATAACAGACGAAATGCCTTACTCTCTTTAGATCAGCTCTGCCCCTAGAGTTTACAAATTATGGCTCTGAGCTATAAATGTTAGTAAATATCTCCTTGAACTCAACGTTTCCATAATTGTATATAGATTCTAGAGACTACTCTGCAAGAATAACATCCAAAATAGGTCCTAAAAATAAAGCGTTCCAGACGATTCTCACATATAGCCAAAGGCTGAAAACACAAACCATTTCATAAAGAAGGGCATGAACTTGAATTATGGACTTGAATTCAAGGGCTCCTTGAATTATAGCTGGAGAATAGGAAAAAATTCAGAACAACATGCCAAAAAACCAACCAACCAAACAAAAAACAGCCAAGAAAACTAATCCAGAATATAGCAAAAAAGTAGCATCTCAAGTCCACTTTGTGTTTTTGAAACAAAGCTTGAAGTCTGGGACTAGCGAAAACAAGAGTTCTTAATTCTGTGATTCACACTTCTCGAACTAAGCAACCGATAATCTCTAATACCAGGCAATTGTTTACCTGATGAGTTTGTAAAAAAGGCAACATTCCACCCCGACCAGTGCGGGGCTGTGAACGCCTCCCTCTTGCCAGCAGCAATATGGATTGCCCAGCGCAGTCCGGTGATTCCTTTTTTCAGCCTACGTAATGCCCACTTACATAGTCGTGATATTTTTAAATGTGCTTTCAGAAGCACTAAATAACACAAAAACATGGCAGAAGGCAACCACAGAGGTAACACAGCACTCCTGTGACTGCGGAATTCACGAACAATATAACGACCAAGTCCGGGGAGCACAAAACTCCATTTTCCAGATTATGCATTCAGAACACCAACCCAAGGAAATCCTGGCCATGTTTCCCCCCCACAGCGAGAGTGTGTCTGAGCACAACAGAGCATATCCTGGCTCCTTCGCTAACCTACACGCACATTCCTACACCCCTTAGGAAAACAGTGACAGCGGGCATGAAAGGAAGGGAAACAATGACATTCTTTTAATAACAACGTTCAGCAGCGCGCTGGACCCAGTCGGACACTGCTACGCGGCGGCAGTTTCTGCATTCCCCTGGATCAGCCGCATTCTGCCCTGATGTTCCAGGGGCAGACTGATTGTGTCTCGGCGGCCAGGCCAG
>VYXF01002475.1:0-19606 GCA_013397295.1 Polioptila caerulea | reverse complement strand
GGCGGGAGCTCGGGCACAGCCTCCCCGGGCACTCCCCCGCGGTGGAAGAAGCGGCTGTCCGCCCTGCACCGGCTCGCCAGCACCCTACTTAAGGCGCACCTCTCCTAGAGCTATTATAAATGTGTGAAGGCGGGGTACCGGGAAGGTGGAACCAGGCTCTTCCCGGCGGCACCACGCAACAGGACACGAAGAAACAGGCAAGATGTTGCTGTGATGCGCTGCAAGTTCCACCAGAAGAAGAGAAAGAACTTCTTCAAGGTGCGAATGACACTGGAACAGATTGTCTAGAGAGGGTGCAGAGTGTCCCTCGCTGGAGATACTCAAGAACTGTCTGGACACAAGCCTGTGCCGTGTCGTCTGGGACAACCCTAAGCAGGGAGGTTGGACCAGATGCCCCCCCTGTGGTCCCTCCGAGCCTGACCCGTTCCGTGATTCTGTGGGAGCCCAGGCTGGCAAGGGTATCCCAAGAGCCAGGCACCAGCGTGCTGATGTCCCAGCCCTGAAGGGCTCGGGAGAGCCAGGACCAGGTCTGCCATCTGCAGCACCTTCTCCCCTAAAGTCAGTTTGTCGGGGAGTCCAGCAAAGACACCCATCCAATCCATCCACCTTTCCCTACTGCAAAAACTAGAGAACACCCTGGGAGTGTAGTGTCAGTTAAGTCCCTCCATGGCTTTTAGAGACAGAACACTTCAGACCTGGAAGACACTAATGAATTCTGCTGAACGGCAGCGAACTGTGGATATCCAAGGAGTCAGCTGAGATCCACAGGGGCTTCAGCTGAGAGCTTGGGCTGCAACACCCGAAGAAGCCATGCAGCCGTGTTCTGCAGCAGTTGCTATCGGTTTGTTGTTCTTTCCATGGATCCCGTAGTCATGCTGTGATAATGCCATGTTTGCATTTTAAGAGTTTTTCCTTCACGTTATCTGGAGGTGTAGCTTTCCTGAACTTCTGCCTGCCTTTACTGGTATGCTTGCTCTCAAGAGAGCAGGTTAATGATCTCTCATCTAGCACTGAAAGCAAATTTGAATAGTGCATTTTTGAAAAATAGATTATGAGGTGAAAGCCATAAATCAAGAGTGCCAACTTCCCACATTCCTGTATATTTTAGCGGGACAAATAACTTCTGGTACAAGAGAAGTTGATTAAAGGAAAACAAATAAACAAAAAGAAAATCAATTCACCTTTCACCATGACAAGTCTGTTCACAGGATTAGAATAACATACAAGACATAACATTTACACTAGAACCTATAGATGCCTGGCATCTCAGACTGGAATGGATGAAGGTGTGGTCTTTGGAAGCTGCAGAAGCAGCCATAGTGCATTTGAGCTAAATGAGATCTCCATTCATGTTCCAAGGTAATGCAACAACCAACAAAAGTGTACTGCAGTCTTGCAGAAAGAACAAAAATTATGTAAGTACAGGGCAGTTATCCATAAATGGTATAAGCAGATGTTACAAAACTGACTAAATAAATATTAATCAAAGTTCTTGTATTCATTCCCTCTTGTTTAATCAAAGAGTAATTTGAGATATTATTAAACTCTGCAGCTAAATTACATTAATGTGCAACAAAACATAAAATGTACCACAGAAAAGCCAATTTACATGATTCTAGTAGACTGAACTTGTGACTATCACAGAATACCAAAATATTAAGCATCAAGTATATTTGATTTGTTCCAAAAATTCATATCAAGGCACTGACACTAGAATAATGTTTTAGTATAGATTAGAATTCACCAAAGGCTATTGTTCAATGCAGTACCATTTTATAGTAGTTAATCACCTGAAAATATCAGTAAGATCAAGTAACATCAACAATTAGGTAGCAATTTCCATGGTTAGCTGTCAGTTCCCAGATGCCAAGTGAGACAGGCAGGACTTTCCCTGCTCCCCATGAGACCACTGAGCTAGACCAGGAGGAGACAGCTGAAGGGAAAGCCTTGACCTATCGCAGGGCAGCTTCACTCCCCAGCAACCCACACCTCAGCTCTTCTCTCTTTCACTTATTCATCCTGGAGCAGCTTTTTTAAGCCATAGGTGCTTTAGGAAGGTCAAAATGGCTATGTTCAGGTGGACCAGCATACAAGACCCACAGGTTGCTGAACATTTTCCACTGCGAGCAACTTATTTTCATGGCCTCACTTCACTTATCCATTTCTTCTTTGCTGCTTCCTTCTCTCCTTGTTTCTCTTTGAAGTGGTAGAAATTGGGTGTCCTGGTTTAGGGAAAATTTGGGAAGAAACCTCTGGATGGGGTCCCTCTAGAAAGCAAATCCAAATGGCCCCTCCCCCCAGCTGGTTTGGGAAAGAAAAATTTCCTTGGAGGAAAGTGGAAAAAATTTATTTATTTAACAGGCAAAGCAGTCCCCAGCACAACAAATGAACAATATTGAACAACAAACCCTCTGGCCCCTCAGCAGAGATGACAAATTCCCAGAGTCTCTCTCTCCCGTGGCTGCAGCTCGGCTCAGTTGCCCTCAGTCCCTCTGGGGCTGGGAAAGGCCGGGCCCAGGGCAGGCCCGGGGGGACACAGGTGGGAGCTCCTGGTGCCCTTTTGGGTTTTTAGTCCAGAGCAGGTTAAACAGTTCCAAGAAAAAGGAAAAAACCCACAGTCTGGAGAACTTCTCTGCCTCAGCTGGCCAAAAACTAACAAACAGCAAAGGAGAGCTCTGTCCCACCATCCACACTGCAGCCAGCACAGGCCATGAGTGAGGGAAGCTGAAAACTTTGATCTTTGTGTTTTGAAAACACAAATTGCCTCAGACATTCCACTGCTTCGCCTTCGCTCTCAGATCCAGTTTGAAAGGTGCAAAACTTATTTCTGAGCTAAACAGACAAACGGGGATCCAATTCAGCATCAACCCAGGACATTGGGAGAGCACTAAACGCTCAGGATGTAAATAAATCAACTCAGAACTTCTGTCTTCAACAAAACAAAGTCATGGTACTGTTGCCCAAGGCCTGAAAATAGCTTAGACACTAACTTCTTAAACAGTCTGTGCCCTATCACACTCCAGCAGGATTTCTTCCTTTTTCAGAAGCCTTTGCAAGCATCAAACTAGGACATTAACTCCTCTTTCAAAGCAACACCTCCCTTATTTCTTTTACATAAGTATTAAGGAATATTTGAACGGAAAAGTCAAAGCACCAAAATTCACAGGATTGAAAGGATTAGGGATGTTATGAATTTACACATCTTCTGAAGAAAGTGGCATAAGGAAGCCTCTTCTTGTAGATTACTCTGAAAAGACCAGAGGAATCATCCTCTTGGAGCTCAGGAGCAGCACTCAGAGCTAGATGCCCATAGGCAACAACAAAATAGAGCTGACACCTTCAGGCTGGAGAATTTCACCAAAAAATACAGCAAAAGAGCTCTAGGCTGAGCCCCAGGGAAGGAGAGCTTCTCTTGGGAAATTGACTGTGGACAAACTCCCCTCCTACTCCCTGAAAGTATACACATTGGTTAGATGCAAAATCAAGATATTTACTGAGAGCTTTTTCTGACTTCCAGATTGAAATGCAGCACAGCCTGTACTAGTAGTAATTGCACCTTCTCCATACACATAAATGCCACATTTAGAAACTATTATTTCCATGTTACAGGAAGGAAAATTGAGAGAGAAAGACAAAATGACTTGTCAGCATCACAGCTCTTAAGCAGAATTAATATTGAACTCATTCTTTCTAAAATATGTACTATATACTTCTAGATCTATCTAACCGTTCCTTGGGACTTAGCATCAATTTTCTCTGAATTCATAATTCCTCACAAATTTGGAAAATCACATTTAATGTTTTCCAGTGTTCAGCAGAAGAAAATTAAGAATCTACATCTAACAGGTTAGTTTAAGAGTTTTGTAACTTTAAAATTCATAGCCAAGAGAAAACAAATTTTTCAACAAACACCAATTATTTCCGATACAAAGGCAACTTTTGATTTCCAATTTTCTTCTCTTCTACAGAGAGTTAATGGGCTTTTCTTAATGCATCCTCCTTAAAAGCACAATTATGTGAGTGGTGAGGCAGTCCTTGAACACTGAATGGGACACAGAATCAGTGGGAAAGCAGGATTCTTTAAAGACAGCTGTTTAATGTAGATGTGAAGGCTGCATTAAACATCTGGAGGTACAAAGGTGCATGAGAGTAAAAGTTGTGGTTTGTGGCATTACCTTCCCAGCTCCACCACTAACATCTTGTATGGTGATTTATTGCATCTCCAGCTGTCTACAGTCACTCTCCATCTGTGTCTGTCCATTGACCACTCCTGATATTTTGCTGTGTCTTGGCTTTCGCAGCTGTGAAAAGGCTGCAAATTTACTGCTGTGTTTACACTGCAGGTGAATATAACACTCCACTGTGTCCAGGTATCCTCCTCAGGACTTCTTTAATACCATCCTCGTTGTTGCTACAGGACACAAAGGAGGAAAATTTAAGTTTACTGCTTTTGTGAATCACTCCAGCCATACCTGCAAATGAAAACGTTGTTCATAGAGTGCCACTCCTCAATGCTGACAACAGCAAGGAGCACTACTGAGCCTCCATGTGATGTTCCCCAGGCAATTTATAGCCTAGAACAGATGAATACAGCATATTCCCATTCCAGCATTTCTTTCTGTTCCCGCTAATGAGATAGCACCAAAAAATGGTTGAACTATTTGAATTAACATAGCTTTCAATACAATCTTTTCCTCAGAAGTTTGCTGACATGTTAAGATATCAATCTATCCCTCTACGACCCCTGGCCCCATTTCCTGCCACCCTTAACCACCGCCTCACACTTGAGTCAGCAAACAGAACTCCTGGGTTCCCCACATCTCCTGTAAATGCACAGGGGCCAGCTCAGGCCAATGACGCCGCGGGGGTGGTGGGTCCTGCTGAGATGTGCTCTCCCCTTGACCCTGGCCTGGGGTTGGCCGCCTCCCTCCAGCTGGGGACTGGGGACGGCACCACCTTCACCAGCTGCCGCTGCTTTCTGCAGTGTTTAAGTACAGCCTGAGGGTAAAGCATCATTAGACCTTGGTATCGGTCAGTCTCTCCCACTGCTGATGGGTTTACACCCTGGAGAGGTAAAACACAGAGGGTGGGGGAATAGAGATAACAAGCTCTCAGTTTCCACCTTTCCTGGAATACTTAAGGACTTAATTCCTAAGGTGCATGGCCCAACTTTGGTCTTATCAGATAACTTCTCCATCTAAAACAATTTCTTTGAACTTGTTTGGAGGAAAATGCTCTCAGTTTCTTCAAGGCACAGATGGGAGATGCCATTTCTATTGGTCACTCAACCCAGGTGCAAGCATTACGAGCAAGGATGAAGCATAGCAGCAGCAGTATAACATTTTTGTGGCCATTCTAGCAATGTTAGGTTTCCACTCAAGTTTCTTTCCTACTTTTCATCTTGCTGCTGATGCCAGCAGTTGATGCCAGCGTGAGGCTTGGTACTCCTCAAGAATGAGGCTGAGCTTTAGGCATACCAGTCATCCTGTAGAAGCCCTCTCACAACATACACTGTAATGCCTAGAAGACAGCACAAGAGCTGAGAACAAATTTTGATTTAGTTGAGGGGGTCCACCTACAGAACAAAATACCAGAAGAGACCGAGCTTAGAGCCTGAGCAGCCTCAGCAGTGCTAAAGGTCCTCCTGAAAGCCTGCCTTACCTTAGGCTGCTCCCAGCTACAATGCTCCTTTCTCCTGTCAATCATCCACACACAAAACCTGAAACTAAAATTAATTAATCACCTTCCCATGAACCTTTACTTCCAGTGGTGCTTCTTCCCCACTCAGACCCAAGCTGTATAAAGGCCAGGCAGTAAGACATTTTCTGCTGCTCTGGCAGCATTAACTAGAAAGATATCTGAAATAAATAGTGTACAGAAATGTAGGCATCTCTCACATGGGCTCCTGGAGCACCAGCTTTGTGGATTACCTAGTGCATGAGTATTTTTACCTAATGTTAAGTGCTTGGCTGTTGCTATCTCTGTGTTTTTACAATTAGTGGCTTTTGAAGGTGAGCAGATGTGTAACACTAAAAAGAAAATCTCTGAAAATACAACAGCCATTTGCAGGCAGGTATTGCTTCTATGTCAGACTTCTATCTCAGTTTTAAGATGTACTAAATTTTTCCAGAATGTTGTAGAGGAATTTCTGTGTTGGATGAAAGGTGTTTAAGTAGATCATTGTATGAGCAGATACTGTTACTGATAAAAAGAGCAGGATATTCAACACTGAAACAAACTTACAGATCTTCTTTCAATTAACTGGGAGGTGGGTTGAGTTCTTACCCTCACTGGAGATCATTAGGATATTGTGAGCAAAGGTAAAAGAAGGGAAAATGTACCCCTACATCTGGCTAGAGTCTTCTGCCTCCTGAGTTGTTATAGGTCTTCATAGCACCCCACACATAGTGCATTGAAGTACTTGGAACATAAATTCTGTAATCTTATTAATATTCTGTACATAAATTTCTTTTAAAGCTTCTTAAGTATTTAAAAAAAACCCAAAAACTGTTAAGAGCCATGGTGGTAGTGCAGTGCAGGAAGCTTCCTCCCTTCTGAACCTCGAGCTTGGCTATAATTTGTATGGGGGTGGTGCCTCTTCAACAGCAGGGGCTGCTGTTAACAGCAGCTTTGGACTGAAATGACTTGGATGTTGGTATTGCTCATCCTGACACAACTAAAACAGGTGATGGCTATGGCAAGGAAATGGTTTACAATGCTGCTCTACAATATGCACAATAAAAAACAAATGGGAGATTTGGGGTTTAGGAAAGGTCTAAAGCTGAGGTAAGAAACAGCTGATTTCAGCTACCATTAAAGTGTGCACTAGATGGGGAATATGACAAGGTTCCTTATGCTTGTCTGGGGAAGGAAACACTAACAGGAAGATGGCTTGGCCTTTTTGAAAGTGAGGTAGAAAGAAAAGCTCTTAATGGCTTATAAAAAGAATTAGTTACCTTTTCTTTTTGAAATTTCTGTAACACCCTTTCTCAGCCTCACTTATTACTCTGCTATCCCAATTCCTTTGTATTTTCTTAATGCAATTATAGTATTTCCTCTATGTCTTTATCTCACCAAGTGTAATTGTTTGCCAGTTTTGCCTAAAACAGTAACACTGCTTATCACAGTTCGTACTTTTTAACGAACCTGTCTGATGAATATTTTTATGTGATGCTAGTTTTCTTCCTGCCAGAAAATGGTCTGCCAGTTGGCTTAAACTGGCACACAGGTTTCTTCCCTGTATTCCAGCTGCTTGTCTTGTTGAGTTTCTATATCAGGAAAGGCTAACAAATTAGTGTTAACTGTGTTCTACAATTCAGTAATAGCTACTATTTAACAATATTTATCTCTTTGGTAAGGGTTAGGTCTTAATATTTCATAGTGCTGTCTGGCACGGGGTGTAAACAAATTATGTTTCTGATTCTGTGCTGATCAAGTAGTGGTACTTCTGCATTTTTCCTGGCACTGTTATCCCCATTAAAACTATCACAAATTTTCTACTCAGCCAGTAACTTCTTTGATTGATTTACTGTTCTCATTAGAAGAGTTCCAGGGTCCGTCTGTCACATTTGTTCAGGCTACATTAAAAATTGGCCCTATAAAGGGAATTGATTTAAGTCTGCCCTTACTGCAAGAACTGTAATGAAACATCACAACTTATAATGACAATCTGAAAAGGCACAAACCTACATAAGCTCAGAGATGAGAAGGGACTTGCATGTCTTCTTGGATTTAAGAGCAGAAGATTGTGTTTGGCCGTGGCTGTGTCATTTAATTGAATGAGAAGGTTGCCTTGGAGCCATGAACCAGTTGAGGCTGGACATTGTCTAGTCTGACCCCTCCCTGCTCAGAGCAGGGCTACCTACAGCAGGCTCCTCAGAGCCATCTTCAGCCAAGTTTTAAATATTTCTTCAAGGCTGGAGACTTGAGTCTCTCTGGCAATTTATCATAGTGGAAAAAGTATTTTCTTAGATTCAAATGGAATTTCCTGTATTTCAGCTTGTGCTCATTGCCTCTCATCCTTTCCCTGGGCACCAGGGCAAAAAGGTGGCTCCTCTATTTTGTCTTTGAAAAAACTTTCTAGCAACTCCTGCTATTTGTGTAAGTAACACCTGATTAGTACCAAGGATGTATTAGACATTCATTACTGATTTTGTGGCACTAAAGGAATCCAGTTCTCCATCCTCCATCTCCCTAAGTTCTCTTCCACGGATTCCTATCCCAGAAGTGCTAGGACCTGCTTCCTACATTTGTATCCTTGCTGTTGCTCCTGTAGGGCCTGCTGGAAAAGGTAAAAGCAGGAATTGGTTCTTCTTGCCCAGCTGGCTGAAGTTCATCACACAGAAAACTCTTCTGTCTTCAGTAAATAAACTCTGAATGCAAGCACCAGCTACTCTAGTGTACAAACCAGGGAGAGGTTTTGCTCACTGAGGCAAGTCCTAATTATATGTAAGACTTAGAAAAGCAAGTACTCTGTAGCTGAAGCACCATTGACAGTAAACATGATTGAATTAGGAAAAACAGTTTTGGAAGGGATTAGTGGAGAAAGATGTGCTCAAGTCCTCAGTAGTTGCAGATACCTGCATTGCTGTTGTTCCCAGGGTAATTGATGCTCAATCATTTTGATACATTTTGTATCATTATTTTCCTGTTGCATATGACTTTTGAACCTGAAGCTTCTACTCAGGGAAATGAGTATTTTTGAATTTTTATCTATACAGGATCTTATCTGGTCCTGTCCCATACTGTTTTGTAGGATGGTATGCAGGAATCCAAAGGAAAAATCTGCTTTAGCATGTGCAGATTTTTAATATCAAAAAATGCTCATAATACAAGGCCTGCTGAATAAATTTTGGTAAGGTATGTGCAGGTGGTTCCATGCACCATGAACACACTGTACAGGTCTGCAGAAGACCTGCCTCCTTCCAGAGAGTGGTCTGAAGATGGGCTTGCTCTTGCTGTTGTGTCCTAAACCAAGAACCTGCTGGGTCCCAGCAGGAATACTGTGCCACTCTTTCAATGTTTAGATACTGATCCTACTTTCAGACTATGAGACCAAAATACTTGTTAGCTTCAATATTAGAAGTAGCTTAAGTAATGCAAAATTTTAAAAACTGAAGATATATCTTCTTTCCCCCTTCCCTTTCATCTTTTCATTTTTAATCAAAACAATGTTCCCAGAACGTTGTTTTGGCATTACAAAGTTGCAGCAGTAGCTACCTGTAAATATTCATTATTTGACCATATCTTAAAAAGGTTACCCCAAATTACAGAACATCAAGTTGCAATTGTAATCATAATGAGAATATACCATGCAGAATATTCCCCAGCATGGTCTGGTCTGTATTTAAAAGCACTGCATTAACATGGACTTCAGAAAAGGCCACCAAGCCATGTCTGATGGCTCTGTAATCCCAGTGGTTATTTACCTTGACTGCACACAGTGTTGATTCAGAAAGGTCGAGGTCCAAGGCAGGTGGTGAGCCAGCCTGCACTGCTGGGCTGGGAGAGATGTTCCCTTTCCAGGAAGAGGCCTTCAATGACTCCTATTAAACCTGTAATTTGTGACTCTCATATGCCCAAATGTAATGCAAATCCAGTGTCTTTCTTGCTTGCAATTAATGTCAATGGAAAGATGAAATAGAAGTTCAAGGAAAAGGTTGCAATAAGCACCCCCTCAGAGCCTTGTGTTGACTCCAATTTTCTTACATCATAAACTGCTTTGAGCCCTCTAAGTTACAGCCCAGCAATTCAACACTTGTGTTTCCTGTTGCTTATGTTCACTTTCTTTAGATATAAAAAAGGGGTCTGAAAGCATATGTTTGATAGCTGCTGAACCAATTGAAGACTCATCTGCAGGAAAATAAAGGGAGGGAAGGTATTCATGTCTTCCTTCCAGCATTTGCATAAACTATAAGAATTTTTCCATACTAAGGACGGTGAAACTTCAGTACTTGTTTTATGCCTATGAACCCAGTGGGTCAACCACAAATACTGAAGCCACTCAAAACCATAAAGATGACTTTGTTTTTTAATTCAGCTGACCAACAGTTGGTGCTCATTTAATTGGGGAGCACCCACCATTTGTCTAATTTGTGCTCCTAAGTACTCCAGAGATCAACTGCTGAGGTTCCTGAATTTCAGACTGCACTTTAGTTTTGGCTGGATTTTTTTCTAAATTCGGGTTTCATGTATCTTGATGGATTGTTTTCCAAAATGTGTGAGAGAGGATGAAAAACACAGTGTGTATAAGAATTGTGTCCTTACATTAATATTGTGTGAAAGGAAGCCAAAACAAACCAGCTACTGATCCTCATTTTTGACTTGCTGGAGAGTGCCTTTTGTGTAAATTTTCATGTCTAACTTATTTCTAGCAACTTCTGGGAGACAAGGGGTATGCAAAAAGATGAAGCTCTGATTTGTCTAGACAGAGTATCTTTGACATAAAGTGGATGACTGTTTCCTAGCCTCCTGCAGGCTACCAGCTCAGAGCAGTTACAGACACAGTGTATTTATTCCTGTTAAACCAGAACTTCTGCCTACTGTTTTTCCTGCCTTCATCACTTTCTACTGCTATAGTCCAACTATGCTCTACTAGGCTATAAAACATTCAGCATCCAGAATGTCTAGACAGGCTGAAAGACTGTGCTCCTTTTCTCAGAGTCAGTTTTCCTAACAACTAAAAGGCTATTTAGAAAGAAAAGGTGGCAGAGTTTTGGGTATGAGAGATGTTTCTTCAGGCTGCCTTCTGAGTGGGGAGTAATATACACTGATAGGGATTTCTAGCATTGTACAAAATTCCTGTGCAAACCTCCTGCTGCTCCCCAGAGAGCCTTCAGACCTTTGACAATTACTGCTAATGTATTAAACAGCTTGAACTTATATTCTAAGGATACCAGACTACATAGAAATGTGTTCTGTTAGCTGGCAATGTTCTACTCAAATAACAGAGGAGACAACTAAAGGGTGACTTCCTTGCCACAGAAGATGGGAAAAAGTGTTTTGAGGCAGAAACAAATGGTTTTTGTGTAGAGACCTGTGGACCAAGAGAGACTTTTTTTGTGCATATCTGCTGGTTTTGGCAACGTTGAACAAGAAAGCAAACAGAAGTGCCAACTTCTTTTTTTTCTGTGTAATCTATTTTCTTCGGTGCTGACTTGAGTCACTTTGTATAGCAAGAAGCAAGTACTTGTTTCTTGCAGGGTGGAAATGAATGTTACCTCCAGAAGCTTTGCAAATGGAAAGTTAGATCCCATATAAGGGCTGTTGATCTACTGCACACTCTGTATGATTGTGATACAAATTATAGAAACATGCCTCGGTTTTGCACCTCAGGACAAGCCCGGGAGGCTTTGGCAGAGGTGGGGAGGAAGGGAGGGCAGACAGCTGGCACAGCAGGAATTGTCCTTGTGCTTGCAGGAGTGAGGAGACTTGGGTGCTCCTAACCAGCATCACTTCCCCTTTGCTTGAAGAGTCTTGGGAAACCTTGTGCTAATTCTCTTAACTTCCACTAAGGGAGAGCAGCATCCTTGCAGAAATCTTTAATATCCTGGGCTCTTTGAAAGGAAAGTAATTTTTCCTGTGTTAGGTGAGCCCTCCAAGAACAGACATCAACAAAACATTCAGACTGGTAGCCAGGAGTTTGGAAAGCAGCATGCAAGGAAGGTGCCTGGATCAGAGGACAAACAACTGAATATGAGCAACCAAGAACTTTTTGTTTTCTCTGTTAATGAGAACAAAAGAGGGTGGCAGATTTATTATCTTATGTCACTTGAACAGAAAGTTTGTAAAGTTAACAGAAATCTGGTTACAAAGTTCAGTATATGAAAATGCTGGACAAATTTGGGGTTAGAGCTAGAAATCTACCATAAAGCATTTAGGGACTTAAAAAAAAACCAAAACAACACAACATTCAAAGAAACCTGCAGTTTAATTTATCAAGAGATTGAAATGTGATTTATGCATTCATAAATCCTTGTGGAGACCTAATGAGTGTGAAAGACATCTCTAATCTATCAACTAAAGCATAGCAGGAACCTAAACTGGAAACTAAAGGTAAATTCAAAGTTTAAAAGCATGGGCCTAGTTTTTGTCCTGATTTAGCAGTAATTCATTTTTTGGTATGGAATGGTTCCCTGTTAAGGGCCTTGTTAGCTTCCTGTAGATGTGGCAGAGAACCAATCTGTAGCCAGTTTTACATATTGACACACAATTGAACCAATAACTAGAGTGGACACACCTTTGTGAACACATATTTTAAGACAAAAAAAAGCCAGGAATAGGTGTCTTGGCTTCTGGCCTTGGAGGAGTGGGCGGGCTGGGTCCGGGCCTGGGCTAGTTTGCTTAATGGCTTTGAGCCAGCTTTGTTATGGACAGAAGGACAAAAGTGTTGGCAGCAGCTTTTCCTGTTTCAGCACCCCAGCAGAGTCAGGCTGGCACGGCTCACACGGTGGCCAGCAAAGAGGCACGGTGAGCCATGTTCCTGATGCAGAGCTCAAACCAGATTAGCCTTTCAGCATTACAGGACTCTATAAAAACTGTTTCAATCAATAATAAAGCTTGAGAACAAACAACCCTACAAACACCAGTTCTCTCCAGAATCAGAAAAACGAAAAGGTGAAGACATGTAGAGACAATAACATAAGACTCTGAGGTCAGTGAAGAAGGAATTAAATTCTAGATCAGGGGATTGAAAATATGCCAGGAGCTTGGGCTGAAAATTATTTTGTAAGGCTATAGTGAAGATATATTTGATATATCAGACTTTGGGTTTTTTTCCTGTTACTCATAGAAATGCATGGGCAGATGTAGCACTCTAGCACAGCTGTGAGCTGAGGCACCAGTGTTTGAAGCAAACTGATGATGCTGTGATCCAATGAGAAACTTGAACAGAGGGAGATGACAGAGATGAGAAACCATGCCCTGGACATAGGAGTGGAAAACCTCTGTTCCCAGAGATAAATGGAGAGAACTTCTGTTTTATGCTAGAACCTTAGCTCACCCTTAAAACAGCACCCCAATAAGTAGATATGGCCCACGAAAGCAGCTGTGGGAAAGCTGCAAGGCATGGGAAGGACTTTCACACTGCAAATAGATTTTCCTTTTCTGGGCAGCTGATTCACTGTGACATTGAAGGCAAGAGAGAACTGTTTTCTTGTGGAGATGTATCCATAGTATGGCCAAAGAAACTCCTCTCCCTAAGTGAACTGAAGTGGTAAACTGACTGAAAGTCCCAAGTTTTATCTCTTTATGTTGTCAGCGGGAGAGAAAAGAGGGGGTGTGGGGAAGAAGTGTCCTAAAGGTTTCTTCTGGTTTTCTTATTATTTTTCTTTTAATTCTGTTAATAAAGTTTTCTTGATACCCTTTCTAGTTTGAGCCTGCTTTGCTTTTCTCCTAATCCTATCTCACAGCAGAAAATAGACTCACCACATTCATTGGTGCATTGGCCAGAAAATCTCAAAATGGCAAACCTAAAGCACTATACATAATTGATATTTCTGCCTGCTTTCTAAATGAAACCACTACAGTTTTCTATAGGGAAAAACAATTTACTGATGAAAATTACTTAAAAATTCGATGTTTTGATGCCTTCAAATCAATATCCTTTGTCGACAGCACTGCTTCTAGGAAACAAAGGTTATCCAGCACAACACATGAATTAATGTTTCTGTGTCTTGGGTTTTAATTGGATGAAATTATTTGATATTCCCTTTCAGTTTTAAAATCTAGAGAGATCTTTTCCCCAGTTCAGGGGAAAATGCAGAGACATGACACTTCTTGGGGGAAAAAGGGACCCAAGTAGTGAGAAGACAGAAAGCATAGCTCCAGGGGAAAAACAAATCAGGATATTGTTTAATAAAACAGCTTCCTTAAATGCATTTGTTGGTCAGCAGTTTTGACTTGACCTGTCTCAGAATGAGAAAGCAAGGCATAGTGGGGTCAGCTGGCTAAAGGCTACCTCGGGGTTGGACATAGAAATTGCCATCCAGCCTCACAGCAGAGTATCTCTCTCCTGAGAATCTCTCCCAGCTACTCGTGCTGTGCTGCCCTGAGAGTGTGGGAAAGAAGAAAAGGGAAACCTGATAGCCCAGTGTCCTTTGCTGGCAGCCTTTTGAGTTGCTGGATAATGTGCAGTGAAGTCCTTCAGCTCTTGGTGCTGATTATGCTCCTCTCAAGCTCTGTGTATGGGTTTGGGCTTTGCATTTCAAGAAAGTTGGGTTAGAAAAGGAATGAAAAGGACTAGAAAATATCCCATAAGGAATTCTTTGTTCAAAGTAAGGTTTGATAACTTAAGTACTGGATTTAGTTTTTGAAGCTGCTGCAAAGGAAATGAACACTTTTCCTTCCATACTTGGGAGAAGCAGGATAAAAACTGATGAATACTCCTTGACTCAGCTTAGCTTTGATACAAGGAAAAGCTTCCCAGTAGGATAGTGGAGGACTAGTCAACATAGTTAAGAAAAGGTTTGTAATTGCTGTTGAAAGGCTTCAGGAACAGGTAGGACAAGACATCTGTCCAAATGACACGGGGTGATCCTCCTTTCCTAATGCAGCAGAAAATAGTGAGGTCCTTTCTCTTTCTAAGATATGTTTTTTCCACCTCTTTTGGGCTGGTGGCAATGTTGAACAAGAACTGCTTAGCTGGAGACTATAACATTCTGCAAAGAGATATTGTGCTGAACAACATTCTAAGTGTTGCCAAAGAATGTGTATCCCTCTTCATTTTAAGTAAAATCTATCAGCCGGTTCAGAAGGCAGTCATTGTTCCCTGATAAAATGCAGCTGGTGTGCACACGAGCTTAGTCAGCAGACTATAAAATAACATAAGCTTTCCATAGGGATCAGAAACATCAAAAGCAGAAAGTGTATTTTAAAACAATCTCCAACAGATTGCTATAATTATTAAATGTGACGTATCACAAGTAGTGATGGAATATAGCTGAGATGATCCCACCCAGACAGGAAGGAATAATATGGCTTTGGTGTCCCTCTCCATATACAGATTTCAAATCCCAGAGAATGGATCATCAGATGCCAGATTATGTGTAGCCCATCATTTAAAATGGCTCTGCTCTCCTGAGGGAGGTGTATATTTACTGAAACATTCAGGTGCAGCTTTTGAACAAGTTAACAGCTTTAATGCCACTGTACTTGGCAACATGGGGGAAATAACTATATCAGTCTCTCCTCTGGACTGTCCTAGTGGGATGTACTGGTATGGTTACACTTGTCTACAGAGCAATGTTTGAGGTTCCACATGCAACACACGTCAGACACTTCTGTCTATAGCTTATCAACACAGAAGCAAGGTCAGGTACAGCAGAGGCGCTTTGTGAGAGCCTCTTGGGCTGCAAACGAGTTCCTCTGTTGCCTCAGCTTGCCCTTGTGGGGGCTGCATTTTATGTGCTCTCAACTCCAAATGGAAGCAATAAGGTAGGATGGACATACGACTGCTGCCAGGAGAAAGTCTCAGACAGAGCTGTTCTGAACTTTCCCCTTCCGCTTCAGATCACATTTCCCTTAAGAAAAAAAATCCTAATGGGTTGCTTTTATGTTTCTGGTAAGAAAGAACTGGAGGCACTTAACCCATTGCAACCCATTAAAAATGGATAAAACCAATCAGCAGTTGCCTGATAAACCTTTTCACAGCATGGTGAATTTTCTTTAAAATAGTGAGTACCCTTTTAATATTTGTACTTATAAGATTAATTGGATTCTGTCTGAACTGACTGCTGCAGTCAAGACAGGCTGGTGCTGGAGTGATGAAAAAGCTTTGGCTTTATATTGATAGGGCTGTTGTGAATTGCTTTCAGTGCTCTGTCTCAGCCTTATCTGCTTTTTTTTCCTGAAAGTCAGGAAACTGTTGTCAAGAAACACCTTAAACCATGAATTTTACATCATGTTGCAGTTTGTGTTTTCAGGTTTTGCATTTGCAGGTATATCTGTGAACATGAGGGAAAGAAATTATTCAAAATCTAAGGGTTTTACTTATTCGTATTGAAGCAAGAGCATTAAAAGGAATGTCAGGCTGTAATAAAACTGAGAACAATAGCGGTTAAACCTGCCAAATGAAAAAAAAAAAAAGGCAGAAACATCCATTTGAAACTTTGCTTTTTCATTAAATTGGGTGCTTTACATTCCTAATTTGGAATGTTCATAAATTTCACACAAACATTCCTGAAAGAAATAAACTTACGGCCTCCTGGCATTCTGTCTGCGTGCTGGAATAAAAAAAACTTCAGCCACAGCTGTATTAGACATCAACTGGCTTTGCCATGTTCCTCAGCAAGATGCTGAAACACGTGTGAGCAAGCAGTGACGAGTCCAGAATTCTGTGCAAAAGCTCCAGCTGCTTGGATTTCCTAAAACGTCCACAGCATTGCCCAACACTCACTTTCAAATTAAACCCCATTAGAGCAGAAGGGCTTTTTATCTAGAGATCAGAGCCCACCTTTGCTCTTGCTTCATGCACAGGAAAGGTAGATGATGAGTTAAATACTTGAAGGTAGTATAAACCATAAATGTCAACATATTAATTAATAATCAGTTATGGTAATAACATCAACTTCTAGCAGTGTAGGAAATAGTCATCTTCACCTGTATTGCTGTTTTAACAGATAAACTGGATATCTGTTCTGTGTTCTGCTCCCAAAATGACAAATGTGTGTGATATGATTTAGGACTGAAAGAAATCTCTATTTTTTTCAAATTATTCTAGATTTGAGACTCATCTAGGGTAGATGAATATAAAACAGTGAAGCTAAGAAAAACCCATCCCTCTGATCAAGCTCTATGTATTTTAGCATTTGTGATGCGAGTGGCGCTGTCTTTGGGGAGCATATCCTTGTAATGCAGGGAACTGAATTGCTCTGTCACAGACTAGCTGGTGTCTTCCTAAATGTTGCTCATTCACTGATTGCACAGCTGCAATGTAATTAAAATGTTTGTTTACCTGTAAAAGAGGTGAAAGCTAAACATTGATGTTTGTATACATACATTGTATTATATCAAAGGAGGCAGGCAGCCCTTACAAATGATTTTCCAAACACTGTTAAAACTATTTAAAGCAACTTTTAACTATATTAAGTGGCTTTTGGAAGGGGTGTTAAAAATATCCTATAATGAGATCTCTGTCTCTTCCTTACACAGAAACAGACAGACATATGAGTAAGACATGCCAAGTCTGAATAAGTACATGGCATGGATTTAATTGCTGTGCTGCTCCCTGTGTTTCTGCCAGGCAAGAGCACCAATTAGCATTATGTGTGAACTGGAATACAGGGAAGTTCATGGGGCATCCCTGTGCCTGTCTGCTGAGGGCCCAGCAAGCACCACTCAGCTTGTTGCACTGAATTAAGTCTCAAAACATTCTGTGAAATAAAGTGTAATCTTCTGAGCAAGATAAATTACTCTTAGGAGCCATCTGCCTTTACATTTAGAAAAAAAAAGTCTCTTAAAATGTAAATTTAGCTTTCCAACAGAGACAGTGTTGCCATGGCAACAAATGCAAGAAAAATAAATGTCTCTTAGAGGAAACCACTTTTTATTTTGTATAAACATATTCCATATAAAATAAATTATGCAGCCACAGAATTACTGTATATACAATCTCAGACAGTAAAGAAGAGTATCAGTCTTTTCCTGGAATGGTTCTCTAAGCTAGTACCAAACATAACTGCTTGCAGTAAAGAAATGTATTGTATACTTCACTTCATATGCTATGAACTAGAGCTCTCATCCTTCAGTTTGCTCTAAATGGACTGGAATGCTACAAACTTCAGTGGAGCACCAGGCAGGCAGCAGGAGTTTACAGAACTGGAGCCTAAAATGTAATCTCTGCCAGGTAATTTATATTACAAATGCTTTGCTGTGTGAATTTCCTCTGCACAGTCTACCACTGGAGAGGTTTGTTATTCAAAGAGCACAGAAGCAGAGGTTTGGATTTCTCCTTTCATTGAATGAAAGGAAGAATGCTTTCAGGTTAGGCCTGTTTCAAAAGTAAGATGGATGAGTGGTGTGCTTTAAATGGGTCACAAACAAATTCCTCTCTACCTCTTCCTCCATCAGTAACCCCCTACAAAGGTCAGTGTGAGGAGATACCCAAGATAAGCAGTATCATTGTTTGCAAAAATTTCTACATGGTTAAAAATAATTTCTTTGAACATTGTCTACTTTCTCATTTCAGGCTTCAAATTTCACAGTATACAACTATAACAACAGTTTTCAAACACTGTCATTGTTTAAATGTTCAGCAATGGTTTATTTGCCCTCTTTCTCTCCCTCCTTTCACCTTTTGACTGTGTATGGTGTGTTTGAAGGCTGCAGGGGACTGAAGATGCCCATGGCTGGGTTTTAGGGGTGGGAGGAGGTGAGGAATTCTGGTGCTTGCCTGTGGAACAGAAACCATCCTGCATTTACCTGGCACCTCTCATCTGAATAAAACAGTAGATTAAGATCTTTCTTCTTTCTGTGTGGTAGGCAGGGAAACTGTATTACCCCCACTTAAAGATATGTTAAAGAACTAATTTCTTTTACAGTTTGTCACACTGACTGGCATATCATTTAATGTGAGAGGCAGTAGGAATGGTGCTGAAACTGTAATCTGCTCTTTCCCTACCTCAGCTGCTGAGTGGCATGTTCAGTAGCATTGAATCCATCACTTTGGATATTACTCTGTTACACTTCCTGAAATGAGAAGAGTAAAATGGAATGTTTTCAGTGGTGGCTTGGGCAGAACTTCATACAACCTAGTCTTCTGAGAAAAGATAAAGCAGACAGCGTCAGCAAAATATTGTCCTATGTGTGCACACAGTTCTGCAGGAAGCACAACACTAATATGCAGAGATGGATTGCAATGGATTAACTAAGGTATCAGGGAGCAATCAGCTTGTCCTGCATGTCTCAACCTGCCAGATCATGACCTTGGCAAGAGTGCCCAGACTGGGTTACACTGCGGACTGTCTTGCTTGCTATCGGGCCTCGGGTAGCAGCTGGCAAAAACACGTGTAGGGGAAGAAACAAAACAAGGCAGACTGGCACTAATCCTTCCAGGTGTATCTTCCTGGTCATCTGCAGATTTGGATTAACTGCATGTAGCAGTCTGTGTGGACAGCCCTTGGGTGTGAGCGCTTGTCAGCAAGTGTAGAGGAGAAGCAGCTCCTGGTAGTGCTCCAGAGGGGAGCAGGAGCCCAGGGAGCGGGCCGGCCCCACGCTCTGCTCAGAGGGCAGGGCCACCCGGTGTCCCTGGGTGACACACCGCTCCCTTATCTTACCCCTCCAGCACACGGGGAGGGGCGGCAGGCCAGCCTGAGGTGACCTCAGCATATGACACGGGTGTTTCGGCTTACCAAACATCCTACAGCACTGCGAGCACACGGGGAGCACAGGGCCAAGACCAAGGCAAGGGGTCAGCACCCCACCCCTCTTATTGCTGGAGTTTAAAACAGAAGAGGCGAGAAGGGGAGAAAAGTGCCTTACTGCAATCTTAACGACTTCTATCTATTCCTCTCTCCTCCGGGTGCTCTGCAAAGGCTGTATCCGTGTGGGGGTCTAGGATGGACACCCCTGTTGCTCAGACCAGCGCTGGGTGAGGGGGGAGCTCCCGCCC